>JAPEIP010000013.1:184477272-184511491 GCA_026120095.1 Capsicum chinense
TTTGATTGATCTTAATTTGATCCAAAGCTCCAAAGCGCTTTAGTGTAAAATTAATTAAGTTAAGGAGTTTGAAATTAAAGTAGGAAAAAGGTGAACGTGGAACCCCTTGGTAATAGTTAATTGTGTATGGAATCGATGTGTTATGGTTGGGAGTTAGGGAAATTTGTGCTAAAGAAATTCTTATTTTTAGCCCAGTTATGTTGAAATGAACCTATTTTGTCCCTGATCCTCCTTAGACATTGTGCATCTCCACTAAGGCAAATTGCATAGGTTGAGAGTGGCTATCATAGGGGTGTATAACATAAAGTGGGTGTGAAAAAGAGTCAAAATGAATCATGAATTAATAGACAATACTCTCACCATAGTGTATGTGAATAAGCTTAATGAGATAGGGTAAAACAAAAGATAGCGTAGACAAATGTGGTAGAAATTGGTTGTTAAAGGTGAGTTGAATGAAAAGTATGATGTATTAAAGCTTTTAGGGAAGATAGTCACTATTCATGGCCAAAATAGTTCCTACCCATCCCTTAGCCTACGTAACAACCGTTAAAGACCTACTTGATCCTAAGATTCATCAATTTAATATTAGTGGAGTATTACAACAAGGGAAAGCCTATGGTTCATCTTGTGTAACTCGTGAATTCTTTGGGAGAGTGAGCGTAACTTGATTTTTGTATCCATTCTGTAATAAATTGCATTCATGTGAGTGATTATAGGTAAATATCTTATTGTGAGGGAACGTATTTAATAATAGTTGGATGATTTGTATGATATCTTTGATTGAATAATATGTATGAGTTTGCCAACCAAGTGAGCCAATTCTTAAGGCTAGGATGTTTTGGAGTTGTATTCTTGAACAGTTAATTGTGTACATAACATGCTTAATGTAAGGACTTGCATTCTGTGTAGTCATTGTAGTATTATTTTGAATTTCTTGATTTTAGTAGAAGTTTTGAGTCACCTCATCTTATGATGATTAGAGTAATGAGTATTTTAAGGACGAACAAGGCTTTAAGTGTGGGGTGGTGATCTGAGGTGGATTAATGCTCCTTAGTATTGTTATACGGACTTATTTAGCCTTGTTTTCACAACTACTTGTGTGCTTACTGAGTAAATAATGATATAAATGAGTATGTAAGTGTTTAAGTACTTGATTAGAATGTTTGTGGTGTCTTTCAAACAAGTTGGTACTTAATGTGATCACTTAGAGTTCAAACGAGAAAACTAGAGTTACAAGCTTGAGCTAGGTATTTGACTAGTTAATCTCGATGGATTATCATGAGTTTAATGAGTTACTAAGTTTATTATTATGTAATTATGTGTGTAAAAACATGTTTATAGTTTTAAAGGTTCAATTGAATAAATCCAAGAGTCAAACAATAAGTTAAAGATAAAAATAGGCAAAACTAGTTCCTAGCTTAAGTTTCTAGTTCATTGTCTTGAATGTTGTGTTGTAGTGAGATTTAATACGTGGTGTTTGATTCTATAGGATTCTTTGTGAGTTGATTATGATAATATATGGATGATTTACAATCTAGATATCAAGTTGAAACAAATCCACAAGGCTTGGGATGGAAGGACAAATGCATAAGACAAGTTTAGACGTCAAGATGTCTTAAAAAATGATATTCCAGTGTGTCACCATGATGAGGATGTGTTGCACACCCTATTTAATGGGAATAAAAATAAAGTCACACGACCCATTTCATGATAATAATCAAAGCATCACACTCCCTTTTCCATTGGAATGATAGGGGCAATGCAGACCCTATTCCATGGACGGTTAAATTTTCCTCCTATAAATAGTACACTTGAACTTGATGTTATACACCTTGGAAGACTTTGAAACTTAGAGAGGGGATGGAAAACACTTAAATATGATTAATTCTTCATTTACTTTAGTTTAATTATGGATTTTATCTTGTATTAATCCATGGTGATAACGGTTATGTCCATGAGTGGCTAAAGCCCTTTTTCGGGGTTAAGGCTAAGAACGTGATTACTATTTCTTTGAATTGATTTGATTTTAATTTCTTATCATATTTGGTTTTTTATTTATCTTTTTCAAACTATTTTATCGATTATCTACCATTAGAATATATAATCCTTTTTATAACTATTTTAAGGATTAGCTACCCTTAGAATAAATCCATTATCGTATTTGTGAGCTCGAGGGGGGAATAAGGGGATAGAAAATTGGGATAAATAGAGTAAGGTTATTATTCTTTTTTAAAATAAGCAATTTGAATTAGGATCTAGGATACAGATATACCTAGAAGCATTGTTCGGTTCACTTTCAGGATGACATCTTAATAAATCTAAATGGATTATTGAATCCCTGCTCAGCGATGTAGTTGTAATGTCCAGTTAGGTAGAAGATTAGAGGATCAGGAGACCATAATCGCACTATAAACCTTACAAATAAACAACCAAGATAAGTAATCTAACCAATGAAGTTCAATAGCTTAGTATGATTGTTCACAGAGCTTTAACCCTAGGTTTCTTTTTATTGATTGTCCATGAAATTTACTTTTCCACTTTGTTTGGTTTACAGTTATTTATAACTCTCAAACTCTTCTAGTTATATTTGCAATAGATTAATCTCAATAGTGAACTAGAATTGGATAGTTGTCAACACAAGCCTCTGAGGAGTCGATACTTGGCTTTTAAAGGGCCACTTTACTACTTGGTGATACCACGTACACTTTTGCATGTGTTCTTGGGTGTAACAGTTGGTCTCCTCAAAAATTTATTTGATGTTAGGTTATCTTCAATTTAAAATTAGACTATAAAACATACCGAATACAACTTTTAAAACATAGTATTGCCATTAAGGGTTTATATTGATGAATTTTGTGTTGACTAATGTACTTTTAGACTTTATGAGTTTAATGAATGGGATTTTAAATCATTCTTGGACTTACTTTTTATTTTGTTTATTGATGATATTCTTGTGTACTCCAAGAGTAAAGAAGAGTATTTAGGCTATCTTCACACAGTTTTGGAGATTCTAAGGGAGAAACGTTTGTTTGAATTATAGGTGTACTCAGTTTCCTTCTTAGTGAATACAATTTTTGGAAAAAGGGTGATGGTGGATCCCCATAAGATTGAGGTAGTATAGAATTAGAATAGGCTTAGTTTAGTGTTTTGAGGTAAGAAGTTTTGTGGAGTTTGCTAGTTACTATCACAGGTTTTTCAAGAACTTTGCATTTATTCCAAGGCACTTAATAAGGTTTACTCAAAAATAAGTACCATTTTTTTTGTTAGATCAATATAAAGAGAGTTTCCAAAAGCTTAAGACACTCTTGATTTCAACACCTATTATTTCATTTTCGGTTTAAAGTAAAGACTTTATTGTGGTTTGTGATGCCTCAATACTGGGTTTGGGAGTTATGTTGATATAGGATAGTAATGTCATTGCCTATTCTTTGAGACAGTTGAAGCCTCATGAAGTGAACAACCCAACCTATAACTTAGAGTTGGCAGTGGTAGTGTTTGCACGAAAGATTTAGAGACACTATCTTTATGGTATCAAGTTTTAAGTCTTCAAAAACCATCTGCAACACGTGTTTACTCAAAAGGTATTGGTAAGAAATAAAGATGGATGGAATTTTTGAAGGATTATGATATGAGTATTCAGTATCATGTGGGTAAGGTAAATGTGGTCATCGATGCATTGAGAAAAAAAGTTGTAAGTATGGGTAGTTTATCATTTTTAAGTGTATTCAGGTGACATTAGCTAAAGAGTTTCAAACTCTAGCATCTCTAAGCATGCAGTTTAGGGTCTCACAAAAGAGTGGTGTGTTGGTTTTTGTAGAGGTAAAGTCAATATCCATGAAGTAGATTAAGTAGAAGGTGACAAGCATCACTCTTGACGCAGGAGGGATCTTGTTCTTTAAAGAAAGATTATGTGTTTCTCATATTGGTGATATGATTCATTATGTAATTTTAGAGGCCTGTGGCTTAAATTATTATATTCTTCTGGGTACACCCAAGATGTACCATAACTTAAGGTAGCTTTATTAGTGACTCGAGATAGAAAGGGGCATAGTGGATTATGTGTTCAAGAATCAAAATTTCCAAAAGGTAAAGTATGAGCACCAAAGGTCAGCTAGGTTGTTTCAGAAGATGCCTATACCCATATGGAAGTAGAAGCATATTGCTATGGATTTTGTGGTGGGTGTCCCTAATACTTTGGTAAAGCATGACTCCATTTGGATGATAGTAGATAATCTAACAAAGTTAGCTCACTTTTTATCAATTTGAGTAGACTATAACGCTTAATATTCAGCTAAAATTTAGTTCAAGGAAATTGTGAGAGTTCATAGGGTTAGAATCATATCTGATAGAAATGCAAAGTACAATTCTATGTTTTGGGATCAGTTGCATGAAGAGTTGGGCACCAAGCTCACATTTCGTACAGTTTTTCACCCTCAAACTGATGGGCAGTCTGAGAGGATGAATTATGTTCTAAAAACACGTTGGGGGCATGTGTTAGTGATTTTGGTAGTCATTGGGATCAGTTTCTTTTGTTCTGTGAATTTTCATATGACAACAGTTATCACCCCAGTATTGACATAGCACCATTTAAGGTGCTTTAAAGAAGGAAGTGTAGGTCACCTATTTGCTGGTTTGAGTTAGGAGATATTAATATCTTTAGCACTGATTTGGTACAAAAGGCTCAAGAGAAGGCAAGATTCATTCAAGCCAAGTTGTTGGTTGCTCAATATAGGCAACAAAATATATCGATCGTAAGGTAAGGGACATATTATTATAGGTTGGTTAGAAATTTTTGCTCAAATTATCTCTTTTAAAGGGAGTCATGATGTTTGGCAAGAGGGTCAAGCTCAGTGCTCAATATATAGGTCCTTTTGAGATTCTTGAGGAAATGGTTCCGACAGTATATCTATTAGCTTTACCATTGGGTTTGTTAGGAGTCCATCCGGTATTCCATTTCTCGATACTGAAAAGGTACCACGAGGATGGTGACTACATCATTAATTGGTATTTGGTACTTCTAGTAAGGATTTGTCTTACATGGAGGAACTAGTAGTGATTCTATATTAGAATGTTTTGAAATTTAAAATGAATAAAATTCATTTGGTAAAGGTGTAATAGAAGTATCGTTTGATTGAGGAAGCCATTTGGGAGATCGAGAAGTATATATCGGATAAGTACCCTTAATTGTCTGAGGATACAGGAACGCTCCTTCTAATATGTTGAGTCTATGTTTCTCATTTGATCATTTGGGGATGAATAATTGGTAACTTGGTATCTATTCTAACGACCCTCTTTTTCATTATGTATAAGTCCTTCATGTGTCCAAATTTCTCTCAATTTGGAAGTTACAAATTTCAAGCTAGGCTAATTTCAAGAAATTTTGGAGTAACGTTTGGCCTAGAAAAATATGGGAATAATTTGGATTGGGGTAGTGGTATTTTTCTTAAATTCTAGTTAGCTAAGATAATAAGTAACACTTAGGAATTTACATAATAGAATTTTGGCAAGTAGAATACTAGAATTAATTTTAGAATAAAGGGAACTATTTGATATGTTCTAGGTTTAAGGTGTATTGCAAATAATGGGAGTTTTTGATGAATACGTACATTTTTTCCCATTGACACCACTAATGCACATTATAAAGAAAGAATTTATGTTATAGCAGTCAAGTACCTCTATAGCGGTGAAAATCATATTTTAATGCAAAAATATTTAGTTTTCAAGAACTCATTGTGAGGGAAAGAATGAACGATTTGGGGTGAAATGCACCAAAATTTCTCCATTTGGCTTCATTAAGCTAATGAATTCATCTCAATTAACTCATATTTAATTATTAAGCCTTAAAATTATTAACTAACAAAATTCGGGGAGGGTTTTAGGATAGAATTTAGTTTCTTTCTGGTGCAAGAGAGGAAATTAAGAAATAAGTTGATAGATTTTGTTTATTAACTTTTAATTTACCCTTGCATTCCGTTAATTTGCCAATTTATCTATGAATGACAATTTAAGATGAATTATGGTATGAAAGCCATAAAATAGGAAGGAAATGATCATGACCTGACTTGGGGGTTGGGTGTGATTTAAAATTACAACATGGTGGGTAATTTCATTAATTATGTATTTATGTGCATGTTTTATTCCCGAGCAAGCAAAAATTGCATGGAAGGACAATGCTTTAGCATAGAGGAATTATGCAAGCTTGATTTGAGGTAGGTGATAGTATTGTAGTTTTATTGAATGTGTACTATATATGCATGTTAACTACTTTATAGTGTGGATTGTTAGTGCATGTTATTTGGTGTGGTCATGCGGAATGATTTGTATAGTAATTAAATGATTTTTAACCTACCTTACTTCCTAAATGTGAAATGTTTGGTATTTAGAGAATTCTCTTAGGCTTTGGTGAAACAAGGTTGGAAAACACTTATGTCTGAGGTTTCAGTACACGGACGATAATTATTCCCGATAAGTCATGGATATAGAGTGGTTTTATATTTCTAAAACTCCCTACGAATAGAACCCTTGCAAAAAAAAATTAGTTTTGGACCTCATTGGCTTGGTAAGACTCAATGGAGTCGCTCATACCCTTGGATACAACTTCTAAATTGTATTGAGGGACCAATAGCACCCTAGGAAGTAAGGCTGGCTTAGGTACTTCCCAAGGTATGACTCATATGCGTAAGAGTCATATAGGAGCATACGAGTGTCATAGGGCAAGTTGTATGGTGCATATATATGTTTTCTAGAGGAAACTATACCCTATATAGTTGGTGGGTATGATTAGGGGTGTTACTCGTACACTTTGCTACGAGTTATAGAGGGTGAGTCATATAGAAACCAGTAGGTAAGGTCATGGATAGGTTGGATACGAGTTTAAGTACAACTTGTACCATTAGATACGAGTTGTAAGGGGGAGTCTTACCCCTGGATGTGGCTTGTATTAATTTTAAGTCAAGCATAGTTTGGACAGTTCCTACTCCTAAAACCTTATGTTCACATATTGTATAGCCCTATATGGCATTCCATAACACTTATTAAAGGATCATAACACATCAAATACTCTCTAAAACACTCTCTTGAAGATTGGAGGTAGGGTTTCTTCATGTGATATTCAAAGGGATCAAAGGTCAAGATTTCTTCCGTGAATCATCTTGTATAAGACATGTACTCCTTCCTTCATTGTTATCTCCAACTTAAGGAATGTGTATTGTGTTTTAAACATTGATTTATGAATCTGAATGGTGGTTTTCAAACTATATGTTGAGGGCCTTGATGCATATGATTTGGTATTGGTTTAAATCATATTTTTACCTATTTTTGGTAATAGTTTTCATATTTAGTTATTGTTTTTATATGGTTTAACAAAAGGGGTCTTGAGTAATCCTAATTATGGTGGTTTATGCATTGGTTTTGGTCTTGGTAAGGGTATTTTGTCAACATGTTCGATAAAATGCCTCAATGAATGTTTTTACTCTAATATTGAACATTCATTGGAACTTTTTCATGGTTTGGTTGGTTAATGAAAGTCTATGATTTTTGATGGTTTTTCATGGTTTAAAGGGCTTAAATGATATAAATGTATAAAATTCCTTGCAGTCTAAAATGCTTTTGAATTGTTTAAAGGGTAAATGTTTAGGTGGTCATGGTTGTTATATTTTGAAAATCTTGCGGCATACATGGAAATACCTTAGGTGAATGCATTAATAGAAATGGTTTAAATGGTTTGGAAAGGCTAAAGTTTGAATAGTTATGATTGTGGAGAACATGTAAGTCTCCCAATTAGTTTATTATGGTCTATGGAAAGGGAACTTGAAAGTTCCCTAAACGTAAATGGTTTGACTATAGAAATACTAGCAAGTAAGGTTGGTATGATGATACTAATATCAATGGCCTTGGTTAATTAATGGATAATGGTTTGGTTATTTGTAAATTGGTTTTAATTGGGCATTAATGCCATGGTGTGTAGCAAAGCCATGGAAGGTGGTGGTCCAATAGGGATCAAAATTGGAAACTCATATTTACCTATTTGGGAATTAGTCTTAGTGGACCTTATTCATGATGTCACACTATTAGGGGATGTACTAGTCATCCCACGGGATACATGCCTAGTCGTGCGGCTGCACGTACTAGGGACTTTTTAGCAGGGAAAGATTAACCCATATAGCCCGTGGGTAGTTTAGGATGGCCAAGATACACAGCCCAAGTAATGGTTTTCAAGGATTGTAATCCAGATTTCTTTTCTCGGCCTGGTTATAAATATATGTATGGTTGTATGCATTATGGATATTTTTTACTTTGATTTTTAAAAGGCATTATTTTATCACTATCCTTAGGACATGCTAGTGTTCATGCACTAACTCATCTATTGGCGGCTGTATACTCATACTATAAGGAACTGGCCACTCCACTCCTCTTACTTAGTGATCGAATTCAGGTACCATCGATGTTGGATTGAAGTGGTGAGCTTCCATAGTTGGAAGGCATCTATTTCATGTCATGATTTACTTTACACAATTCTTTTCTTTCATAGACTTTGAATTTTGGCTATGGTCAGGGGCATGCCCCGACTGAGTACTATTTGGTGGATCTAGACATTTTGTATGGATAACTGTGGACTTGGGTGTGGTATGGACTGTTTATGTTATTCATACCTACATTGGCTTATCATTATAGTATTGGGTTATGGCTTCTGCATTAGTTTGTTTTGTTATTGGTAACGTAACTCTCAGTTTATGAGTTATCCAATATGAAATTTTTCAAAAATCCCAGTATTTTTCTGTTTAGATCCTGCCATTGTATAGGAAATTGAATTAGCTTTCCAAAAATATAAAATTTGCCTAAATCCAATAATCAAGTAAGAAGTTATGGGTATTTTAAGTTTCAGTCAGTAAACACTGTCATTCAGGCCAGTAGCGTATCCCAGAGTATGTCTAAATGGCAATTGTCAGTTTCCAGTGAAGTACTATGATACACGCGCGTCGCGCCACAGCTTATTTTCATAATTTTCCACTTATAGTGTACCAACATAATTCCACCGCATCGCGGTGAACTTTTAGGTCCCAACCAAAGTGGCAACGCGATTTTACCGCATCGTGCCACTATGCATTTTCCCAGTTGACAATTTCTAGAGACACGACATGATAGCGCCGCGTTGCACCAGGTTCCTATTTCATAAAATTTTGATGGAAATTAAATGTTTCATCCAGGGTTAAAATAGTCTTTTCCCATGATTTTAGCATACCTAGATATAGGATTTAATCCCTAAAAATGTTTTAAGTCCGTACTCACTCAATTTATACCCTAATTAAAAGCACTATTTCTCAAAACTCCAAATCTTAGCTTTGAGAAAACAAGAGAAACCTCAAGGGATTCACCAAGAACGTCAAGAAAGTCACAAATTAAGATATGATAGGTGTTCATCTATGGGTTCCTTTCACCCATAGAGTCCACGAATCCCTTTTCAAATACAAGATTTTTGAACTATGAACTTCCATGCTTGAATTGAATTGAATTCATGTTCATGTTATTATTGGGTTTTAGTGCATGATAAAATTACATGCTTTAATGAAATAAATCATTGTATGTGTCAAATTACATGATCTTCATGATAAACCCTTCAATTTGCAAGTTGATTGATGGAGCCATGATAACTATATGTTTATATTATTGGATAACCTAAGCATGCTCCCCATGTATTTGATAAAATGCCTATGTGAATGAAATAGTTCCATTATAATATGATAGCATGTATTCCCAATTCATGTATAAGTAGATGCATTACAAGTGTTTGATTGAATGCCTCTTTGAGTGAACTATGGACAAGTATACATTGTTATGATTTTCAAGAGTATATTATGCTTTACTTTTCATGATATCGAGTCCTGGGAGTATTTAATACCCACTATTTTAGTTGTGTGACTAGAGTCAATGTCAGTTAAAGAATCTTAGTAATGACATGATTAGTAGTACTCTCAGTCTGTTACAAAACTTAGTAGAACTCAGTAAGTTACCGAACTCAGGAAAACTCAGTAACCTCAGTATCAGTCTAGTTTATTTCAGTGTCTTTCAGTTGGGAGTAGGATTCAACACCGAGTGAACCCAAGGATAGGGGCTCACCTTCCAGTAGAGAATGTGATCTCTAAAAGCAATTCTTACATTCCAGAACTACATAGCCAGTTTAGGTTGAGACATCAAACCTTCCAGTTGAGGGTTGATGGGGTGTTTTAACCTGCCAGATGAGGGTTTCCACCATTCTCAAAATAGTACCTGTCGGATATGGGTAACTCTTTAATGTCTTTATCCATGGCATGCTACTGACACCCTTCAAACTGGGGTAACAGGTTGGACCCCAACTCAGTTATCTTATTTGGGGCATGTCGGTTAGATAATTACCACCCATAGTCTTAGTCTCAATCTTAAGAATAGAACTCAGTTCAGTTCTACAGAATTAGGACTGTCAGATATAGTCAATCAGTATCAGTAATTCAGTGATCAGTAACTTCAAATATCAGTCACTCAGTTTTGGAATTCAGGACTTAGCTTTAGACAAGCTAAGTCACAGTATTTATTTATATCCACTTTAGTGCTTACTCAGTAGTTATAGCAGTATCAATCATCCATGTACCCTCATGTTCATTTACTCTATATCATGCATTCAGATATTGTTCATGCATATGAACCCTTGCATTCATCCTTACCTCATCTAGCATACCAATACATTCCACATATTGACGCATACTTTTTCTTTGTGCTATGATGTCTCATATCATAGGTTCAGATGCTCTGGTTCCCAACCACACATAGATAGACTCAGATTCAACCAGCAGTAGTAGATTAGCTGTGAGTTCTCATCATTCAAGGATATTTTTTTATTTTATTATTTTAGTAGACTCGGTATTTCAGTAGATGGAGTTAGTTGGGGGATTATCCCATCAACTTAACTTTAACATAGTTTTAGTTAGAGGCTTTTCAGACAAGTTTTCAGATAGTGTTCAGTTTTACAGATTGTTATTTCAGTTGATACACTTTAGCAGTATTTATAGATTTTTAACCTAATGGCATTTCATCCTATTATTTCTTACTTATTACAATATCAGGTTTCAGTGCTTACAACAGATATCAATTATGGTTAGCTTGTGGTCCTTCAGGGTCATAAGCACCGTATAGTATCCGGGGTACAGACTCAGAGCTTTATAGTTATAGACTTATCCAAGAATTACCATGTGGTTTGATATGCTATCTTATTATATGTTCGGACTTCAGCCTACTCAAGGTATTTATTTATGGTTGGGTTGGGAAATGAGAATGGTTCTCAATCCTAGTTGGGCTTGGGATTGCCCATTATTATAAGGCCTCAGTTTGCGATATGTCAAGTTGGTATCAGAGCTTTAGGTTTTGGTGTCATGGGGTATCCACAAAGTTGTGTCGAGGAGAGTTTTTCTTGTGGATATGTTGTGCACTACACTTATAATTAGGAGTCTACAAGGCATTTAGGAATGTTTCACTTTCTTTTTTATTCTACTTTTAGGCTACAGAGTCTAAGGTATTTAACTCTTTCCTGAATATCATTTGGTTCACTCTTTAGATCATGCCTTCTTAATGATCTAGAGATTTTTGGAAACACACCTATCCTACTCAAGAGTAACATGGATGGACCTATTTTAACTCATGGGGCATAGACCTGGTGAAGATTTGCAGCTTTTGGTTTTCCTTGTAGAGTTACACTAGTTTTCACTAACCCTAGTTTGAAAGAAGGGACTCATTCTTTGAGGGGTTACCCATGTGGTGTCTTATCATACTATTAATCTATTAACCCAAATAATAACAACTCTATCATACTATCTGTATCATATTAGTATAGGAGAAATGAGGTGATGTTGGAAATAGGAAAGTTAAGGAGTCATGGCTTCCTCGTTAAATAAGAGTGTCCCATAAAGATTAACTCTTGGACAAATAGGATATTAGTTGCAACTTCTCTCTCTCTCTTGCACCATAGGTGCAACTTTTGTCTTTGACACTGGTATGTTGAAAAATCCTTTCACTGTGGTCCATGTGGTTTATATGGTTTTGGTTCCTATCTTTTATGTGACCCCATTGGTGGTTATGTATTTTGGTTTTGGTACTAAGTTTGTTTCAAATTCTTTTCTTCTTCTAATTCTACACCGGTAGGTGACTCTCTGTTTGTCAAAAGAGTCTATAAGGGTGTGTGGTATCTATTGGTAATAAAGGGATCTTGGTGGAAATTTTTTGACTCGGATGTGGTGGATTTTGATTTCATTTGAGGGATGGATTTGGTTGAACTCATATTTTTCACTATTAGATTATCAAACTTGTAAGGCCCAATGGTGAGTCTGTCATGAATAGTGGGATACTTAGTTCCCTAATTATTAAGGGGAAAGGTTATATTATGTCTTAGGACTCAGATATTGGTCTCCAAATAGGGGTTTCTTTATTACTTGATATGGGTTAAAGATTCTAATTCAGAAGGTCTTTCCTTATATTCAGTTTCGGTGGTTAATAAATCTCTTGAAGCCATCTTGACGACACTCATAGTGTCTTTCTAATGGGGAGGTTGGTTTGGGATTGGCCTTGTTTTGGACACTTAGCCAATTTCTATTCTTTATTTATTGAATGGATTTGGCTGGGTTATTGTAGCTTATGGGGGAATTAAGTGATCTCTTAGATAAAGGATTCATAAGTCTATATGATTCTCTATGAAATGTTTTATTTTCTTCCATGCATTGGGGGAATGGTTCCCTAGAAATACATAGATTTTTGTTGGGTGACTAAGGAATTTAGGGTGTCCTTCTAGTAAGGGAGGACCTTATAGGTGTATTCTATTTTATTTGGGTTGCTTTGAAAATAGTACATAGTGATTGGTAGATATTAGGCTTGAACCATTATTATCAATTTGGATAGAGGAAGCACGTTAGCTCAGGGATAGAAATGTAAGAATTGTGAAGGTAAAATGGTGGGTTGGGGGTTAAGTTATGGGATAGGATAGAACATAAATCTTGCATGTGTCTTTGACCCTATACTTGTACATTATTGTTGGCATGAAATTAATTTCTAAATTATTGGTTTTGAATATGGATTTAGGCATAATTGAGGAATTTGACTTGATTACTCATTTAATTGATGTTCTATGGGGTATGATGCATTATTCATACTTTACTAATGTTTATGAACATTACGGGATTCATGAGAATGGTAAATTTTTTTGTAGTACTATGGATTCCCCAATTACTTAGTTTTGAACTGTTAAAATATATACCCTCAAACTATTTGTGAAATTTCCATTGGGTATAGTTTTGTCATATAGTTTGACTATTCTTATATCTTTGCATTGAATAAATGGTTAAAGGAAAGGGAATTGGTTTTGGTTGAAATTCAAATTATTTTGGAAGGGCCTTGGTGGCCACAGTTTGTGTTTAAATGGTTTTGTTTCAATTGGGAACCTTGGAGTCAAATTGGTCTAATTATTTTGCATATCTATGTTGGTCTCTATGTAGCATTGGGATGAATAAGATATTAGTTATGGAAGAACCAAACATCCCTGGTGTATGTCTTCTTAGGTACCCATTAGAGTAGAGTATTGGGTTTATAGGTAATGAGGTGAAGGTTGATTATTAGCCTTACAATTTTCTTTGGCAGTGAACTTCAAGGAAATATCGGGGTGCTAATTATAGTGATCCTCTTCCATCTCGGTTAAGAGAGTACTCTATTAGTATGGCATGCATTCTTATAGAGCTTATACTTAAGGTTCTCATTTTGCATTGGCCTTATTCCCTGGATATGATTCTTGACTCTACATTGTATTATTTATTGTATAGGTGCTTGTGTTTCTTTCTGTGTCCATTTCTAAGGATACGAGTCTGGATGGTTGTTCATTTTGAACCAAGTGATTGTTATGAAATACTTTGTGCCTTTAGTGTCGTGTCTTGTTTCGGTGGTCTTTGTCTTTTCTAGGGAGTCATAGATAATTCTTATACTTTTGTCCCTTAATGACTCTCCTTATGTTAGGATGGTAGTGGATTTGAGAGAATGGTGATGTTTTGTAAAGGGAAATATAGAATTTCCTAAGTTGGGGAAAGTCTAGGGTAGCTACTACAGTTAAGGTTTGAAAGTAAGGTAAGGTTGTTGTCAAAAGAATTGGTTAGGAAAGGAATAGGTGGTTAAAATCCTTGTGTAATGATAGAGGGTGCTAGATCTTTTGATGGATAAATCAGACCACAGGTATGTCAGTAGTAGGCTTGAATTATTGTGGTTGGTAGATCTTCCCATTGTTGTGTTGGCTTTGGTGAGACATAGTTTTTATGAATGTTTCATGGTTTCATTATTGCATGATTTTGGTGTTCAATCATAGGTTGGGGATTTTTGTTATAAATTGTTGGATATGGGTTTGCTCATGTCCTTTACTCATAGTTACCATATTATGAAGGTGATGAAAGTGTAACACCCTATATTTTGTGTGTACTAGTTCTACTTACGTGGCACTTGATATAGACTTATGCGATAGGTAATGGGTTCGTTATCCTATGTGATTAAGGATGGTAATATAGGATTTAAGGAATTCCCACATATATTGAAACGTGGTACGATCAGTTACCGTCAATGAGAGTATTTAAACTTGGGCTCGTAAGTAAGTATTTAAGTCTAACGAATTAAGTGACCCAGTGTACATAGGTTTAAAGTTTAACTAAAAGTATTTTGATCTTAAAAGGGAATAAAATATTAAGGTGTTTGCTTGACTTATTTAATCTAGTAGGTAAGTCACCTACTTGAGCCATATCGATCAAGTTTATAGGGCCAAGACCAGTAGATCAGATTTAGGGCCTACATTAATTGGATAATTTAAGGCCCCAAACTAAGTAAAATAATTGTTGAATAGAATGAGTAGCCTAATACCAAATCTATCCCAAAAGCCTAAAATGTTAAAGGCCCATTTTAGACTTGAATAAAGCAAGTAGGTGCATCACCTACTTTGACCTTTTGACCAACCTAAGAACTAACTAGGTTCATCACCTACTAAGACTCCTGTGACCAACTTATTAGGCCAAGTACACTACCACCTACTAAAATTAATTCTGGCCCAAATTGAAGAATAGAAAAGGAGAAGAATGGGCAGCCAAGGCCCAATAGTTTTTGATCCACAAAGTCCTAATATAATGGGAAATTAGTTGCACCACCTGCTTGACAAATTATGGCCAAAAAAGGCCAAGAAAGTCGGCCAAGAGCAGCTCATTTTAAAGGGATTAAAACCATCTCCTTTATCTCATTTTAACTTAGTTAAAAAAAATAGCTTTCTAGGTTTTCTCTCTTGTTCTCTCTTAGCTATACAGCAGCCCTATAATTCCACTAGGGTTCTTGGGATTTACTTTCCTTCCAAGCTAAAGGAATTAAGCTACTGAAGAGGTATACATTAGAGAATAAACTACCATAGAAATTAAGGTATGGCTACTGTCCATTTTTTCCCTTTTCCTATATACGTGTGTTGGCTGAGGATTGTGTATATATTATTGTTAAGAACCCAATGGATGGTGAGTTTAATTTTTGGTTGCCATATTAAGGGATATTTGAGGTTGAGTTCTTTTTTATGTATATATGTTGGGGCTACTCAGATGATGTTGGGGGAAAGGTGTAAATAATTTTCATTGAAAGGTAGAAAAGGGGTATTGCGGTGCACCGCTGAATTCAATGTCGCGTGAGTGTACTATCCACACCACTTGATATACTATTTTGAGAGTATAATAAAGACAAACCTATTTAGGGGGATCTTGTAAAAAGTTACATTTCATGTGAATATAATTGGAGAAGTACGAGGTTGGAAGAACACCCTTGGATTAGTTAAATATGGGTTACTACCCGGTTACTATATTGGTAAGTTTAAATAGCATGAATGTGTTATTTAGCTACTAATACTAGTTTTATGCTATTGTATATTAGTAAAATAAAAGGGAGGATGTTAAGTAATAGTGTGATCAGTTGTGCACTAAGGTATGTACGATTCATTGACCCTATACTCTTTGGAATGAATCAAACTCTTGTGTTACAAAGTAAGCTTCCTAAGCACTCTTCCTGTCAAATTATACATAAAGACAGCATACAACCTCTAAGGTAACCTTGTTCCAACTTGTTAGGGTGTTAAAGTACATAAAGATGTGTTTATTACTAGACATGCACATTTTCCCTTCTAAATACTAGTATGATATAGATGTTTTCAATAACAAGATTTATGAGTTATTTTCTTAGCCAACATGGCCTTTAGTGTTAGTTAAGCTCCTATGTTTTATATTCCAATTATTGTTGCATCCTACCTCATTTTTGATGCATCTAGTGCATATTTGTATACATTTTGCTACTGGTCCAAACTTACAAACCAAATACATAACCACCAAAACAACAGCTTTAAAGATAAAAGAATAATCAGAAGTGAATCTATATATTCTTTGGTGGTATCCTGGGGGTGGAAGTAACACCTATCATGGGTCGATCCCAACAGTACAAGTGATATCCTAGGGGTGAAAGGAAAGCCTAGCATGGACCGATCCTAAATTATGTAATTATGCGGACCGTATCCCAGGGGTTAAATGCCTAGCATTGTTCATCCTCTTTTACCACTAATCAGCTGTTCATTTGTTTCATGCCTTATAATTTTATAAAGTAAAGAATAATAAAGCAAAGTAAAGGATGTAATATACATGATCCGACATGTATAAGCAAAGTTGGTTTTTTATCCTTATCTATATAGTTATATATTTATATCTGATATCGTTGAGCTCTTGTCTTATTTATAGTCAATTCACGTCACACATACTCAGTACATTCTTTGTATTTACATCCCTTGTAGAGGGACCCTATGTTTCATATTGTAGGTACAGGTACTCTAGCTAGTAGACCACCCCAGTAGGAGCACAAGACATCCAACAGCTATTGGTGAGCTCCAAGTTGATTAAGGGATTTCTGAGTCTGTTATATATATTTGGGTAGTGTACAGTAGTTATGAGTAAGGCAGGAATTTTTCCCGATCGTAACTACATCTCAAAATGAATTCAGGCCTTGGTTTTTTAATATACCCCCATGCCCATCACCTTCATACTCCACATCAGGTGGTCCTTTTTGATTCCATGGGTTTAAGCAAAAATCAATTTAGGCAAGTGAGAGTCAAGGTTCACAAGTAGTGGGGTATCGAGAGTAAGGAGGTGCAAGCTAATCAAGACCTATGAGACATCTTTGTAAGTATTATGCAAGAAATCATTTCAGTGCTTGTCAGTTTAGGATAAATTCTTGTTATTGGTGTAGCACATCGTGACACATAATGAGAGATTACCTAAAATGGGACTTCGCTTATATGGAACGACCTACTAGATCTGTTATTGCATCATCATTATTGGTTTCTTTTTTTGGCAGGGGATAGCAGATACGTACTGGTCGTGGTAGCGGTGTTAAGGGATCTAGTTCTAGTGGTGTTCAAATCGTATATATGCTCTAGCGGGTTGACAAAATTTGGAGACTTCTCCTGACGTGATTATGGGTATATTGTCCATCTTTTTACATAAGGTATATGCATTAATTGATCAGGGATCTACATTATCATATGGAACTCCATTAATTGTTGGAATGTTCAAAAGAATACCTGAATCGCTAGCTAATCCATTTGAAGTGTCTACACCAATTGGCGAATCTATTATAGCTAGAAGAGTTTATCATAATTTTATAGTAATTATTTGTAATCGTGATAGATTGGCTGACCTTGTAGAGCTTGAAATTATAGATTTTGATGTTATAATGGATATAGATTGGTTGTCTTCATGTTATGCCCTAGTGGATTGTCGAGCTAAGAGGGTGCATTTAATTTTCCAATAGAAACAGTCCTTGAATGGAGGGGTAATATTAGGGATCCAAGGGGTAAGTTTATTTCTTATATTAAGGCGAAGAAAATGATGTCCAAAGGATATATATGTTATCTAGTAAGGGTGAAATATATAGAGGCAAAGTCACCGACTTTTCAATCCATTTTAGTGGTAAATGACTTTCTTGATGTATTTCCTAAAGAACTTCCTAGTTTACCTCTAGAACGAGAAGTAGAGTTTTCTATTTATGTGATCCCAGATACTCAACTGATTTTTATACCCCATATAGAATGGCTTGTGTAGAATTACGTGAATTGAAGGAACAATTAAAAGATTTATTGGAAAAGGGTTTCATAAGGCCTAGTATATCTCCTTGGGGCACACCCATGTTATTTGTAAGTAAGAAAGATGGCACGTTAAGAATGTTTATTTATTACCAATAATTGAATAAGGTGACAATTAAGAACAAATATCCCCTTCCTAGAATTGATGATTTATTTGATCAGTTACAGGCTGCTAAGTGCTTTTCAAAGATCGACTTGAGGTTAGGTTATCACCAACTAAGAATTAAGGATAAAGATATACCTAAAATGGCTTTTCAAATATGATATGGTCATTTTGAGGTTTTAATTATGTCATTTGGGCTAACTAATGCACCAGCAGCTTTCATGGATTTGATGAATAAAGTTTTTAAGACATTCTGGGATGTATTTGTTATTGTATTTATAGATAATATTCTTTTGTATTCAATATAGGAAGAAGACCATGCTATCATTTACAACAGGTGTTACAAATGCTTTACGATTGTAAGTTGTATGCGAAGTTCTCCAATTGAAAGTTTTGGTTAAAATCGGTAGTATTCTTCGGTCATATTGTATCTGATGAAGGAATAAGAGTTGATTCTCAAAAGATAGAGGCAGTGAAGTACGGGCCAAGACCCAAAATGACTACGGAGGTTTGTAGTTTCCTAGGATTAGTAGGCAATTATAGAAGGTTCGTTGAGGGGTTTTCTTCCATTTTTGGACCTTTAAAAGAGTTGACACACAAAGAACCCAAGTTTCAATAGAATGAAACTTGTGAAAGAAGTTTTAAAAATTTGAAGAATAAGTTGACTTCAACACCCATATTGGTACTTACAGAAGACACGAAAGGTTAGGCAGTATATTGTGATGCTTCAGAAGTTGGCTTAGGATATGTTTTGATGCAACATGGTAAAGTAATAGCTTACGCCTCAAGATAGTTATGGCCACATGAAAAGAATTATACAAAACATGATCTTGAGCTAGTAGCAGTTATATTTTCTTTAAATATATGGTGCCACTAATTATATGGGGTTCATGTTGATATTTATACCGACCACAAGAGTTTGCAGTAGGTGGCAAAGGTGGCTTGAGTTGTTAAAAGACTATGATGTTGATATCTTATATCATCCGGGGAAAGAAAATGTGGTAGTCGATGAGCTAAGTCGTAAGGCAATGGCAAGTAATTATAGGAACCCCACCAAAATGAAAGTGATAACTAAGGATGTACACCCATTAGCTAGCTTGAGGGTTCACCATCTTGAATCTTCAGAAATGGCATTATTGTGTAAAATACAGTAGAATCCACATTAGTAACCGAAATTAAAGAGAAGCAATACATAGATCCTATTCTTTTATAGCTTAAGGAAAATGTACAACAAGGTATGACAAAGGCATTTGAACTTACAAAAGAGGGAATACTTCGGTGCCAAAACAAATTGTGTGTACATAATGTAGATGGGCTAAGAAAATTGATTATGATGAGGGTGCATCATTTAAGATATTTTATCCATCCTGGTTGAACTAAAATATATCATAATTTGAAAGAGGTGTATTGGTAGGGTGACATGAAGAAGAACATTGAAGAATTTATAGCTGAATGTCCAAATTGTCAACAAGTTAAGGTAGAACACCAAAAGCCGGGAGGTTATATACAGATTACGAATCTTCCTACTTTGAAGTGGGATATGATCAACATGGATTTCATCACTGGTTTATCTCACTCCTCCCAGAAATTTTATTCTATATGGATAATAGTTAATACACTCACCAAATTAGCACGCTTCCTACTGGTTCAGACTACTTACATGGCTGAAAAGTATGCATACTTACATATTAAAGAGATATTTTAGCTACATGGATTCCCAGTCTCTATTTTATCTTATGGGGGAGCTCAATTTACTGCATATTTTTGGAGGTCATTCCATAAGAGTTTGAGAATGCAAGTTAGTTTAAGCACAACTTTTCAACCTCAAACGAATGGCTAGGAAGAAAGTACAATCCAAACACTAGAAGCTATGTTGTGAGCTTTTGTATTAGAATTCAAAGGTATTTAGGATGATCATTTTCCACTTATTGAGTTTGAATACAATAATAGTTATCACTCGAGAATCAAAATGGCACCTTATGAAAATTTATATGGTAGAAAGTGTAGATCACCAACTGGGTGGTTTGAAGTGGGTAAAGCTACCTTATATGGGATAGATCTTGTTCATCAAGATATATAAAAAGTTAAGGTAATACAACAATAGATTAGAGCCGATATAAATCATATGTAGATGTTAGAAGAAGAAGGTTAAATTTTGCTATTAGAGATTGGGTGTTCTTAAAGGTGTCACCAATGAAAGGGGTAATAAGGTTTGGTAAAAAGGGAAAACTAAGTCCCCACTATATAGGGCCATATAAAATTATTCAAAGATTTTGCCAAGTGGCATGTAAGTTAGACCTACCCCAGGAGCTTTCAATGGTGCATCCAATATTTCATGTCTTAATGCTTCAAAAGTACATTGGAGATCCATCTCATATTACTCCTACTAAAGACGTACAGGTTACAGAAGAACTCACATATGAAGAAGTGCCAACTACTATTCTAGATTAGTAAGTTAATAAGTTAATAAATAAAGAATTAGCTTTAGTAAAAGTTCTATGGAGGATCCCTCAAATAGAAAAAATCATATGGGAAGATGAAGAATCAATGAAATCAAAGTACCCTCATTTATTCGAATCCAAAGATAATATCTAAGGATGCTGATTTGGCATATTAACAAGTAAGTATAAATACGTAACTGCTATGTGGATAACAGTGAGTCATAAAGAAACTCGTAGTAAGGTCATTCCAAGGTTGGGTATGATTTGGGGTACCACTCGTACCATTGAATACGAGTCGTAAGGAGGAGTCATACCCTTGGATGTGGGTTGTTTTAATTTTAAGTCAAGGGTAGTTTGGACATTTCTTACTCCTAAAACCTTATTTCCTTATGTCATATAACCCTATATGGACTTACTTATCACTCATTAAAGGATCATAAAACATCAAATACTCTCTAAAACACTCTCGTGAAGATTTGAGGCTAGGGTTTCTTTATATGGTCTTCAAAGAGCTCAAAGGTCAAGATTTCTTCTTTGAATCATCTTTTTTAAGGCATGTACGGCTTCACTTATTTTTATCTCCAACTAAAGACATGTGTATTGTGTTTTATACATTGATTTATGAATCATGAATGGTGGTTTTCAAAATATATGTTGAGGGTCTTGATACATATTGTTTCGTATTGGTTTGAATTATATTTTTACATGTTGTTTTTGTAATGGTTTGCATATGTGGTTATTGGTTGGCTATGGTTTAACAAATAGGCCTTGAGTAACCCTAATTATGGTGGTTTATAAATTGGTTTGGGTCTTGGTTAAGGTGTGCCTCCAATATATTTGATAAAATACCTCTAAGAATGTTTTTACTCTATTATTGAACTTTTATTGGAACTCTTGCATGATTTGGTTTGTTAATGGAACTCTAAATGATTTTGGATGGGTTTTTTTATGTTTTAAATGGTTTAAATAATATAAATTATTTAAATGCTTGGCGTGGTGTAAAATGGTTTGGAATGGTTTAAAGGGTAAAGGTTTTGGTTGTCATGGTTGGTCTAATTTTAAAACCTTGCGGTATACATGGAAATACCTAAAGTGAATGCATTAATGGAAATTGTATAAATGGTTTTGAAAGGGTAAAGTCTGAATAGTTATTCTTGTGCAGAGCATGTAAGTCTCCCAAATTGTTTAATATGGTATATGGAAAGGGAACTTAAAAGTTCCCTTAACCTCGGTGGTTTGGCTATGGAAATTACTTATAAGTAAGGGTTGGTATAATGATACCAATATTAATAGCCTCAGTTAATAAATGAATAATGGTTTGGTTATTTGGGAAATGGTTCTAATTGGGCATTAATGGTAGGGTGTTTATCAAAGTCGTGGTAGGTGGCGGTCTCGGGGGGACCAAAACTAGAAACTCATATTTGCCGATATGAGGATTAGTCTTAGTGAATGGTGTCTATGATGTGACACTATTGGGGGATGTACTAGTCATTCCATGGGTATTTCTCTGGTCATGCGACTACACGCACTAGGGCCCTTTTAATAGGGAAAGCTAAACCCATATAGCCCATGGATAGTTTAGGACTACCAAGCTACACAACCCAAGTAATGATTTTAAGGCATGCTAACTCAGTTCCCTTTCCCAGCATGGTTATATATATATTTGTATGGTTGTATGCATATGGCCACTAACCTCTAACGGTCACTGACCTCTATGTTACTAACCTCCAATGGTCGGCACTATCTCCGATGATGATGTAGCTACGCCGGTAATAGGTAAGGTCTCTCTCTCTACTATGATCCTTGCTCCCCCCAGATCTTTCCATACCCATCTCTACTCTTTTCTCTTTTTCTTTCCTCCTCAACCTTCTAGACATAGCTATCATCGGCGACCTTAGGGTTCCACCGTCTTGACTCATGTCCAAAAAAGGGTAAGAGTGGCAGCATTAGTAGAGCAAGTTGGTAAGCAGATGATCCAGCACACAGTTTCGGCAAGGTTACTCCGACGATGCACTGGCGGGCGTGTTCAGGTGACCTCTTTATCAGAAACCTAACCAATAGCATACGGGACTATACTGGTGATATCTAAACCACTGATTTATTTTAATTACATTGTTTAGTTACGTTGTATTTTTTTTGTCTCATTCCTTCTGCCTTTACTGCTTATTTCATTTCTTTACATCTATTTAATTCTCTTGAATTTTTAATTTGTGGGATTGACTTTTTCTTGCTTATCCCATCTTCTTTATGTATGCCTTGTTTCCTATCATTTCTTTGTATTTTTCTTCTGTTGTTTTGTACTTTAGCTACTTTCGACAATTTAATTTTTGTGCATTATCCTGCTTGTCTACTTTCCCTGATTATTTCATCTCTTGAATGCTTCTAATTTATGGGATTGACTATTCTTATTCATTACATCTACATCGTGTGTGCCTTGTTTTTCCTACCATTTCTTTGTATTCCCTATTGTTGTTATTACTATCGTGGTTGTTATTTTCTTAGTGTAGTGGTAGTGGTTGTTGATGGTAGAATAGGATCATGTCCAAAGCAACTGAGGTTTGTTTAGGGGGGTGTTTAGGGTAGGATGAGTGTGGGGTAGGTAGGGGAGTAGATCTAGGTCTGGCGTTAAAGGCGGTAGAGGAGGGCGTGTTACTAGAGTTGATAGGCTGGGGGTTGGGTCTTAGAATATAGGGACTCTCCAGGGAAAGTCTATAGAGCTGGTAAAGACTCTTAGAAAGAGAAAGATCAATATGGTAAGTGTCTAGGAGACTGAGTGGGTAGGGTCTAAGGCTAGGGATGTGGATGGTTACAAGATTTGGTACTCTGGAAGTGAGAGGCGTAGGAATGGAGTTGGCATCTTCATAGATAAAGAGCTTAGAGGACGGATAGTAGAGGTGAAAAAGATTAGTGATAAGCTAATGTCTATTAAGTTAGTTTTTGAGGGGTTTACCCTGCACGTGTGTAGTGTGTATGCACCATAGGTGGGCTTGGGCGGGGAGGAGAAGATGTAGTTTTAGGAGGACTTGGATGAGGTGGTTAGAGACATGCCTAGCTCTGATAAAATTATTGTAGCAGGGGATTTTAATAGACACATCATGGTATTTTTGGGAGGCTTTAGCGATGTGCATGGTGGTTTTTGTTATAGGGAGAAAAATGAAGAGGGAGCTGCTCTATAAAAATTTGTGAGGTCCTTTGGGCTGGTGGTGGTGAATTTAAGCTTATCAAAGAAGGACGATCACCTGATCACCTTTTGAAGTGCGATAGCTAACACCTAAATTGCCTTTTTACTTCTTAGAAAAGGGGATAGGGGGTTATGTAAGGACTATAAGGTTATTTTGAGTTATAATCTTTCAACTCAGCATAGGATTTTGGTGATGCACTTGGGAATAAAGAAGGGTAAGAAGAGTAAGGATGAAAAGAGTTGATCGAGAATTAGGTGGGATAGCTTAATACTGGTGAATGCATGGGAGATAGGGGACAAGTTGACTGGTATGAGGGTGTGGGAGTGTAGAAGAGACATAAATGGTAGGTAGGATAGGGCATCTAGGTACGTCAAGGAGACTACTAATGAGGTTTTGGGTGTGTCTAGGGGTCGGGCCAGGCACCATAGGGGGATTAGTGGTGGAATAATGAAGTAAAGAAGAATGTGGAGACTAAGGGGGGTATGCAAACTTAGATAAGAGTAAGTATGACGAAGAGAAGTGAGTTTTTACAGAGGAGTACAAGCTAGCAAGGAAGGAGGCTAAGCTTGTCATTATAGTAGCTAAGATGATAGTATTTGGGAGCTTGTATACGGGGTTAGAAAAGAAAGAGGGAAAGGTTGTTTAGACTGGATAAGGCTAGGGAGAGAAAAACCCATGACCTAGATCAGGTAAAGTGCATTAAGGAGGAGGATGGTAAAATTTTGGTGGAGGAAGGTCATTTTAAGAAAAGGTGGCAATCGTATTTTCATAGGCTTTTGAATAATGAAGGGGAGGGAGTTATTAAGTTGGGTGAGCTGGAGCATTTAAAGGAGTTTCATGATTTTAGTTATTATAGATGTTTTAAGGTGGAGGAGATCAGAGAGGCCATTCGCAGGAAGTAAAAGGGTAGGTGATGGGGCCTGATGAGATCCCCGTGGATTTTTAGAAGTTTTCTGGCGAGGCTGGTTTGAGGTGGTTGATGAATTTATTCAACTACATTTTCAAGTCAGTAAAAATGCTTGACGCCTAGAGATGGAGTATTATAATCCCTCTGTGTAAGAATAAGGGTGACATTCAGAGTTGCACTAACTATAGGGGTATTAAGTTATTGTACCACACAATAAAGATTTAGGAGAGAGTGGTCGAGTGGTGGTTGAGGAGGATTGTGTCTATTTTGAAGAACCAGTTTAGATTTATGCCTGGGCGCTCTACGATGGAGGTAATTCACCTAGTGCAAAGACTAGTGGAGCAGTACAGGGAAAGAAAGAAGGACCTACATATGGTGTTTATCAATTCGGAGAAAGAATATGACAAAGTCCCTAAAGAAGTTCTTTGGAGATTCTTGGAGGTGAGTGGGGTCCCAATGGCGTATACCAGAGCGATCAAAGACATGTATGATGGAGCTAAGACCCAGGTGAGGATGGCGGAAGGCGATTCAGAACATTTCTCGATCTTGACAGGGTTGCATCAGGGATCTACTCTTAGCTTATTTTTTTCTTTGGTTATGTATGTGTTGATGCGGGGTATCCAAGGCATGGTGCCCTGGCATATTCTTTTTGCAGACGATATGGTTTTGATTGACAAGACTCGAGGGGGTATGAATGATAAATTAGAGGTATGGAGACAGACCCTTGAGTCTAAAGAGTTCACGTTAAGTAGGAGCAAAATCGAATATTTGTAATGTAAGTTTAATGTCTCGAGGGAGGTGGACGAGGTAGTAGTAAGGTTGGATTCTCAGGTGGTATGTAAGAGGGATTGTTTCAAGTACTTAGGGGCTATGATTTAGGGGAATGGTGAGATTGATAAGGATTTCTCTCACCAGATCAGGGTGGGATGGATGAAGTAGAAGCTCACCTCGGGAGTGTTGTGTGATAAAAAGGTGCCGCCCAATCCTAAAGGCAAATTTTATAGGGTAGCAATCCATCCAGCCATGTTGTATGGAGCAAAGTGTTGGCCTGTCAAGAACTCTAACATTCAAAACCTAAATATGGCAAAAATACAAATGTTGCACTAGATATATGGGCTTACTAGGGGGATAGGGTTCAAAATGAGACTATTCAAGATAAGGTTGGTGTGGCTTTAGTGAAGGAAAATATATGAGAGGTTCATTTGAGATGATTCATACATGTGATGAGGAGGGGCACAGATGCTCCAGTTCGTAGGTATAAGAGGCTTTCTTTGGATGGTTTCAGGTAGGGCAGGGGTAGGCTGAAAAAATACTGGAGAGAGGTAATTAGGTAGGACATGGAGCAGTTATAGCTTACTGAGGACATAACCCTAGATAGGAAGATCTGGAGGATGCGTATTAGGATAGAAAGCTAGTGTCTTTTCCGGTAGGTAGGATAGGGCTTTACTTGGCCAGTGTAGTATTCTTGTTATACTGCTTTACGATTGCGTACAATTCTTTGTTTACTAGTCTTTATAGGTGGCGTATATATGTCATGTCATATTGTTCCATGCTTCGTGTACATTTTTGATGACTTATCTTATCTTGAGATGGGGGTCTATCAAAAACAGCATTGCTACTTCTTCGGAGGTAGTGGTTTGGACTGCGTACATCTTACCCTCCCCAGACCTCACTATGTGGGAATAGACTGGGTTTATTATTGTTGTTGTTGTATGCATCGTGGATGGCTTCCACTTGGCTTTGTAAAGGGTATTATTTTATGCCTATCCTGAGTACATGGTAGTGTTCACCCACTAACTCGTCTTCTGGTGGTTGTATACCCATACTATGCAAGAACTGGCTACTCCACTCTTCTTGGTTAGTGATCAGATTTGGGTACAGTCGATGTTGGATTAAAGTGGTGAGCTTTCATAGTTTGGAAGGCATCTATTTTATGTCATGGTTTACTTTGCATAATTCTTTTCATTCATAGACTTTGATTTTTGGCTATGGTCGGGGGTATATCCCAACTAAGTACTCTTTTGTTTGTCTAAAGGCTTTGTATAGACAACTATAGAATTGGGTATGGTATAGATTCTTTATGTTATTTATACATACATTGGCTTCTCATTACGGTATTGGGTTATGGTTTCCACATTAGTTTGGTTTGTTATTGGGTGGTTGGACTTAATTGGGTTGGTCTTGGTTATAGACTTATCCCAGAACCATCACACGATTGGATAAGCTATCTTGTTATATGTTTAGACTTTAGCCTACTCAAGGCATGCGTTTGGTGTTTGGGTTGGGAAATGAGTATGTTCTTAGTCCTAGTTGGGCTTAGGATTGCCTATTATGACAAGGCCTGGGTTTGGGTCGTGTCAAGTTGGTATCAGAGCTTTAGGTTTTGGTTTCATAGGGCATCAACAAAGTCGTGTCTAGTAAATTCTTGCTTATGAGTGAGTTGTGCACCACACTTATAATCAGGAGGCTACGAGGTATTTAAGAATGTTTTACTTTCTAGGTTATTCTACGTTTGGGCTACATAGTCTAAGGTATTTAACTCTTCTCTTTATGTCATTTGTTTAACTCTTTGTATCATGCCTTCTCTATGTTCTAAAGGTTCTTGAAAACTTACCTGTCACACTCGAGATCAACATGGATGTACCTAGTCTAACTCATGGGGCGTAAACCTGGTCAATGGTCACAACTTCTAGTTTTCCTTGTAGAGTCACAATGGTCTCTACTAACCCTAGTTTGAAAGAAGAAACACAATCTTTGAGGGATTACCCATCCCAAGTTTGGTCATTTTGTTAATCTATTGACCCAAATAATGACAACTCTATCATGCCAGCCCTGTTGTAATGGTACGAGAAGGAATGAGGTGATGTTGGAAATAGGTAAGGTAAGGAGTCATGGTTTTTTGGTTAAACGGGAGTGTTTCATAAGGATTGCCTCTTGGGAAAATAGGATATTGGTTGCTATTTTTCTAGATCAAGCACCAGGGGTGCTACTTCTGAGTCTGACACTGGTATGTTTAAAACTCCTTTCATTGTGGTATGTGTGGTTTATTTTATTTTGGTTCCTCTCTCTTGTGTGACCCCATTGGTGGTTGTGTATTTTTTTTGTCCCAAAGTTGTTTCAAACTCTTTTCTTCTTCTGATTCTACCTCGGGAGGTGACTCTGTGATTGTCAAAAGAGTCTATAAGGGCGTGCGATATATGCTGGTAATAAAGGGGTCTTGGTGGAAATTATTTGACTTGGATATGGTGGATTCTGATGTCATTCAAGAGATAGATTTGGTTGAACATAGTTTTTCACTATTAGATTGTCAGACTTGTAGGCTCAATGGTGATTCGGTCATGAATGAGAGGATGGCTTCATTCCCTAATTATTAAGTGGAAAGTTTATATATTGTCTTAGGACTCAGAGATTCATCTCCAAAAAGAGTTTTCTTTATTACTTGGTATGGGTTAAAGATTCTATCTCGGAAGGTCTTTTCTTGTATTTGGTTTTGGTGGTGAATAAATCTCTTGAACATAACTTGAAGACACTTATGGTATCTTTCTAATGGATAGGTTAGTTTAGGATTTGCCTTATTTTGGATAGTTGTCCAATTTCTATTCTTTCTTTATGGAATGGTTTCGGTTGGGTTAATGGAGCTTAAGGAGAAACTAAGGGACATCTTAGATAAAGGATTCTGCAGTCTTAATGATTCTCTGTGAAATGTTTTGTTTTTTTGCATGTATAAGGGGAATGGTTCCCTGAAAATGCATAGGTTGTAGCTGGGTGACTAAGGAATTTAGGGTGTCCTTCTAGTGGAGGAAGATCTTACAGGTGTATTATATTTTATATGGGGTACTTTGAAAATAGTACATGGTGATTGGTAGATACTTGGCTTGAACCTCGATATTCGATTTTGATAAAAGAAACATGTCAGCTCGGGGATAGCAATGTAAGAACTATTAAGCTAAAATAGTGGGTTGGGGGGTTAAGACATGGGATAGGATAGAACATAAAGCTTATATGTTCCTTTGATCCTATAATTATACCTTATTGTTGGCATGAAATTGATTTCTAAATTCTTGGTTTTTAATATGGATTTTGTCATAATTGAGGATTTTGACATGATTACTCATTTAGTTGATTTTCCATGGGGTATGATGCATTATTCATGCTTTACTAATGTTTATGAACATTATGGGATGCATAAGAATGGTAAGTAAATTTTGAAGTACTATGGATTCCCTAATTACTTGGTATTGAACTCATAAAATATATCCCCTCAAAAATGCTTGTGAAATTACCATTGGATATAGTTTTGTCATATGATGTAACTATTCTTATATCTTTGCATTGATAAATGGTTAAAGGAATATGAATTGGTTTTGGTTGAAATTAAATGATTTTGGAAAGGCCTTGGTGGCCGCAATTTGGTTTTAAATGGTTTTTGTTTCCATTGGGAACCTCGGGGTCAGATTGGTCTAATTGTTTTGGATATCTATACTAGGCTCTATGTAGCATCAGAATGGATAAGATATTAGGTATGAAAGAACCAAACGTCCCTGGTGTACATCCTTTGTGATACCCATTGGAGTGGAGTATTGTTCTTATAGGTAATGGGGTAAAGGTTGATGATTAGTCTTACTATTGTATTTGGCGGTGGACATCAAGGATAGGTTGGTTGCATCTTCTAGTGATCCTCTTTTATTTCAGTTAAGAGAGCACTCTATTAGTATGGCATGCATTCTTATAGCGCTTATGCTTAACGTTCTTATTTGCATTCACCTTCTTCCTTGGATTTGAGTCTTGACTCTACATTGTATTATTTATGATATAAGTGGTTGTGTTTCTTTCTATTTCCATTTTTATGGACTCCTTTTTGTGGTATGGTTTTGTCGGGATGGTTTTTTATTTTGGACCAGGTTGTTATTATAAAGTACTTCATGCCTTTGGTGTCGTGCCTTGTTTCGGGGGTCTTTGTCTTACCTTGGGAGGCATGGATAGTTCATTTACTTTGGTCCCTTAATGACTCTCCTTATGTTAGAATTGTAGTATATTGGAGAGAATGGTAATGTTTTGTAAAGGGGAATGTAGAAGTCCCTAAGTGGGGAAAGTCTAGGATGGCTACTAGAGTTAAGGTTTGAATGTACGGTAAGGTTGTTGTCATGATAATTAGTTTGGAAAGGAATTAGTGGTAAAAATCCTTGTGTAATGATAGTGGGTGCTAGATCTTTTGATGGATAGATTATACCACAGGTATGTAAGCGGTAGGCTTGAATTGTTGTGGTTAATAGATGTGCCCATAGTTGTGCTGCATTTGGTGACGCATAATTTTTATAAATTTTTCATGGTTTCATTATTTCATGATTTGGGTGTTCAGTCATAGGTTGGGGATTTTTGTTATAAATGGTTAGATATGGGTTTTCCCATGTCCTTTACTCATAGTTTTCATATTATAAAGGTGATGAAAATGGAATAGTGTGTGGGGATAAATGTGAGGAGTAGAGCCTGGTGGCTTAAGTTAACTCCTCTTAGCATTTGACAGGCTTGAACATGGATTGGTGGTATATAGTTAGACTCAAGCTCTCTTAGTGATGTGTCTCGGTAAATTCTTAATCAATTCAGACTTGTTTTCTTGCATAAGTCCATTCATCCGGTAATCCATGTTTTGCGGGGGGTATGGATGGTGCTTGATTGGTTAGGCTCCTTTAGGAGGTTTTAGTGTCTCGAATTCCTTGTTATTTTTGGGATATCCCTATGAGGATATTGTTTTTTAGGTTTCTTTATGAATGATGAATAGTAGTTTTCAAAATATATGTTGAGGATCTTGATGCATATGGTTTGGTATTGGTTTAAATCATGTTTTTACATGTTTTGTGTAGTGGTTTCTATATGTGGTTATTGGTTGGTTATGGTTTAACAAAAAGGGCCATGAGTAACCCTAATTATGTTGGTTTATGCATTAGTTTTGGTCTTGGTAAGGGTGTACCCTCAACATGTTTGATAAAATGCCTCAAGGAATGTTTTTACTATATTATTGAACTTTCATTGGAACTTTTGCGTGATTTGGTTTGTTAATGGAAATCTAAATGGTTTTGGATGTTTTTTCATGTTTTAAATGATTTAATTGATATAAATGTTTTAAATTATTGGCATGGTCTAAAATTGTTTGGAATGATTTAAAGTGTAAAGGTTGTGGTGGTTATGGTTGGTCTATTTTTGAAAATCTTGCTGGATACATAAAAATCCCTCAAGTGAATGCATTAATGGAATTGGTTTAAATAATTTGGAAAGGCTAAAGGCTAAATGGTTATGCTTGTGGGGAACAGGGAAGTTTGCCAAGTGGTTTAATATGGTATATGAAAAGGGCACTTGAAAGTCCCCTTAACCTAAATGGTTTAGCCATGGAAATTACTTGCACGTAAAGGTTTGTATAACAATGGCCATGGTTACTAAACGTATAATGGTTTGGTTATATGGAAACTGGCTTTGATTGGGTTTTAATGGCAGAGTGTGTAGCAAATCTGTGGAAGGTGGCAGTCCTGCGGGGGACCAAAATTGGAAACTCGTATTTGCCGATATGAGGATTGGTCTTACTAGACCGTATACATGATGTCATACTATTGGGAGATGTATTACTCATCCCATAGGATAATTCCCAGGTCATATGGCTATACCCACTTGGGCCCTTTCAGCAGGAGAAGTTGAACCCATTTAGCTCGTAGGTGGTTTAGGACAGCCAAGCTATATATCCCAGGTATTGGTTTTTAAGGAATGCTAAACCTGATTCCCTTTCCCGGCATATATATATATATATATATATATGTATTGTTGTATGCATTGTGGATGGTTTTTAGTTGGATTTGTAAAGGTCATTATTTTATCCCTATCCTGAGTGTATGCTAGTGTTCACCTACTAACCCATCTACTGGCTGCTGTATACCATGTTATGCAGGAACCAGTCATTCAACTCCTTTTTCTTATTGATTGGATTTGGGTACAGTCAATGTTAGATTTAAGTGGTGATTTTTCATAGTTCGGAAGGCATCCATTTCCTGTCATGGTTTACTTGACATAATTCTTATCTTTCATAGACTTTGATTTTTGGCTATGATTGGAGGCATATCCCGACTGAGTACTCTTTTGTTGGTCTAGAGGCTTTGTATAGACAACTGTGAACTTAGGTATGGTATGGTTTTTTTATGATATTTATACATATATTGGCTTATCAATGGTATTGGGTTATGGCTTCTGCATTTGTTTGGTTGGCTATTAGGTGGTTGGACTTGATTGGGTTGGTATCAGTTATAGACTTGTCCCAAATTCACCACACGGTTGGATATTCTATCTTATATGTTTGGACTTTAACCGACTCAAGATATACAATTTGTGGTTGGGTTGGGAAACGGGGGCGGTTACCGGTTCTAGTTATGCTTGGGATTGCCCACTACGACAAGGCCCTGTTTTGGATCGTATCAATTTCGTACCATCTATGTACGAGGGTCAGGTGAGTTTAACGGTTCCCTGAGTGAATTTGGGAAATATATATTTATACTTAATAAATTATCCTAACTTGTTTTTGTCTTGGTTTGACTTAACTTGACTTGATGATTCAATGTTGACTTGTTGGTTTGTTTCCTAATCATTATTGTTTGTTATGCTAAGTATATGTTTGTTAAGCATGGATTATCTTGTTGTACTGTAACTTAGTTATTTGTACATATTCTCATCTTGGGTTTGACAAATGAACCTACCACTACATGGTTGCTCTTGCGTGTTAATACTATACCTGCATTTACTTTTGAGAGTGCAGGACATATTCCAATGGCTCCTGCGAGACCTCACTTGTGATTCCAGTTGTTGACTCTAAATTTCAGGTGAGAAGAATATTGGGCTACCATGGGATCTCTCTTTATGAAAAGTATGTTTCCGTATACCAACTTTTGAATTTTAGGAGTGCTTAGTTTGGTATTAATTTATGCATTTCTTGTTAGTTATTAGACCGCATAATCCTGGAGATATTAATGAGATAGTTTCTTCATTTACTCAAATTGTTGGATTATTTTTTTGGGATTGCCATTATCTTCTTGCCAAACCAAGTACTTTGATCCAACCAAGCAGACTTAGATCAAGAAATGTATACTTTTAGAATACTTGATCCAACCAAGCGAACTTTGATCAAGAAATGTATACTTTTAGAATAAGTGTATCATGTTTCAAGTGTGGGTGCCACTCACAAAGGGTTTGGATCGTGAGATGAGTCTTCTTCATAATGACTTTCCTTATTTATTAATCATGGAATAAATAGTGCTGACTCACCTAGATTAATGTGTCTATCATGTATTTGGTAAATCTGTTGACCGTTGTATTGGGTTACCCTGATAAGATAAAGTATTGTAATTATGGGTTATATATTGTTTGCGAAACCTTTGAAATTTGGAGTGGTGGTTCTCGCCATTTCTTGGGATTAGGGTTGTGTATTGACGATACTTGTTCAGTACACGTGGTTTTGTACTCACCCTTATTTTTTTTTTCTTTTTCTTATTTTCTACACCTATACAGGTATTTGTTCGAGTAAGTGATCGAAGATTGCATTCCTTTGGCATTGGAGATTGTGGAGATCGAGATGATGGATAACAGACGTCATGACTTCTTGAATCTCTATACTTACGTCTTATGGTCTCTTCACATTAAAGATACTTTAGACTATTGTTATTTCTCTATACTAGAGGCTTATAGTGATGAAAATCATACTCGAAATGTATCTTTAAGACTTGTGTCTCGTATTTATGTCTTTTGGATTCATGTAGTTTTTTTGTTTCCGCTTTTGATTCCTTTTAATCTTGCTCTTTGAGTTGGGTTAGGCTTATATGTCCGGAGGGTGTGGTAGGTAGCATCACATGCCTATTTGGATTTATTTATAATTGGTTATAATAGATCTATTTATTACCCAAGTTATCCGCACTCCCTACAATTGGTATCAGAGTCTATGCTAATTAAAGTTACGGAAGTAGTATATAATTGGATTTATTTGATTAATTTATTAATTAAATTAGATATCCACCAAAATATTGAAATATTGGAAAGAGGAATAACGTACAAAAATCACAACATTATAAAGAATTAAAACAAATAATATCTGAAAAACGTAAAGAATTAAAAATAAGGATAGAAAGACTATAGTATAACATAATTGCTAGAGTTAGTAAAAACTCAATAAATGCACAAAAAGAAGAAATATCAAATTTAGAATCAACAATAGATAGTCTAGAATCTATATATCAACATAACCTATATACATTTAAATAAAATAAACAAAGAAGAATTTATAATAGATGAAAAAACATATGAAAATCACGAAGGATCAAAAATAAAAATAGTATTCTCTAATTTAGGAAGAAGATATAAGAA
>JAPEIP010000013.1:184517485-184558810 GCA_026120095.1 Capsicum chinense
CTTCTTTTTGTGCGTTTATTGAGTTTTTACTAACTCCGGCATTATGTTATACTGTAGTCTTTTTATCCTTATTTTTAATTCTTTACATTTTTCAGATATTATTTATTTTAATTCTTTATATTGTTGTGGTTTTTGTACGTTATTCATCTTACCAATATTTACAATATTTTGACGGATATCTAAATCTAATTAATAAATTAATAAAATAAATCCAATTATATACTACTTTCGTAACTTTAATTACCATAGGTTCTGATACTAATTGTAGGGGGTGCAGATAACTTGAGTAATAAATAGATCTTAGTTTTATAAATAGAAATATAAAAAATTGTATTATTATACCAAATCCTTATTTTTTCCTTTATTGTATTGTCTTAAATTTTTCAATTCATAAATTCCTAACAATCATGATATGATAAAATAAGTTTATGTTAGTTACTTTATAGTAGAATTATTTGAAAAATATCATGTTAAGAAGTTTATTAGCATGTGGAAAAGGGGATAACTTGATTAATAAATAGATCTATTATAGCTCTGATGGACTATTTTTATTTTTGCATGGATATTTCTTAACTTCTCTAAATATTTTTAGTATATTTATTTTAATTTTATTAATGTTCATATCTTGGGGGTGATTAGATGGTATTTGATTAAATGCTTTACTGTAATATTCTTTAGTTCTTTCTCTTAGTCTTTGTAATTTTTGTATATTATTTTGGAGGTATTCTAAATATTCTATATCTTTTGTTCTAAAATATTCAATTATATTCTTTTTCATAAGTATTTTTGTTAATCTTATTTCTTCCATATTTTGTCTCCAATATTTTAAATACTCAGTCTATTATTTTATCCTAAAGTAGTTCTGATATTGCAAATTTCTTTGTAATAATTTATTCTAAGTGTACTATATCTAATATTAAATTCTAGGTTATCTATTTCGTTAATTATCCTGTCTTTTTCATATATGAATAACTCTATGTCTATCGACATTCACCTCAACTTGGAACGATCTTTCACTATGGCACCTCAAGTGAACGAGTTCATTTTAAACACCTAAACTAGCTATAAAATGTGTGACTTTGGCACCATTTAAAAAAATTCTCAGCGCATATAATTCAACCCCACCATGTGAATTTTATATGTCAATTAAAACCTGCATGTAGAAATGGAGTTTCCACGTCAGCCTTCAACACTAAAAGGGGAAAAAATCATAAAAATATCATTTTTTCACTTTTTTTCCAATTAAAACATGACTGAAAACTTGATTGCAAGTTTCTCATCTTTTCCACTTTTGCTTCAATTTTCCTTAAATCTTAGTGATTTCTAACTAATAAGGTTGTCTTTTGTAGTTACAATGCTTGCAATGAAGTATTGATTCATTTTCATTGACGAAATTGAAGATATTTAGTTTAAAGTTGACGAAATTGAAGAAATTGGAGGTAGGACTAAACTTGTTCGTTAAGTTTATCTATTTCCTTGTTGTTTCAACTTTTTATCCTAAAAAATTATAGTGTAGTGTTGAATTTACATTTTTTGGGTTTTTTCTTGGGATTTCAGTGATAATGTTATATTTTTTTTTGTCCATTTTTGGGAATTTCACTAATTTAGGATTTTTTTAGAGATTCACTGATAAAAACAGGGTTATTTTGGTATTTTAAGTTCAACGACATTTTGGGTATTTCGTTTAGTTGGGAATCTTTGGGGTTTGTTAAGAAAATATAACAGACAACTATATTTTGACCTGTTTTCATTATTAGAGGACTATTATAGCCGACCCTAAGCTTAGTTATAAAGGTGAAGTAGATATCTTTGATGCTGCTATTGATAAAACCATTACAGTCTTGTTGAGTTTCTTTTCTACACCAAAGATCATGGTTATTCAAAAGTAAAGGGGTTTTATTGTCAACATATAGATAGTGGTGAGTTATTTCAAATTACTTATGATAGTCAATTATTAGACTTTGTGAAGAACTTAAAAAATTGTAATGAGCTTGTTGTGTATGTTCTTCATGACATTGATGAAGAGTTTAAGGTTGTGTCAAATCTTGTTTCTATTTTAGAAGGGACAAGAGTAATGATGAAGATGATAGAAGAAATGATATTAATGAGGATAAGGGTATTAATCAAGATCTGAATAGTAATAAATTAGATCTGCCTAGTAGAATCAGTAGGTGAAATCCATTATAAAGATGGTTCAGATATTAATGAAGAGTTGATAGCCTTAAGGGATGAAATTAGAAGAAAAAATATCAAAGAAGAAAATAAAAAACAAAAGAGAAGAAACAATAGTAGGTGAAGTTGGTGTTGACAAATGTTTTCAAAACATTGGCAGAAATAAGAAAGATAAATATGTGGGTAGATTAGGTAGTGATAAAAAGTACAATGCTAATTTAGATTGTGATAGTATTGATAACACTGATTTGGTAGATGGGGATGTTGTTGTGGGGGCTAATTTACCAATGTGAAGAAGAACTAGTAAAATCAGATATGATGATGATTGCAATGTTGTTATTTTTGTGGTCCTAAGGAATTTAGAAAAGCTTTGGGGAGGTATGCAGTATAAAATAGAGTTTAGATTGTTTCAAAACCTAATGAAGCTCAAAGAGTGAGATCTAAGTACAATTTTCAAGCCAAAATGCAATTGATTGTGTTATGGTGCACTTGACAAAGATTCTGGTAATTTTGTATTAACAAAAATAATCCAGTGCATAAGTGCACAACATCAAACAAGAACAAGATATGTACAACTAAATTTGTTACTAACAAATTTAGGGATGAAACAAGTAAACAACCATCTTTAAGGATTTGGGAAATACAAGAATTGGATTTTCCAAGATTATGTGATTATGCTAAGAGGAGGGGATGGAACTTGGAGTTTTCAAGATTATGTGATTTTGCCGAGATGATAAAACAAATCAATCCTGGTAGTTTTGTTTTGATGAGAATGAACACAGAAACTGTCCCAAGTAAAAATCTATTTATGTATTTCTATATATGTCATAATGCATTGAAGAAAGGGTGGATGGAAGGATGTAAAAAAATTATAGGGTTCGATGGATGTTTGTTAAAGGGTACTTGTAAGGGTGAACTTCTAGTAGCAGTTGGGAAGAATGGAAACAATCAAATGTTTCCTACAGCCTGGATTGCTGTGGACAATAAAATCAAGCATTATTGGAATTTTTTTAATCAACTATTTGAAAGAGGATCTGCGATTGGGTACTAGATAAGGTCTTATTGTGATGGCTAATATGAAAAGGTAATATTTTAGATTTTTTAACTGTCAATTATTTAAAATACTTTATTTCTTTGTCAATTACTTTAAAGGGTTTTTATGTTGATATCTTGAGTTGTTACGAAACGTTGAAGTTACATGATGTGCTAGACATATTTGGTCTAATAGGAGTCAAGAGTATAAGGGAGATGGGAGGAGAAAATAGTTCTAGAGAAGCTCAAAGGCAAGCTTTAAAGTAAATTTCAAAGAGGAACTTGATTACATGAGCCAACTTGGTAGGAAAGGTAAGGATATTATTGGTGATTTGTTTCATTATCTTGGGGAGTCATGGGTTAGGGCATTCTTTAAAGAAGATTCTAAGTGTGATGTTGTTGAAAATAACATGTATGAGACCTTTAACTCATGGATCTTAGTTCCTAGAAACAAATCAATCATTATCATGTTGAAGCAAATTAGGAGAAAAATATGACTAGAACAGTGGGTATATTAAGTTTGTCAATACTTGGATATGTGATATTGCTTCTATGGCTAGACTTATATTAGAGGAGAAAATGGGCAGCGCTAGGGCTTGCAAAGGGATTTGGAATGCTGATGTCGGATTTGAGATTGGAGAATGGGAGTACACATATACAATAAACTTGACTAATAGGGCTTGTAGTTCTAGAATTTGGCAGTTGAGAGGCATTTCTTGTCAACATGCTATTTGTACTTTGTATAATTTTGAAAAAGAGATCGAACCTTATGTGAAGCAATGATATAAGAAGGAAACCTTCATGTAGGCTTATAGTCACTTTATCCAACCAATCTCCAATATGAAGATGTGTCCTAAGACAAATAATCTAAATATTGAGCCTCTTAAACATACAAAATTCCTGGTAGGCCTGCAAGATATAGAAAAAGAGGAAAAGATGAACCAAGGAAGAAATATGAAAATTTGTCCAAACCAAAGGTGAAAACAACATACTCCAAATGTCATCAACAATGGCATAATAGAAGATATTACAAGTTAAATATCATGATTCGAACCAGGGTCTGACCGTGATAGGTATCTCAAGTCCAACAAGGACCGGAGAGCACCCCCTGCACCTAACAAAACAAAACATAATACCCCTAACGACGGGTTTCCAAACATGTAACAAGATAGCTTAAGATAAGTTCAAATAATTTTTTATATGTCTATAATCGATAATAAGAAATTCAACCAAAAACGACCAACCAACATCACCACCCAAGTCCACAGTAATCCATAAAACCTTCTAACAAAACTGAAATCAATAATGTGTCGGGACATGCCCCCGACCCTGACAATGACAATAATAATATTAATAATAATATAAGCTCTCAATTCTAATTTATGAATGGAAACTGATGAAATGTCCATGTCTTCTGAAAAATGGAAGCTCACCACTTCACCATCAGTGACCGACGAATCAAGCCGATCCATCTAACTCTACGCAAGAAAAGTAAAAGTATCTATAATGCCTATATCTTGTGGGGATACAACATACAAAAATGGTTAGTGGGTTGAGAAATAGCATAAAACTCAGGCATAGGGGATAAAATTGATCCATGTCAAATCCAATTCAAAACTATGTGAACATCATTATATATATACATTCATGATATTTTAGGACAGGGATCAACACTTAGAATGCACTTTAAAAATGTAGCCTGGATTGTGTAGCTCAATGTTCATAATATAGTAAGGCACCCACAGGCTATTTTGGGTCTAGATCTCCCCTAGATAGAAGGGCCTCAGTGCGTATAGTTACATGAACCAGAGGATATAGATATGCACCATAGGTAACTCAAACCTCCTGGCATATCAAGGTGACTTAAGCACCCAATCATGTAATCTAATGTGGGGGACTCAAAACTCCAATCATATAATAAGGGGGACTCAAACCACCTAGTCATTTTGACCCCTGCATCAGCAACCACTGTTTCAAGTATTGGTCCCTCGAGACCTCCACTTACATGACTCAGCTACACAACCCTCATTAAAGCCTAATTAAATTATTTTCACACATTCCCCTTTGTTGGACCATAATACATATTTAGGCATACATTGTTGGTATTGGCATACCAACTAAAATTGTAAGGTAATATCAATATACCAAACCAATTATCATCACTTGGAGAAATTCACAACTCTCTTGGTTCAATTTTACATTAGCTTAGGGATTACATAAATCCCATAAGGTTTAATTCAAAATCATTATGGTTCATTAACTTTTCACATTATGCAATAGTTCAAGAGTAATTCAACATGAATACTTTTAATATTAAAATCCAAGTTCACAATATAGGGTTGAGGTCAATATAACTTCAATGGTAAATATTCATAAATTGGGGAAAATCATAATCCCCTAGTTTATTCATCATACTGATGCATCCCAAAAGTTCAAAACCATGAATAAAACATGAACAATCATATATAAACCATAAGAAACATTAATCAAAAACAAACATTAAAAAGACTCAACCAATGTTCCAAAATAATATCAAATCCATATCAATAATACTTTAAAGCACATGCCTTTAACAAAGTAACAGTTGGGAAAGTGTAACACCTCACATTTTTGAGCTAGAAATTCGAATCACATTTCTATGTGTATAAACTCTAATTTAATGTTTCATATTTAAATTCATGTGTCATGATCTTTATTCTAGTATATAAAGTGATTATGAGGCAAAAAATGTTCACAAAAATCGTGTAAAGAAAAGTTGAGCTAAGAATCCTTCATTTGTCAAAAGTTGGATATTCGATTCTACAAGGGTCATTTTTGAACGAGTATAACTTTTTGTATGTATAAAATTTGGTAGATTATGACCACCAAATGTTAGAAAATCAAATTAACTTTCCAACAATACAAATTTTGCCTAAATCGGCTAACCGAGTAAAAAGTTATGCCATTTTTTGGTAAGGCAGTAAGGGGTCGCGATAACACCATGAAGAGAGGGCTGCTTGACCCAATTAAGGGCCACAATACCGGGGATATTCACCCATAGTTTTAGGTTTTAATGGTCAAGGGTCACTTTGATCCCTTTCCCTTGACCATAAACGTCCAAAACACCGAATTTCAGTCCCTAAACAACACTTTAACCCCAAAAATTCATATTCTCATCAAAGTGAAATCATCCTCCCTCTTCCCAAGAATAAAGACTCTTATGCCAAGATTTTAAGAAAACGGATCAACAATCGGGTTCCATCTTTTAAATCTTATAATCTAAGGTATGTGCGGTTTTCCTAAAACTACATGGGCATGGTGAAATTGTTTTAATGATGAATAAATGTTTAGAAATCATGAACTTATAAAAGTTTTTTGGATTTACAATTACATTTATGTATTATGAAATCGTATTGACGATAATGTTTTGGTCTTGGGGCATTTTCCCTAAAATTTATTTATAACCATGTATAAATATGCATATAAATATGTTTGAAGAGTTTGAATGATGAATTGATAGTATGAACTATTAGAAATCCCTCTTTTATTTACAAGCATCTTATTTTCGTAAGATTTGATTTATTCGAAATGTATTATTGTGATCATAACATAAATACCTTAATTTTGCTTATGACTTGATTATGGATTTGAATCAAAGAAAGGTTGTTTTACTTGGTGTTAAAGGTTAAAGATTTTTACTAAGAAGATTGCATGTTTGTCACAAATTTCATGACCACTAGATATTTGTTGAAATGCTGAAGGAGTAATCTTTGCATAACTTGAAAAATATTTTGAAGTCTGAATCTTCTTGAATTATTTGAAGTATGGTGGTCCAAACATTATATTTTGAAAGAAGACAATATGATATAATATTTTATGGCTCATAAAACATGACTTCCAAGTCTTGGTATGATGATACCAAACAGATAAATGCCATAGCAGATTCAAAACAGACTAAAATATAGATTTTACTCAGATTTTTAGAATTTGATTTTAGAAAGATGCATATTTAGAATAGACTAAAAAAAGGCTTAAAGAGAGTTAGGTGGTTACCCAAAGAAAGTACGAGTTGAAAGACTCAATGCTAGAAATCTTGATTTGCTGACACGGGGTTATGGTACCATGCTTTATGATCTTGTGTACCTTGATTCATGTCGTCCCAAATTGGGATAATGGTTAGTATCCCTACTTTGTAATCTTATGCCTTCCATGACATGTTGATTTGATTAGGGGTCATGGCACCATGCTGTGTGGTCTTGCATGTCTCCCTTTATAGATACTCCAATCCTCATGGAAAACTTGGATTGGGGGCTTGGCCGCCGAGTCAAGGATGGATTTCATATAGCCCATGGAATTATAGATTGTAGGTTTATACCATCTAGCTCAAATGTAAGATAAAGAGTGAGTTATTGATTTTTAGAATCATTGTTCAATGTCTTTTAAATATGCCCATATTTTTTTCATATATCATATATAAATTATTTATAAATTTCTCACTTATGTTGTAAAAAAGTTACATTATTATGGATTTTTCTACATACCAGTACATCTGTATTGGACAGATGTGTGCAGTCGGTGAGCCTTGTAAATTTTGGAAGGCCTATTTAGAACATTGTTATTTTATTTTAGATTTGGGTCCAACTAGGGGCCTTTTCCCAGTTTTAGAAAAGTTGTTAATTTTTGTATATTAGAGATTTCACAGCTAGAAGTTGATGTTGTCTAGATACTTATGGATTTCATTCAGTATTGTTAAATTGAATTCAGAACAAGACCATGATTCCATTTGTTTATTTTTGTATTTCTTCTTATTATATGTGAATGGTGTTCATGATTGCCAGATAGAAAGGGGCACTCATACCTTCATGGTTTGGGATGCTCATCGCGGCCAGGGCCCTGGATCAGGTTATGAAAAATATGGTATCAAAGCATGGTTCATGGTCCCAGGGTTTCAGCAAAATAACATTAGGTAGAGTCCTATTTATGGGTGTGCAGTGCACCACACTTATAAGTAAGAGACTACAAGGTGTTTAGGAATTTTTTTTCTTCATATTCTAGCTTGTGCTATAGAGTTAGAATGTTCCTTTTTCATGCTCTAGTTTGTGTTATGGTGTTGTCCATAAAAAAGTAAAGTTATCCCAATTCTTTTCTTACTTTGATGTTCTTAGAGATGTCTCATTTTTGAGGTGATCAGTTACAAAAGCATGGAATCCAAATGAAGTGTTCCTTTTCTGATTGAGTCATAAAATCTTATAAAATTGTGCAAGGACTTGAGAGGAGTCCGTTAGTGCCTCAAGGTGTATTGATTCTAGTATAAACTTTGATCCTGATGAAATCATGCTTTCAGCCTAAGGTATTAAGTGTATTCATTCTTTTTCAAAATTTATGTTGTAGATATCATGCATAAGGGGAATAATATGTAGCAGAATGTTGGAACTATATTTCCACCTGAGTAGTAGTATATATTAAAGGGTCATGACCTATTGGTAGTGATATTTGACTAAGAATTAGGTGATATGAAGTCATAAGGTTAGATGTCAGAGTGAGGGTGACTTTTATGTAAATAAATATTTTTAGTTGTATAGCCGTTGATTGAGGGATGATTTGCCATGTTATAGTGTTAGACTAAGGTGGTAGCAATAATTGTAGATTGTATAGTAGTCTGTGAGGGAAGTGACTAAATATGATTATTATTTGTTCAAAAATAGAGAAGGATCTTAAAGTGGATAGTTATGGTGGTTTTAGAAATCATTTATAAGTAGTAAGTGGAAAGAGGCAGATCAGTTAATAGGCTGTAGGTAGAAACTCATTAGTGTTTATTGAATTTTGAAGATCATTGTGATGTATGATTAGGTAAGTAAGTGTGATGTGAGGAGTTATAAAATATTGATAGGATTGAAATAGGTTATTCTATAAGATTAAGATCTACTAATCCTATCATGTGACTTTACCTCGTTGATGGTATTTCCATTAGTAGTAATAAATAGTACTTCAGGTGAGAAGGTATGTAGTAGATTTTGAGTGGTGATAGTGAGGTTATGTCAGGGTTGTGATTGTAGGTAGTAGTTAAGTGAAGTGAAGTATTTGGGTTGATTTCCTAATTTGATGGACTAGCATATTATGTTGCATTATTCATTGGTGGTAGATGATTGATGCTGGACTATAGGCTTTAATTTTAGATGTAAAATGTGTTGGTAAGAATAGTAGCTTAATATTAATGATGTATGTTCTGTGGGAATAATTAGTAGCCTTGATGTGATTTGTAAAAGAGCCTAAGTTGATAATTTATTAAAAGTTAAGTGGTAATTATGAGGTACATAGGTATATGAGGACTAGTATTAGAATAATGAATTATGGGTGAGTCATTAAGTGGATAAGGGTGTAAGTATATAAGAATAAGTTACACCCCCTTATAGTATGGTGTTAGGTAAGATTTTATGATATATTTCAGGTGATTAACGCTCTAATATTATAAGGTTATGTAGTGGAGCATGGATTTTATGTGATAAGGAGTGAGGATGTGTATGCTCATGAGACTGCAAATTATAGGTTGATACCGATAGAGCATAGTAGGAAATTAAGAGTAGCATTCTTGGATACCTTTAGAGTATACTTAAAAAGGGAAGGTTTAGCATTTATGTGTATAAGTGTTTTGCGTACCTAGTTTGTGTTCTTGAATTTATAGTACGGAAAAGTCTGGTGAGTTATTGTATGGTGTTCGTTAGAGTGAAATTGAGGAAATATAGGTAGGCAATATGAGCCTTGGATATGGTTTTACAAATTTTGTTATATTGTAAGTTATGTGATTAGAGGTGTAATGCGAGTATTCTAAGGAGTTGAAGATAGAGTTTTAAGCACTTAGAAGCATGGATGTCCATGCCCATAATGATATTAGTCATAAGTTGGTGACTTTGGGGTTAGAAGAAGTTATGATTAGTATCCCTAAAGGGGGATGACCCAGAAATAATTTAGTGTCTTTATGTTAAATTATTGAGGGAAGTTTGGGTTCATGTGTATACCGATACCCCCCTTTTGTACTGAGAATTATGGTTGTAGATTGGTGTGAGGTTATGTTCTTAAGTCTAGGATTGTGACTTTGATCTAAGAAGGAAATAGTGAGTTAAGGTAGTTCTCAAATTTTCTTGTGGTGTCAAGTTTCAAGTAAGAATCATGATAAATCAATCCCTATTCAAGTAAGTTCCTCGTACTTCAATATGAATGGACATCTACCAATATCTTTTGTATTCATGTTTTGCCTATGCCTAAAGTTTGAAATCTTTATGTAACTCACGTCATGTTCTGACCTCCAAACAAGTAGCAATAATGTCCCTCATTTATCCAATATTTTGAGTACCTAAGTCATATGTTATGTTGCTCATGATCCACTTCTATGTCTCATAGCATGCTTGGTCCTAAGAAAATATGTTTCTATATATTGTAGAATCATTTTATGCCAGAATTATCCAAAGTGGTAAGGTTTATGCTAACTCGTGTAAAATTTCAGCTCTTTAAATGAGGAGCAATCACTTTAAGTGAAATCCCTATCTTAGTTGTTAACGACATAAATTTCAGATTTATGCCATACAGCCCATGATAGTTACATCCATGATTCTCATTTTGGTTTGTCCTATGGAAACCATGTTGTGTTATGTTCGTGCCAAACGACACTTTACTTTTGATCCAAGCAGTTGATATACAAAGCACTTTGTGTCTATTCAATTGTATCTCTACCTCTTGTCCTTCCTTGAGAAGTGCTATATATACAAGATATGGATTGATAAGGGTTACTTTAATTCATGATGTTTATGCTCGGATCCCTTAATGACCCTCGATATGTTAGTATGATGGTTGTTATGGAAGCGTGGTGATGTTTTAGGTAGGGGAGTAGATGATCTTGAATGTGAAAGTTTTGATGTGATTTCTTTAGCAAAAATTTTATGAGAGAGGGGGGAGAAGGAGATGAACTTTTGTTATGTGAAAAAGTTAGGAAGGAGGTATGTAGCGAAAGTCTATGTGAGAGTCATTGAAATTGTGGGTCTTAGTGGTAGATCCTCGGAGTGGGTGTAGAAATGGTAGGCTTGAGTAAAGTGATTGATAAAAACACAAAGAAATGTGCTATATGGTTAGTTCTCTTTGATTTAAAACTTGGGTGTGTTTGACAGTAGTGATAAGGTGAAGTAATTTTCTTAATAGGGTGTAGAGCACACAGTCCCATAGCTTAAACTAGCACCTCTATTCTTTGAGCTAGGCTTCAACATAAGAGTATTATACAGTGGGACTTAATTTTTGGTGGTTAGATGTGTGATGGAAAAAGTATAAGTTGGAAATGATGAGGTATGTAGTTTATTGTTTGGAGCATAGACGAGTAGTATCTCTAAGTTTAAGCCTTTTCATTGTGTCTTGTGAGATGGAGAATGTTCCTATTGCTATGTCCCGAGAGAATCTCATCTCATGTCTTGTACCAATCTTAATCAGGCCGAGGATTCCTAGGAAAATTCATGTCTAACAATGTGTTGATCATGTGCCATAAAACACATGCCAAGATCATGTCGACGTCAAGTTTCGTTATCTCTTGTTTCATGCTTGTGTGTTTAACTAAGGGATATCATGAAGTTCATTTGTTGCTCTTGTATATTTGGTTGAGGAAAAATGTTCAATGCAACGTTTCATTATTTATTATACCCTTGTAGATCTTCAACAAGTCCATACCCATCATTCGGGGATGCATGATCCCAAGGGGGAGATAATGTAACATCCCACATTTTTGAGCTAGAAATCCGAACCATCGTTCCTACGTGTATACGTTATAATTCTTATTTAATATTTAAATTCATGTGTCGTGATATTTTTTCTAGTATATGAAGTGATTATGAAGTGAAAAATGTTCATAGAAATCTCTTAAAGCAAAGTTGAGCTAAGAATCCTTCATTCGTCCAAAGTTGGATATACGATTCTACAAGGGTCATGTTTGAATGAGTATAACTTTTTATATATATTCAATTTGGCATATTAAGACCTACCAAATTGTAGATAATCGAATTATCTTACCAATGATACCAATTTTTCCTAAATCTGCTAACCGAGTGAAAAGTTATGCCATTTTTTCGTGTGAGGTAGTAAGGGGTCGCGATAGCCCCACGACGTGAGGGCTGCTTGAACCAATTAGGGTTCATGATGCGGGGCCTATTCCCCCACAATTTTAGCTTCTTAAGGTTCAAGGGTCACTTTGGTTCTTTCCTCTTGGCCCCAAACGTCCAAAACACCAAATTTCAGTCCCAAAACAACAATTTAACCCCGAATATTCACATTCTCATCAAAGTGAAATCATCCTCCCTCTTCTCAAGAACAAAAATTATCTCTTAAGCCAAGATTTCAAGAAAACAGATCTACAATCGGATTCCATCTTTCAAATCTTATAATCTAAGGTATATGAGGTTTTCCTAAAACTACATGGGCATGGTGAAATATTTTTAATGATTAATAAATGTTTAGAATCAAGAACTTATGAAGGGGTTTTGGATTTAGAATTACATTTATGTATTATGAAACTGTATTGACGAGAAAGTTTTGGTTTTAAGGCCTTTTCCCCAAAATTCATTTATAACCATGTAGAAGTATGTATATAAATGTGTTTTAAGAGTTTGAATGATGAATTGAGAGCACGAACTATTAGAAATCCCTCTCTTGTTTACAAGCATCTTGCTTTCACATAAATACCTTGATTTTGGTTATGAATTGATTATGGATTTGAATCGAAGAGAGGGTCTTTTACTTGGTTTTAAAGGTTTAATATTTTTACTAAGAAGATTGCATGTTTTGTCACAAATTTCATGACCATCACATGTTTGTTGAAATAGTGAAAAGACTAATCTTTGGATAACTTGATAAATGTTTTGAAGTCTGAATCTTCTTGAATTGTTTGAAGTATGGTGGTCCAAACTTTATGTTTTGAAAGAAGAGATTGTGATATGATATTTTATGGTTCAGAAAACATGACTTGCAAGTCTTGGTGTGACAATCCCAAAAAGGTGAATTCCATGGTAGATTAAGAACAGACTAAAATCTAGATTTTACTCATATTTTCAGAATTTGATTTTAGAATGATGCATGTCTAGAATAGACTAAAAATGGGCTTAAAGAGAGTTAGGTGGTTACCCGAAGAAAGTATGAGTTGAAAGACTCAATGCTAGAAACTGTGATTTGTTGACATGGGGTTGTGGTACCATGCTTTGTGATCTTGTGTACCTTGAATAATGTCGTCCCAAATTGGGACAATAGTTAGGATCCCTACTTTATGATCTTTTGCACCTCCATGACATGTTGATTTGATTGGGGATCATGTCACTATACTGTGTGGTCTTGCGTGTCTCCCCTTATAGATACTCCAATCCTTGCGGCAAACTTGGATTGGAGGCTATGCCGCTAAGTCAAGGGCAGATTCCATATAGCCCGTTGAATTACAGATTGTAGGGTGTACCATCTAGCTCAAAAGTAAGATAAAAAGTGACTCATGGATTTTCAGAACCATTGTTCAAAGTCTTTTAAATGTGCCCATGTGTTTTTCATATATCATATATAAATTGTTTATAAATTCCTCTCACCTATGTTGTAAAAAAATACATTATTTTGGATTGCTCTGTGTACCAGTACATCTGTATTGACCCCCTACATTTCAGGGTTTGAGGCACATTCCAGAGGTTCTGCTAAGCGGTAGATTTATCAGATAGAAATGTGCAGTCGATGAGCCTTCTTTATTCTGGAAGTCCTGTTTAGAACATTGTTATTTCATTTTAGATTTGGGTCCAACTAGGGGCCTTGTCCTAGTTTTAGACAAGTTGTTAATTTTTGTATTAGAGATTTTGCAGATAGAAGTAGATGTTGTATAGATACTTATGGATTTCATTCAGTATTGTTAAATTGAATTCAGAACAAGACCATGATTCCATTTGTTTACTTTCCATATTTCTTCTTATTGCATATGAATGGTGTTCAAGATTGCTAGATAGAAAGAGGTGCCCGGCCATTCATAGTTTGGGATGCTTATCGCGGCTAGATCCCTGGCTCAATTCATGATAGAAAGAGTTGTATGTCATGACCCAAGGCTATCCCCTAGTCGTAACACAGTACTTAGGGCCACAAGTGACCCCAAGATAATCCATGATCCAGTACCTACTGTGAGCACTGAATAAAATAATACTAGAACATCATTTGTGAAAGTTAAACTGGCCAAATATTGTTAAGATGTACTACTAAAACAATACTTAACATGTCTGAAACTGATGATAAAACTAAAAACAAGTGTGGTTGTCTGAATATCCAAATAACTTAAAGCGTATAAGATATGATGAGTTGATGGGACATGCCCCCAACTAACTCTAACTGACTGAAATAAAGAAAATATTGAAAATAATTTTAAATACCTATCCTCGATGGATAAGGACTCACCACGATTGCTACTAAGTGGTACTTAGATGGCTAAGGGCGATTAGGGAACTGAGCGTCTGAACCTATATTGTGAAATCAATATAGCACAAAAGAGAGTATGTGGTCAGTACTTTGAATGTATTGGTATTTGAGATAGGGACTAACTAGAAAATATATTAGTACTAAGCATGAGTGCATGAACATGTTAAATAAATTCAATACCATGCATAAACATGTATTGAAATGATATGAATAACTGAATAATTTATATCTGAATAGCTGAATAACTAATAAACTAAATAATTGATATAGGTACACTTGGTCATGCAAACTAGAGCTGACATACTCTGAATACTGAACTAAGACTATGGGAGCTATTATGTAACTGATATGCGCCTACCTGAGCTAACCAGGGTCAAACCTGTAACCCCAGTTGGAAGGTATCAGTACCTTTCCACGAGTACTAACACATGTCTGACAATGTTGATTCAACAAAGTTGATGTCTCAAAGAACGAGGGTGCCAGTCCTCTACTGGTGGGTGACCCTTAAGAGAGTGTCAGTCCTCTACTGGCGGGTGGCATCTCATAACCTACATTGTCTATGTAGTTTAGGAACATATGGATTACTACTAAAAGTCTCAGTCCTCTACTGTGGGTGAGTCTTCATCTCTAGGTTCGCTCGGGGCTAAATCCTTCTCCCAATAGAATTGACACTAGTACTGATTTAAATTGATTAAACTCACAACTGATAATTGCACTACATGAATATGATGATAAAATCATGATCTAACTAGTTAGAAACGTGAAAAATTGAAACATATGTAAAGATATTGGTATCGGGTGTTCATAACCCTCCAACACTGAATATTACTTTAAATACAATAACATTATTTACAACACTGTAAGGGAATTCATGATTCTTAAACCCCCTTACATTGTATAAGTCACTAAATTGACGAAATTCATAATTATGAGTTTGAGAATATGTTAAACTTATGAGAACAACATAATCACATGGTTTATCTCATAACTTCAAAAATTAACATGGTATTAACTGAACATGATGTGGGTGAATGAGATTATAAATCATGTAAGAGTATAATTCATATGGGGAAGCACAAAGTTATGGTTTTTATTCAAAATTATTAAGAATAATTTGAGTTATTTCATACTTAACATTGAAATTTCATGAAATAGGGAAAAAGATTTATACTTGAAAAACAAAGGGTTCTTAGGACTTAATGGGTAGAAGGAATCCCATTGATGAATATCCCACATACCTGAGTTGCTTGAATCCTTGAAGAAAACTTGGAATTGGGACCTTGATTAGTAAATTCTTGTGAAAAGTTTTCACTTTTATGATGTTGAGTATGGGATGATTTTGAGTATAGTTAACTAATGGAAAATGGGGAAAATAATGCCCCTCTTGGGTGATAAATCGTCAATTGGGTGTGTAGGGTGAGGGGGAAAAGACCAAAATGCCCATTGAAATTTAAATAATGTTATATGATTTCATAGCCTCCGTGACAAATAAGCTATCATGGAGACTATCTTCCATGACACAGCGTGTATTGTGGAGGCTAACCTCCATGACATATCGTGTATCACGGAGGGACAATCTCCGTGACACATCAAAATCATGAAGAAATTCTTTCTCTGTTGTCCAAAACACCTCAAACCCTTCTAAAACTTCCAAAACTCTCCCAAATGACCCTTTTTACATTCCTAATCATATTTTAACTCATAAATCAATGTTTCAAACTTGGAAAGCCCAAAAATTAAATGTTGAAAATCTTAGGGTCTAAAAATGGCCATGTCACTTGTACATAGTGTGATTAAATGGATTTGAGACTTCTAAACATGGGATGAGCAGTTGGAAACTCATCTAGAATCTTACTAGGTATTATAATGTCTCCCTTTTGGCTCATTTTCCCCTTAATGAAACTGTCTGAAATGAGATATTAAGAAGACTGAGATCATGCACTGAATACGTATGAGCTAAATCATAATTAAGTAACTGAATCTAAAATAAGATATATGGACTGAACTGAATTCATGAATGCATGCTATGACACGAGGATGGTTGGATAGCTGAAACTGAAAATGTGAGAATCAATTTAAGGAAAACTATTACCTCAATATGAATTTTTATTCTTAGAGAAAAGATGGGTATACTTTATTTACATATTTTCTTTGTTTTCCCAAGTAGCCCACTAGACAAACTGATTTCTCCGTAGAACCTTAACCAAGGGAACATCTTTATTCCTTAGCCTACAAATATTAAAGGCCATCTTTCACGCCCACACTTTCTTGAGGAATGACAGATGTTAGGTCCCCAATTCATTTATTTAGTAAAGAAACATGAAAACACTGGATGCACTGATGCCAAATCTGTAAGCAACTCTTAACTCATAAGATACCTTCCAAAATGGCTCAAAATCCTATATGGGTCAACATAGCAAGGACTGAGCTTCCCCTTCTTACCAAACCTCTTTACCCCTTTCATGGGAAATTTTTTTAAATAAATCAAGTCACCAACCTCAACTTCAAGATCTCTTATTCTTACATAAACATAGAATATCTGTCGGCTCAGTGTTGTCTTCAACCTTTCTCAAATTAACTAAACTTTCTCAATTAACTGATACACCGAATCTAGCCTCATCAAAGCAGCCCCACCAACTTCAAATCAACCAATAGAAGATCTACACCTTCTTCCATAGAGAGCCTCAAATGTTTCTATCTAAATACAAGAGTGATAGTTATTGTTGTTGGCAAAATCAATCAAAGGTAAGTGGTCAACCGAACTAGCCTTAAAGTCAATAGAACAAGCCCTCAATTTATCCTATAAGGTCTAAATATTACTCTTTGCTTGGCTATCTATCTAAGGATGAAATGTTGTACTGAGATTAACTTGGGTACCAAGACCCTTCTGAAAATTCTTCCAAAATTAAGAGGTAATCTGAGTACCTTTATCAGAATTAATGGTTAACGGAACCTCATGCAACTTTACCAACTCCGTGAGATAGAGTCTAGAATAATCATCTTCTAAACATGAAGTATGAACTAGTAACAAATGGGCTAACTTGGTCATTCTATCTACAATGATCCAAATCGAATTATGCTCCCCATGTGTATGAGGTAACCCTATCACAAAATCCATGTTTACCTCTTCCCACACCCATGTAGGGATGATGAAATCCTGAAGCATACCATTAGGACATTGGTGTTTAACTTTAACCTACTGGTAATTCGAACACTTAGCCACAAATTCTATAATATATTTCTTCATACCATTCCATCAATAGATTTTCTGCAAATCATGATACATCTTAGTGGCTCTTGGGTGAATAGAATATCACACACCATGGACCTCTACTAATATTTATTGTCTCAAAACATCCACACTCGGAACATATAACCTATCCTGAAAACAAAACACACTATCTCCCCTTTGGGAGAAAATCTCAACCTTCTGATCCCAAAATGCCTCCTTCAACTTGACCAAATTTGGATCATTATCTTGCTTTTCTATCACTTTGGCTACCAATGAAGATTCCATTTACTATCTTCGGCTGAATTAACCAACCAAACACCTAATCTAGCAAGCTTATGAACCTCACAGACCAACTCTTTCTTATCCCACTCAACATGCACAACACTAACCATAGACAATCTACTAAGTGCATTAGCCATTATATTTTCCTTACTCGGGTGATTATCATAATCTTTCATCAATTCAAGCCACCTTCTCTGATAAAGATTTAGATAAAAGCATACTGTAAACTCTTATGATCCATGAACATATCAAGATGAACCCTAAAAAGGTAATGCCTATAAATCTTTAAGGCAGAGACAACTACTACCAACTCAAGATCATGGGTTTGGTAATTCTTTTCATGGGGTTTAAGCTGTCTAGAGGCATAGGCTATGACCTTAACTCATTACATCAATACATAACCAAGACTAGCTCTAGAAGCATCATAATAATCTACAAACCCATCTAAATGCTCTGGGAGAGGTCAATATTGGAGCAAAAGTAAATCGAGTATTCAACTCCTGAAAATTCTTCTTGTAGAAATTTCACCACTAAAACTTGACTTTCTTCTTAGTAAGTCAAGACTTGGGAGAACAAATAGAAGAAAATCCTTCAACAAACCATCTGTAGTAACCATCTAACCCCAAGAAACTCCTGATATCTAATGGAGAGATAGGTCTAGGATAGTTTATCATTACTTTAGTCTTTTGAGCATTAACTCAAAGGCACACACCGAAAATGATGTGACGAAAGAAAGATACTAATCTCAACCAAAATTTGCACTTGCTAAACTTAGCAAATAACTGGTGATCCTTAAGGTTCTGCAATATAATTATCAAATAATCTGCATGATCACCTTCATTACGAGAATAGACAAGGATATCATCTATGAAGACAATGATGAACATGTCCTAGTACTACTTAAACACCCTGTTCATCAAGTCCATAAAAGCTGCAGGAGAATACGTAAGTCCAAAAGACATAACTAGAAATTTGAAGTATTCATACCGAGTTGTGAAGCTTGTCTTTGGGTTGTCACATTCCTAACTCTAAACTAATGATATCCAGATTTAAGGTATATCTTAAAGAAATAGCTTGAACCCTAAAGTTGGTTGAACAAGTCATCAATCCTATGGAGAGGATACTTATTCTTGATTGTGAGATTGTTCAACTGATGGTAGTCAATGAAGATTCTGAGGCAACCATCTTTATTATGTACAAAGAAAACTGGAGTACCCGATAGAGAACCACTAGGCCTGATGAAAACCCTATCTTAGAGGTCTTTCAACTAATCCTTAAATTCCTTAAGCTCATCTGAAGATATTTTGAAAGATGGAATTGAGATAGGCTGGGTATCTAAGATGGCATCTATTCCAAAATAAATTCCCCTCTCTGGAGGAACTCTAGGAAGATCTTCAGGGAACATTTCTAGGAACTCATTCACTACTAAAACTGACTCAAGTCTCAGAATTTTAGAATTTAAAACCATCACTTGATCGATATGGTAAATATATCCTTGTGAAATCATCTTTCTTTCCTTAATATTGAAGACAAACCAAACTATAGGCATTCAAGTACTACCCCTCAATTCAATAAAAAGATGATTAGGAAACTAGAACAGGACTACTCTATTTCTATAGTCAACTGAGGCATAGCACCAGTGGGTCCAATCCATGCTGAGAATGACATCAAAATCCGTTATGTCTATCTCCACAATATCAACTAAAGTGACTTTATGAGACATTGTAACTATGAAATTTCTATATACCCATGTGGATGTAATAGAACTACCTACTGGGATGGACACTGAGAAGGGTTCTGCTAGGATTTTAGGTTTGAGATCAAAGTCTACTGATGCATAGAGAGTCACAATAGAAAGAGAAGCTCCAAGGTATAATAATTCATAAATATAAATATAGAAGACTGGTAATATACCCATATCCATATCAAGAGAACTCTCCCGATTATGGCGAGTTTTCAGAGTATACTGTCAGTTCTGACACTGTCCACTTATGGCACTGGTGGTGGCACTCTACTGAGTCAGGCAACCTACTGGTTATGATGAAATGTTAGACTGATCCTGTTAATGAAAATCCTTTACCTTCTGGTCTATCTCTGGGTAATCCCTGATCCTATGGCCTGGCTTGCCACATCCAAGACAAACTTCATTGCCTACGTTAAACTTTCCCTAATGGTTCCTACCTTATATCCTACAAAATAGAGTGGTACAACCATTATTCATGATACCTTGGGACTTAGAGTCTGACACTCTATCCCTATCATCCTGCTTAAACTTAGGCAATAGTGAACGAGCTGAAGATGAGGCTGACGCTGATGCTGATAATTTTTAGCTGAACTGAGATTGATTACGAATATCAGACCACTATTGTGAGAACTTGAAACTACCAGTTCTAGACTTCTTATTCTCCCTTTAATTTTCTTTGAGCTTCCCCTCCTCAATCTATTAAGAATGGAACATCAATCTAGAAAGGTCCATCTCCTTAACCAACATAGTTGTTTTACACTCCTTAACCACATCCTTCAAAACCTCAGACATCAAACTTACTCATTCTGGCCCTAGAATCAGCCACCATAGTAAGAGCATACGTCACACCTAGGTAAACTTGAGTGAGTACTCCTTTCATAATCATGTTACCCTACTTTAGATTTATAAACTCCTGCACTTTGGCCTCCCTTAACTCGAGTGAAGAAATATGTCTATGAAGACCATAACAAACTACTCCCACTTTATAGGCCCTGCCTCAATGCCAATGTTTTCCTATCACTGCTTGAACCAATTATGAACCACTTTTTGCAATTGGTAAGCAGCTAAATCAACACTTTCACTAGCAGTAATGCCCATGATATCCCTCACTTTTTACATACCATTTAGAAAATCATACAGATCCTCCTATGTCATGGATCCAAAAAATAATAGAGGATTCATCCAAGTAAAGTCTCGAATCATAGCAGCTGGTGTACTCACTATTGGATTGACTGGGGCAACAACTTACTGGTTATTCTGAGCAGCTATAGTCTGGCCCAAAATAGTGAAAATAGTCATGAATTTGGCATGGGAAACATGATCATTCAAAGGGTCTTCCTGAATAGGTGGTGGTGTGGGATGATCCCCGTTCCTCCTTTTATTATTTCTTCTGAGAGGCATTTTCTATAAATGGATGAAGGCTGAGTTAGAAAAGGAAATTCAATAGAGGTCATAATCTTTCACACGACATGAATACTGAAAGAAGGGAAACTTTTCTAAAGCATCTTATAGCCTCTTGCCCATAAGTGTGGTGTAGTTCACACCCATGTGCAAGACTCTACTCAATGCGACTTTAAGACACCTTAGGACACTTTAAAACCTTATGCTCGGATACTATGTTATATAATAGCCCGAGGCTACCCCTAGTCATAATAAGGTGCTTAAGGCCACAAGTGACCCCAAGCTAACACATGATCAAGTACCGATTGTGAGCACTAAATAAAATAATACTTCAACATTATATGCAAAAGTTAAACTAACCAATTACTGTAAAAATGTACTACTGAAACAAAACTTAACATGTCTGAAACTACTAATAAAATTGAAAACAAGTCTGATTGTCTGAATATCTGAATATCTAAAAGCCTTTAACATATGAGAAGTTTATAGGAAAAGGCCTAAAATAACTTTGAATGATCAAAATGAATAGAATACTAAAAATAACTATAAATATTTGTCCACTATGAATAATGACTCATAACAACTGCAACTGAGTGGTACCAAGATGACTAAGGGCTATCTCAAAATTGAGCGTCCGAACCTATATTATGAAATCAATCTAGCGCAAAATAAAGTATGCAGTCAGTACTTTAAATGTATTGGTATGTGAAATAGGGACTAACTTATAACACCCTAATTTTTTGAATCAAAATGCTACATGGTGCTCATGACCCCGAGAGACCATAAGCTAACCCATGACTGATATCTGTACCTGTACATTGCATAATATATATATAATATGCAGAAAACCTGAACATGTAGGCCATAAGGTTCAACTGAAGAGATATAGTAACATCCATGGGGTAATGAATACCCAAAACAACTGAATACAGAATATGACTAAATCTGAAAGCCTCTAAGTACTGTCTGAATAAGGAGTTGAAGGAACATGTCTCCAAATAACTCCGTAAAATTGAACTAAAGTAATAAATGAATAAATCAAATCATATTATCCTCAAATGGATGAGGACTCACTGCAACACTGCGATTGGAAAGCTACTGCAGGTCTGGAACTCATGGCTCTGGACCTATGGTGTAACATAAAAAGAAAGCACCATAGCGCAAATGCGTCAGTACAACTGGAGTACTGAGTATATAAGTGAGGTAGGCTAATGTAAAGGGTTTACATGCATGAATAATGCTAACTGACTAACTGATATGAACGTTAGAGTACAAACATACATACATAATAATTGAGATCGTGAGTACGTGGTAGATAAATCTGTACGCTAATACATAACTGGAACTGCAATTCTGATATATGAGCGACTGTATCTGACAGTCCTAAATCTGGTAGAACTCTCTGAGTCCCATGCTATAACTGAATTTGATTGTGTCTAATAGTCCTGGTATACTGATATCTATAGAACTGTCTGAGTTCTTTTATTGAGATTGGTACTGAAACTGTGGGAGGTAGTTTTTTAAATAACATGCCCTATGTATTCCATTATGGTTAAGCTGGGGTCCAATCTCTACCCTGACTAAAGGAGTGTCAATTACGTGCTACTGGTAAAGACAGTTGTGAGTGACCCTTATCTAGCAGGTACTCAAAGTGAGAATGGTGGGAACTTAAACTGACAGGTTAAGCCACCTCATCAACCCTAATCTGACAGGTTAAGATATCTCAATCTATGCTGGTTACGTAGTTCTGGAACACAAGGATGGCTACTAAGAATCACACCCTGAATTGGCAGGTGAGTTCCCATCCTTGGGTTCAGTCGGTGCTAACTTCTACTCCCATCGGACGGGACTGAACATGATTCAACTGGCTGTACATGGACTGAATAACTGACATCCATTGACTGAAGGAGTAGTACTATTATCTAAGAGTTAACTGAGATCATGACATTTCTGATGTTTCCTGAGTCACATGACTGACTGAGTTCTATAGAGTATAACTTGACTGAGATTTATCGTGGCACATGACATGGATCTAGGCACATAACTATATTTTTCAGGTATGAATACCCCCAGGACTCTATAGAAGGAAACTGGGACACATGACAAGACTTGATCACAAGATTAGAGTCCATAATTCACAATATTATAAGTAGGGCATAGTATACTTCATGTATTTATTCACATCTCTACATGGTAGGGAGAGCATGGATACATTTCGTGTATATAATTCATATTTCCATTATCAAACATGCTTCATGCCATAATAACAACAACACATAAATATCATGGAAATTCATATGGAAGTGTATAGCTAAAATGGACTTGTCATTTAGATATCATAGAATCATGTAATTATGGGTTTCTAGCATCCTAGGCATTTTATTAAACACCTTGCATGCATTCTTTAAAGCATAGGTGAATTTCATACTTGCATCAAATCAAACCACCTAAAGTTCATGTTTTTTCAACTAACAACCACATATATTTCATGAAAACATCTTTAGATATCATTTTGAAACTTAAACAACAATCATCAACATGTACATGCTTATATCACCACAAAAAAAGTTTACAAAATAACATTTGAAAGCATGGTTCTTGAGCTCTATGAATGGATTAGATCCATAGATGAACACTACGTATTCCTTAGATTAGGAATTTGTGGAATCTATGGTTGAATTTGCTTGAAGCTTGAAACCCCAATGAAAACCCTAGACTTGTTCTTGACTTTTCTTGAGTGAATTTTGATAAAATTAATGTAAAGGGATGCTTTGGGGATTCAATACCATGTTTAAAGAGTATATATAGGGTTTTGGAAAGTTACTATATTTCCCTTGAGGATTTTAAATCGAAAATTAAAAACTATGCAAAATTTATCACGATTTAGAGCCCCGGCGCAACGTGGAGCTTGGTAAAATGCCAATTATTACGACATGGAAGCTTGGAGCGAAGTAGGGCTGTCGTGGAGGCTTTCTGGAAATGGACGAGTTCCATTTTGGCCTCTGGTGCGATGCGCCATGCACTAAAATGGTATTTGTCTTACAATAGAAACTTAAAATAGCCATAACTTCTTCACCAGGTGTTCGTTTTAGGCAAATTTGGTATCTATGGATAGCTTATTAAATTATATATCATTTGGTAGGTCATGGGATCAATAATTCATAGTATAATGAGAGATATTCTCATTTGAAGTTGATGATACCAATATCCTTCTCAAGAATTCAATTAGTAAGGAAAGTTTTGATTCGCACAATAGCTAGGACATATTTGAGACCTTAATTCACATTAACCTTGATCATGAAACTACCGAAGAACTATGATGTGCTATGCATGAGCTTGAAACATGGAGCTAATATTGAGTTGGATTTTTCAAGGTATTACAATATCTCTCCCTTAGGAACATTCATCATCGAATGAGACTTAACTGAGAGAGAAGAATAAGACAAGACAAACATGAACTGAACATGAATGACTGAAACATGATCTCATGACTAACATGCTAAACATACTAAATTCATGCATATATGACGTATGGGTAACTGGTACATGGATGCGTAACTGAGCAATCTGATAAACTGAGCTTCTCAAGATGAGAATGCATATCTGATGCATGACCTTATAATTAAATTGATACATGAATGAATAACTAAGTACGCAACAGTAATATTTACCAAGTTTAAACTGGGGACATGAACATGAAACTGAATAAGCTTAAGGAGAATTGTTACCTTGAGCTTGATCTGAATTTACTGGGAAGAGGTGACGATACTTGGCACGCATATCTGTTTCTATTTCCCAAGTAGCTCCCTCTAATTTAGGCTGAGCAAAACTGAAACTACCAGATTTGGCTCTCTTGTTCTGCCACTCTCTAGTCTGAACCTTCTTCTTCTCTATCTGCTGAGCATGGGACATAAGTCTAGCTAAGGTCATATCACTATTCAGCATCGCAGATCTACACTCATTCACCACGCTGTCGTTCACCCCTGACAAGAACTTTCTTATCTTAGCCCTATTGTCTGCAACCACATAAGGGGCATACCTGGCTAGTTGAGTAAATCTGAGAGAATACTTCCTAACCGTCATATTTCCCTGCCTGAGGTTGATGAACTCAAGAACTTTGGCTTTCCTCAGCTCTTGGGGAAAGAATCTGTCTAAGAAAGCCATGATAAACTTCTCCTACCCAATGGGACCTGTGCTATCTACCCTATCAGACGTCCACTGTTTGTAACAAATGTGATCCACATCTTGCAACTGATATGCGGCTAACTCATCACTCTGAACAGAAGTAACACCCATGATGTCAATGACCTTCTCAACTTGGTCAAACTTAGAACCATGGAAAGATGGAGGGTTCATTCTGGTGAAGTCCCAAATCCTAGCTACAGTAGAATTTGCCACTGGATTAGCCAAAATATCTGGTGGCCTTTCATTTTAGGCAGCCACAGACTGAGCAAGTATGGTGAATGCAGCTCTAAACTCCACATGAGAAACATGTTTTCCCAGAGGATCTTCGGGTTAAGGAGCTGGTTGGTTTCTTCTCTTTGGGGCCATATTTGAAACAACAAAAGAACGGATTAGACTGGGAGTTTAACATGAGATTATGCTCACTAGCACGACATGAATACTGAAAGAAGGGAAACTATTCCTAAAACATCTTATAGCCTCCTGTACATAAATGTGGTGTACACACCCTTCCACAAGACTCTACTAGATGCAGCTTTCAGAATTCCTAGGACTTTATTGAACCTTAGGCTCTGATACCAAGTTTGTAATGCCCCGATTTTTTGAATCGGAATACTACACGGTGCTCATGACCTCAAGGGACCATAAGCTAACCCATGACTGATATCTGTGCCTGTACACTATATAATATACATATAATATGTGAAAAACCTGAACATGTAGGCCATACGGTTGAACTGAAGAGATATAGTAACACCTATGGGGTAATGAATACCCAAAACAACTTAATATAAAACTGAATACTAAATCTGATAGCTAAATTTAACTAAATTTGAAAGCCTCTAAGTACTGTCTGAATAAGGAGTTGAAGGAACATGTCTCCAACTAACTCTGTGAAACTAAACTGAAGTAATAAATGAATAAATCAAATTATACTATCCTCCAATGGATGGGGACTCACTGCAACACTGCGACTGGAAAGCTACTGCTGGTCTGGAACTCGTGGCTCTATACCTATGGTGTAACATGAAAAGAAAGCACCATAGCGCAAATGCATCAGTACAACTAGAGTACTGAGTATACAAGTGAGGTAGGCTAATGTAAAGGGTTTACAAGCATGAATAATGCTAACTGATTGACTGATATAAACGTTAGAGTACAAACATACATACATAGTAACTAAGATCATGAGTACGTGGTAGCTAAATATGTACGCTAATACATGACTGGAATTGTATTTATGATACATGAGCGACTATGTTTGACAGTCCTGAATATGGTAGAACTCTTTGAGTCACGTGCTATAACTGAATTTGGTTGTATCTAACAGTCTTGGTATACTGATATCCACAGAACTGTCTGAGTTGTTTTACTAAACTGGTACTGTAACTGTGAGAGGTAGTTATTTAACTGACATGACCCATGTATACCATTATAGCTAAGCTGGGGTCCAATCTCTTCCCTGATTGGAGGGGTGTCAATACCGTGCCACTGGTAAGGACAGTTGTGAGTGACCCTCATCTAGCAGGTATTCAAAGTGAAAATGGTGGGACCCTAAATTGACAGGTTAAGATACCTCATTAACCCTAATATGATAGGTTCGGATGTCTTAACCTACGTTAGCTACGTAGTTCTGGAACACAAGGATGACTGCTAAGAATCACACCCTGAACTGTCAGGTGAGTTCCAATCCTTGGGTTCACTCGGTGCTAAATTCTACTCCCATCTGAAAGGACTGACCATAATTCAAATAGCTGTACATGGACTGAATAACTGATATCCATTGACTGACGGAGTAGTACTATTATCTGAGAGTTAACTGAGATCATGAGATTTTTGATGCTTCTTGAGTCACATGACTGACTGAGTTCTATAAAGTATAGCTTGACTGAGATTTATCGTGGAACATGACATGTCTCTAGGCACACAGCTATATTTTTTGGGCACGAATACCCCCAGGATTCGATAGAAGGAAACTGGCACCAATGACATGACTTGATCACAAGATTAGAGTCCATAATTCACAATATTATAAGTAGGGGATAGTATAATTCATGTATTTATTCACATCTTAACAAGGTAGGGAGAGCATGGATACATTTCGTGTATATAATTTATATTTTCATTATCACACATGCTTCATGCCACAACAACAACACATAAATAGCATGGAAATTTATATGGAAGTGTATAGCTAATATGGACTTGTCATTTAGATATCATAGAATCATGTAATTATGGGTTTATAGCATCCTAGGAATTTTATCAAACACCTTGCATGCATTCTTTAAAGCATAGGTGGATTTCATACTTGCCTCACATCAAACCACCTAAAGGTCATGTTTTTTCAACTAACAAGCAAAGATATTTCATGAAAACATCTTTAGATATCATTTTAAAACTTAAACAACAATCATCAACATGTACATGCTTATATCACCACAAAAAAGGTTTACAAAATAACATTTAAAAACATGGTTCTTGAGCTCTATGAATGGATTGGATCCATAGATGAACACTACGCATACCTTAGATTAAGAATTTGTGGAATCTACGGTTGAATTTACTTGGAGCTTGAAACCCCAATGGAAACCCTAGACTTGTTATTGAGTGAATTTTGATAAAATTAATGTAAAGGGCTGCTTTGGGGCTTCAGTCTTGTGTTTAAAGAGTATATATAGGGTTTTGGGAAGTTACCATATTGCCCTTAGGGAGTTTAAAATGAAAGCTGAAAACTACGCAAAATTTATCCGATTTAGGGCCTCGGCACGACGTGGAGCTTGGTAAAATACCAATTATTGCAACATTGAAGCTTGGGGCAAAACAGGGCTGTCACGGAGGCTTTCTGAAAATTTACGAGTGCCATTTTGGCCTCCAGCGTGACGCACCATGCACTGAAATGGCATTAGTCTTACAATAGAAACTTAAAATAGCCATAACTTCTTCACCGGGTGTCCGTTTTAGTCAAATTTGGTATCGATCAAAAGTTTATTAAACTATCTATCCGTTGGTAGGTCATGGGATCAAAAATTCATAGTATAATGAGAGATATTATCATTTGAAGTTGGCAATACCAATATCCTTCTCAAAAATTCAATCGGTAAGGAATATTTTGATTCGCACAATAGCTAGGACATATTTGAGACCTTAATTCACATCAACCTTCATCATGAAACTACCAAGGAACCATGATGTACTATGCATAGCTTGAAACATGGAACTACTATTGAGTATGATTTTTTGGGGTATTACATAACTGGAATACGTATAAGTAGTGAGCAGGAGTGTATGGATATGTAAAATAAAGGAAAGACCAAGAATAATCATGTACTGAAATGATCTTTATAATTGATATATGTTTAGCTGAATAATAGATAAACTGAAAAACTAAGTTGATGTCCCAAAGGAATAGGGTGTTAGTCCTTTAGTTTCGGGTAATCCCTAAGCGAGTGTTAGTCCTCTACTGACGGGTGACATCTCATAACCTACATTGTCTACATAGTTCTAGAACTTATGGATTTCTACAAAAGGTCTTATTCCTCTACTGTCGGGCGAGCCTTCATCCCGAGGTCCGGTTGGCGCTAAATCCTACTCCCACCTAACTGATACTGGTACTGATTAAAGTTAACTGAACTCATAACTAATAATTGCTCAATTTGGATATGATAACCAGAATATGATGATAAAATCATGATCTTGCTAACTTAAAACTTAAAAATTTGAAACATGTTTAAGCATATAGGAATCGGACGTTCATAACCCTCCAACACATAATAATACTATAAATACAATAACATCATTTAAAACACTGTAAGGGAATTCATGATTCGTAAACTCCAAAACATAGTATATTGAACTAAATTGATGAAATTCATGATTTTGAGTACGATAATATGTTAAACTTATGAGAATAACATAATCTCATGGTTTATTTCATAGCTTGAGAACTTGACATGGTATCAACTGAACACGATTTGGGTGACTGAGACTATAAAGCATGTAAAAGTATAATACACAAAGGTAAACAAAAAGCCAGGGTTTTTATGAAAAACTATTAACAATAATTTATGTAATTTGATAATTAATGCTGAAATTTCATAAAATTGGGAAAAAGAGTTATACTTGAAAAACAAAGAGTTCTTGGGACTCAATGGGTGGAGGTAATCCCATTGATGAATATCCCATATAACTGAGTTTCTTGAAACCTTAAAGAAAACTTTGAATTAGGACCTTTAATGGTGAATTCTTAGGAAAAACTTTGACTTTTGTGTTCTTGAGGATGGGATGATTTTGAGTATCATTAACTAATGGAGAATAGGGAAAATAATGTTCTCTTGGGGTGTTATATAATCAATTGGGAGTTTAGGGTGAGGGGAGAAAGGCCAAAAGGCCACTTGGACCTTTAAATGATGTTGTTGGATTTCACAGCCTCGGTGACACGAAGGCTATCGCAGAGACTAGCCTCTGTGACAGGGAATGCATTGCAAAGACCAACCTTTGTGAATGACATGTCCACATTGAAGAAACATTCTTCCTTCGTGGTCCAAAAACAACCTAAACCCCTTCCAAAAATTCCAAAAGTCTCCCATATGACCCTTTTAACATCCCTAAGCATATTACAACTGATAAATCAATGTTTTGAAATCAGGAAGGCCAAAAATAAAATCTTAAAAGTCTTGGGGTCTTAAATTTGCAATGTCACTAGTACTTAGTGTGAATTAAATGGCTTTATGACTTCCACACATAGGACTAATAGTTGGAAACTTGTCTAGAATTGTTCGGGGTATTACATAACATGCCTGAAGGATTTTCAATTTTGGATGATAAACCTTGAATTGATCCCTAGAGCTCAACCTTAAAGAAACTCTAGATTTCTTTGCTCTACGGAACTTAAGAGAGTAAAAAGGGTTTTTGATTTGTTAAAGTTATAAAATAATTCCCTAATAGTGCCTTATGGATGTGGGTTCTATGTTGGTAAAGTGGGAAATGTCCAAGGTGTCAACTTAAAAACTGAAAATTATCGCCAACGACTACGGATCACACCACGACACGTTACCACGAGTCGTAGCTAAGATAGTGTCACCAGGAACACATATTGTTGACCCTACAACTTACATCATATGACTTATATCATGACCCTATGACTCGTAGGATCCAAGTCGTATCCAAGAATGCAACACTTTGAACATACACTAGTTTGACTACGGTTGTTACATTATGATTTGTAATGAGTTCATACGACTCGTTGTAAGCCACTCGTATTCAGAGTAAAAAACTTCACCACACACACTAGTCAAGTTATGCTTTAGGTCCTTACGACTTGTCAAGACTCCCTACGACTCATAAAATAGGATTTGTAGTCAGGACGGTGCAGATAAAATTTCAAAAATTTCAAGGACCAAAAATCCAGGGTGTTACATCCCCCCCCCCCAAGGATCATTCATCCTCGAATAAAGATACAAGGCACTTATTAGTACGATTTAACTCAGAGACATATCCACTCTTACCTTTAACAAAGACAAAAAACAAAGATATTAAGAAATTCACATTTCCTTTAACAAAGCTAGAAAACAAAGACGTTAAGGAATACATATACCTTATGCATGATTATCCAAAGTGGGAAACAAGAATGGGTACTTGGAATTCATGTCCCCTTTAGTTTCCCAAGCAGCTTCTTCAATCTTTTAGTTCCTCCATAGTACCTTTACTGAAGCCACATCTTTAGTCCATAAACGATGGAATTATCGATCTAAAATCTCAATTAGGACTTCTTCATAGGACAAGGAATCTGAGATAGATACACTTTCCCAAGGAACGACCAAGTGAGGATCACCTATGCACTTTTTCAACATCGACACATGGAAGACTGGATGATAGAACCCGAACTCACAGGAAATTTCAACTCATAAGCCACTTTGCCTACTCGCCTTAAAATACGATATGGACTAATATAAAAGGGACTGAGTTTCCTTTTCTTTCCAAACCGCATTACTCCCTACATAGGAGACACTTTTAAGAATACCAAATCATCCATGTCAAACTCCAACCCTCTTTGCCTTACATCCATATAGGACTTTTGGTGACTTTGGGCAGTCTTAACCTATCCTAAATCACCTATACCTTCAACATAGATTGGTGAACCAAGTTGGGACCATACAACCTATTCTCGCTAACCTCAAACCACATAATAGGATACCTACACCTTCTATCATACCAAGCCTCAAATAGAGCCATCCCAATACTCTAGTGATAAATATTATTATACCAAAATATACTAAGAGGCAAATGGTCAATCCAACTACCACCAAAATTGATCACAAAAGACCTAAGAATATCTTCCAAAGTATGTATTATCCTCTCCACTTGTCCATTTATCAGTGGATGTAAGGTAGTGCTAAGGTTTATCTTAGTCCCTAAACATCGCTGAAAGAAACACCAAAAGTGAGATAAGAACTTGTACCTCGATCAAATATGATGGAAATTGGAGCACCATACAACTTCACGATCTCCTCAATGAAGAGTTTAGCATAATCATCTACCAAATAGTTAGTCCTCACTAGCAAGAAGTAAATGAACTTAGTCATCTTATCCATGATAACCCAAAAAGAATCAAACTAATGATGGGACCGTGGAAGACTAGTAATGAAATCCATATTGATCACTTCCCATTTCCAGATGGGCAATTCAATCTCTTGAGATAAACCACCAGAACTCAAGTACTCAACCTTGACTTGCTGGCAAACCAAACACTTAGCCACAAAATTGGCCTCATCCCTCTTCAAGTTATTCCACCAATAAACTTCTCTTAAGTCATGATACATCTTAGTTGATGTAGGATAAATAGTGTACCTCAACTCATAAGTTTCAGCTAGAATCTTGTCTCACTGCCTATCAGCATCTGGAACACGTAATCTTTCTTGGTACATCAAGATACCATCACTACAAATATCAAAAGCCATGTTCTTTTTGTGACCCATATCATCCTTGATCTATATCAAGATAGGATCTAAAACCGGCTTCTTGTTCACCTCAGCACCAAGAGATGACTTCGCCACCTCTTGTACAATCACACTACTATCCTCATAGTCCAAGAGATGAACTTAAAGATTATCCAAACAGTGAGTATCCTTCACCATTCCTTACTTTTCCACATCTACATGAGATAGGCTTCCTATGGACAACCTTTTAAGAGCATCAGCAACCACATTAGCTTTATCTGGGTGATAATGAATACTCAGGTCATAGTCCTTGAGCAACTAAAGCCATCTCCTCTACCTGAGGTTCAACTTATTCTAGGTTAACGCATACTACAAACTCTTATGGTCTGGGAAGATATCAACATAGACCCCAAACAAATAGTGATGCCAAATCTTTACAGAAAAGACCACAACCAACAACTCTAAATCGTTGGTCGGATAGTTCTTCTCGTGAATCTTTAACTACCAAGAAGCATATGAAACCACCTTACCATGCTACATTAATACACAACCCAGTCCCACTCGGGATGTATCTCAATAAACAACAAAACCTTCAGTAACCTTGGGTAGAGTCAAAATCGGACCCAAAATTAACTTATCCTTCAGCTTTTTTGAAACTACCCTCACAAGAATCAGACTACGAAAACTTCACCTTATTTGGAATTAACTTAGTCAATGGGGCAGTAATAGAAGAGAATTTTTCCGCAAACCTCCTATAATAACTAGCTAGACCCAAGAAGCTTCGAATGTTGGTTGAAGTCATGGGTCGAGGCTACTTTTTAACCACCACAACTTTCTATGGATCCATCATGATCCCTTCACTATAAATAACATATACCAGATAGGTCACAAGATTTAACCAGAACTCACAGTTTGATATCTTTGCATACAATCGCTGATCCTTTAAGGTTTGTTCCACAAGGCAAAGGTGATTTGCTTGATCTGCCTTACTTTTAGAATATACCAAAATATCATAAATAAAAATAATTATAAACATATCCAAGAACTAATGGAAGACAAAGCTCATAAGATACATAAATATAGTGGGTCATTGGTTAACCCAAAGGACATCACTACAAAATCAAAATGACCTTACCGGGTTTCAAAAACAATCGTAGGGATTCCACTTTCCTAATCTTAAACTGGTGGACCCAACCGAATATTAATCTTAGAGAAATACTTAGCACCTTGAAGCTGATCAAAGAGATCGCCATTCATTGAAAGAAGACACTTATTCTTCATAGTCATCGTATTCAACTGGAGGTAATCTATACACATTTGAAGGGACTCATCCTTTTTACACACGAATAGAAATGGAGCATCCTATGGGGACATACTAGGGTAGATAAAACCCTTATCTAGAAGATCTTTCAACTGCTCCTTGACTTCTTTCAACTCAACAAGAGAAATTCCTTAAAGAGGGTTAGAAATAGGATAGTTTTTGGAAAGAAGATCAATCCCAAAATCAATTTCCCTATAGGGTGGAATACTAGAAAAGCAGTCGGGGAACACCTTGGGAAATTCACAGACTACTGAGATAGATTGTTATGAAGGACCTTTGAATCTAGAATCCTTAGCATTCATTAGATGGTAGAGGCACCATTGGAAATCAATTTTCAGGCTCTAAGATACAAAATGAACCTTCTCTTAGGCACTAGGGAACTACCTTTCCATTAAATCACTGGCTCATTGAGAAAGTGGAAACTGACTCTTTGGGTCCAATAATCAAGAGATGCATAGCACGAATGAAAAAATCCATCCTAAAAATCATATTAAAGTCTAACATGTCCAACTCTATAAGATCCACCAATGTCTCCTTACCACAGACTGACATCACACAACCCCTACAAATCATTCCAGTGATAACGGAGTCACCCACTAGGGTGGACATAGAGAAAGGATCTGGAATAAACTCAGGATCAAAACCAAAATGAATATCCAGCTAAAGGGTTACATAAGAAAGGGTAGACCCATGATAAAGTAGATAATATACATCACGAGAGAAAAGTTTAAGTATACTAATAACAAAATTGGGGGATGCCTCATAATTTTGGCGACTGGCAAGAGCGTATAAATAGTTCTGACTAGTGCCAGATCCAGAAGTTGAAGTTGCACTCTTTGGTTTTGGAGTTGATAAGGTAGCAAAAAGGATCTTATTTTCCTAAAAAGCAACCCTAGAATGACAATCCCTCTGCATATGGCCAATCTAACCATATTTAAAGAACATGTTCCTCCTCTCTTCAAAAATACCATGAAGTACCTAGCCACAAAATCTACAAGGGGGATATGTTGGAGCTTACTGAGCCACAATGGCTTGAGGTTGGGCACCTTATGCCATAGGACCAACACTATTCTTAAAATTATAATCACCCAATGGATTTGGATAAGGATTACTAGCTGTAAAATAGGAACAAAAATTACCCCACTTCTTTTAAGACCAATTTTCCATTATCTCTACAACTCTACTACTGACTTCCACCCTAATTCAATTACTAAAACATTTTATTCAGCCTTTGTCTCATCTCTTCTTGCTTCTTCTTTACTTTTTCCACTTATTTCATATACACCACAAGTTTATAGATGTCCATATTGTTGTTGAACAGGGTAGCCTTTCTTTCCAAGATAAAATCACGGGGCAACCTAGAAGTAAACTTCCTATTCTAGCCCTCATGCTAGATACTAATTCTAGAGCCTATCGCGACAACTGATTAAACTTCAAGGCATACTTATTTACTGTCTTCTTGCGTTACTACAAATTTAGAAAATCCTCAGCCTTTGCCTCTCTCAACTCATAAGGAAAAAAATAATTAAGAAAACAACTAGAAAACTTATCCCACAAGGTAGACTTAGTATGATCACCCCTAGTCTAGTCCCATTCCTCATACCACTAATACACCATATCTTTTAACTAATAAGAAGTGAATTCTACACTATCTACATCAATACTATGCATCATACAGAACTATTTGAATAGGACAAGCTTTATCCATATTGTCCTCAGACGGGATATAGGAGTTTCTATAAGCATTAGATCTTTTGGGGGGCATGATTGAAAAACGAACATACAGAAATTAAAGGAGATTTCAAGATCATAGATTCTATAGCCTGAAATAGATTAATAAAATAGGAAATATTCTTAAATTCCTCCTAGCCTCTCCCTTCAAAGTGTGGTGCGCTATACACCCATAAAAGAGACTCAACATGGCACAGCTTTGTGGACACCCAGTGACATCAAACCTAGGCTTTGATACTAACTTTTTCATGGCCCAAACCAAGTCTTGGCTATGATGGGTATCTCAAGTCCAACAAGGACTGGATACCACCCCTACACCAAACCAAACATAACACAGTATCCCTAACAACGAGTGAATTCTAAATATATAACAAGATAGTAAAAGATAAGCTCAAAGAATTTTAGATATATCTATAACCAATAACCAAAAATCTAACAAAAATGACCAACCAACATCACCAATCAAGTCCACAATAATCCACAAAGCCTCCTAATAAAACCAAAATCAATAAAGTACTGGGAAATGGCCCTGACCCTAACAATGACTATGATAATGTTAATGATAATGTAAACTCTCAATTCTAATATATGAATAGAAACTGATGAAATATTCAAGTATTTCAAAGAATAGAAGCTCACCACTTCACCACAAACGACTGACGAATTAATTTGATCCACCTAACTCTATGTAGAAAAAGTAAAAGTATCTCTGATGCTTGTATTATAGGGGGATAGATTATCCAGAGATGGTTAGTGGGTTGAGCACTAATATGTAACTCAACAATAGGGGATAAAATAGAGCCATGTCAAATCCAATGTAAAACCATGTAAATATCATCATATACATACATAAATAATATGTTGGGAAAGGGATCAAGACTTAACATGTACTTTAAAACTTTAGCCTAAATTATTTAGCTCAATTATCATAATATAAGAAGGCACCCAGGGGATATATTTGTCCAATATTGGTCATTTAGACCCCCGCGTCGGTAATTGCGGTTTCCAATATTGGTCTCTTGGGACCTCCAGTTTCAAGATGCAACTACACAACCCTTATAAAAGCCCGATTAAATCATTTATTACATATTTTTATTCATTGAACCATAATACATATTTAGGAATATATTGTGGGTATCGTCATACCAACTACACTTGCAAGGTAGCATCAACATACTAAACTAACTATCATCACTTAGGGAAATTCAAAACCCCCTTGATTCAATTTTACATTATATTGGTGAGTTACACAACCCCATAAGGTTTAGTTCAAAATCAATATGCATCATTAGTTTTTCACATTATGCAATAGTTTAAGAGTAGTTCATATAAAATCTTTTCATATTTAAAACTGATTTCATGATATGGAGCTGAGCTCATTATCACTTCAATGGTCAATATTCACAAAATAGGGGAAATTAGAATCCCCTAGTTTATTTTCCATACCATTGCGTTCAAAATCATGAATAAATTATGAACAATTATATGTAAATCATTGGAAACATTATTAAAAAAACAAACATTTAAAACCCTCAACCCATGTTCCAAAACCAATATCAAAACCATATGAATAATACTTTAAAACACATGCCTTTAACAAAGTAACAATTATGGAAGAGTAACATACCTGAAGGATTCTCAATTATGAAGGAGAAACCTAAATGCTCAACCTTGAAGAAACCCTAACTTGTTTTACTTGAAGGACTTGAGAGAGTAAAGAGGGTTTTTGATTTGTTTAAGTATTAAAATATGTCCTAAAGGTTCCTTATGGATGTGGGGCCTATGTGGGTAATAATGGAAATGTCCGATGTTCCCTCAACTTAAAAACTAAAAAATTGTCGCCAACAACTATAGGTTACACGTCTATTTGTAACAACATATTATGAATCATTATCATAAGTCACAGCCAATATGGTGTCATCAGGCACACATACTATTAACCCTACAAATTATAACATACGAATCATATTGTGATCCTACAACTCTAAGGTCCAAGTCATATCCAAGACAACAATACTTGGAAGATACACTAGTTTAATTATAGTTGGAAAATCATGACTCATAATGAGCCCATATGACTTGTTATGAGCCACACGTACTTAGAGAAAAAAATGTACTCACACATATTGGTTAGGCTATGATTTAGGTCCTTACGACTCGTCAAGACTCCCTACGACTCATAAAAGGGGAGTCATTGTCAGGATATTAAGGATAAAAATTTAGAAAATTCAAGGACAAAAAATATAATAACCCGTACTTTTCCTAGCTAAATTTATACATTAGAATATCAAGGATTAGTTTCAAAAATGAATAACTCTTGGTACATGTAGAATTTTCAATCTCTAGACCCACCAATGTGTAGAGAATTTTCTCATTTTTCCAACGATACCAAATTTATCTCAATCTGATACTCGCTTGAGAAGTTATGGCGTTTTTCGTAAAATAGTATGTCATTTGAACAGGCACTGCATTGCGATGAAGGACGATTTTGTAATTGTCAAATTTTAGTAGACTTCCGTGATTGGCCCATATTATGGGGAGGTCTTATTTCCTAGTTGTCAATTTCCAGTGGCTCACCACAATGCTGGCGCATCGCGGTGATGGCATAAATTGCATTTCATTGTCTTACCGTAATAGCTCCATGCCACCTTGATTTTCCAGTTCCCACAGATCCCTTCTCTAGTGAGCCATTGTTATAGTGGCACATCACGGTGGGTTAACAAATCGAGATTTTCTAGCTTTCTAAAAATTATTTTAAAAGGGCAATTTTGTCAATTCCCAAGCTCCCAAATCGTTAATAACACGGAATTAAACTCATTCTAAGCCTATTATGCTTACTTTTCATCAATTCTCTCTCAAGAAAACCCTAAAACTCAAAACTTAATCTCCAAGAAATTAAATTTCCTCTATTATTCTTCTAAGATAACTCAAAATTAAGGATTTCCAATACAAGATCTTCAAGAATTCATCTTCAAAAGCACAATTAGGAATTCAAGATCAAGATTTTTATTCAATTTCATTAATTAAGGTATGTGGGATTTTGAACAAGGATAAATCTTTTATCGTTGTGCCCAAAACCAGTTTTTAATTACAAATTTACATGCTTTTATATGAATTTCAAATAGGGTTCATACCTAAATGTTGCTATTTTAAAAATTATGAGATTTCAAGTGATTTGGATGTTGAATTACTTGTCTACTTTCGTAAATTTATGCATCAGACTATATTTTCTAGATTTTGAGTTGAATTATGAATACTTTCACTATCAAGCATGAACTTTATGATGATTTAACATGAAATTGATGCATGGGTTATCAAGCCCTATTTGATTGTTGCTATTTCAAGAATGATTGTGCTTTTAAGAATCTTATGATATGTTTATGGATATTTGAATAAAGATTTGATCATTTGATCTTTAGCCAAGATATGAAATCCACTATACAGCTTAAATTCAGTTTTGAATGAACAGATACACAGTTAGCTTTCAGTATGAAATATTGTGACTTTTAAAAGTGGATTTCCTATAGAATGAGCATACAGATTAAAGGGAGTAGTATTTAGCACCAAGCAAAAAGTGTAGGTTTAGTGCATCCTATTTTCCTAGAACTACGAGCCAATGTAGGTATAAATTATTAGATTATTCCCACTTCTACATAGATGACAGTTACAGATGTGATCACATAGCTCAGTTTATATTTCTGGCAAGAGTATGAAACATCTCCCCAACGTGAGGCTTTCCCCTTAGGTGGACAAGACATTGGACTCCATGTTAGCTCACATGGTGTATGTTGGTTAAGAGAACCTCCCTACTAGTAAAAGTAACTAAACAAATTTTGAGTAAATTTCCCTACTAATAATAATACAATAGTTTTTAAAAGAATTGTCCAACAGTTTAACAGAAAAGAATGACAGATAACAGTTTAGGCTTTAAACATTAAATATGATGGCTCACTAGATTTATGCAGTATGTTTTATTATTCATGATCCATGATTTTTAGATTTTAGTTATTCCATCCACGTGAGTCATTACATATAACATGTATATTTTATGAATTTTAAAAACATTGAGATATTACTTTTACTTATGCATTCACCCCCATATACTTAGTAAATCCTCAAAGTACTGATCCACATATACGTCTATGAGCTACATTGTCTAATAATGTAGGTTCAGGTGCTCAATTTCAGTAGCATGAGTGATTTCAGACATCTCTATCTACATCTCGAAAGTTGGTGAGTCCTCATGGTTCAAGGGCCTATTTATCCAGATTTTTAGTTTTTTCTTAGTATTTGATTAGTTACTTTCTGTATATTTCGAGTCAGTTGGGGTATGCCCCAATGGCTCTCTAGTTTCTTAGTAGTAGAGGCTTGTCGGACAATTGCATATTTGATATACAATATTTATTTACATCATTTGAATATACATAAATTCATTTTAGCATTATTTCTATTTTTAATTCTTTTAGTTTTTTTTTTATATATAATTAATTTATTGATGCAAGTTACATATTCAAAACACGTAAAATAAAAGTTTTTGATTTTGTAAAAATTCAATTGTCTTAAATTTTATTTTAAAAAATATTATTAAGACCTTCATCATTATATAAAACATATTAATTAAAAATAAATTATAAATGTTAAAAATAAAAATATAATATAAATCAGAGAAAGTAAAGAGCTAAAAACTCATAAAAATTTGCTACTCCATCTCCATTTAAATGTCTTACTTCTTTTTTGGCATGTCTCAAAACAGAGGCTTTTTCTATTTTTAATAAGTTTTTAAAATTTTAATATTCTACATGGCAAGTCTAAGACCACCAGATTTAAAAAATAGATGGAGTTAATATAAATCAAAGAAAGTAACGAGCTAAAAAATTCATAAAAAAATTTCTACTCCTGCTCAATTTTAATGTCTTTACTTCTTTTTTGATATGTCCCCAAAAGATAGACTTTTTCTATAGCTAGAAAGTATTTATAATTTTAAAAGTCTGCATGAAAAGTTTAAGATCACAAGATTTAAAAATTACCTATTTCATCCATCTCATATTACTTGTCCACATTATAAAAAATAATAGACCAAATTATTTGTCAATTTGCAAATAGGTGGGAATACACTGGGTTTGTTGTTGTTGTTGTTGTTGCAAAACAAAAGAGAAATAATTAAATTTTTCTATTTTACACTTACAATTGAAATTCTTTTTGAAGTATATGCATGTTTATAATTTTTTCAAAACAAATTAAAAAACTACTCTTCTTATTTATGGAAGGGCATGTGAAGAACAAAGTGGACAACTAATATGAGATAGAAGGAGTGTATCTTTAATTTAAAACTAGAAAATTAAAAAACATTAATTGAAATGGAAGGCGTACAATGTCAAAGATGCAAAATACAGCAATTATAAATAGTCATTTAAAAATATACATTTGTTTTTAAAAAATTGAGATCCAAAAAAAATAAATAAGAAAAGACAAAATTAAGTGATTGAAAAATAAAAATAAAAAAGACATAAAAAAGATCCACATTGAACAACATGAATGGATAAAATATATATACTAGTTTAACCCACACGTGCCTCACACATGTAACATATGTAAAGATTCAAATAATTTTGTCTATTGCAAAGATTTTTAACTATGTGTAAGATTTCAAATTATTTTTCAAAAATCTTTCACACTTTAATATAATAATGTAAATGTAAATATATGCAAATATATATTTTACCATCAGAAGTTTCAAGTGGTGTACGAATCATCACTTTTGCATTTGCCATATAGTTTCGCTTTTCCTTGTTGCCACAGGCTAAGAGAGATGCATCAATTTGAACCATATTTGTGTTACAATTATTTT
>JAPEIP010000013.1:184559424-184590172 GCA_026120095.1 Capsicum chinense
TCAACTCTTAAATTAGGAGAAAATAATGAAATTATGATGACTTCTAATAAGGAAAGGTTTTACATTAAATATATTTAATTAATTTTCAACTCTTAAATTAGGAGAAAATAATGAAATTATGATGACTTCTAATAAGGAAAGGTTTTACATTAAATATATTTAATTAATTTTCAACTCTTAAATATTAGAAAAAAATAGTGAAAGACGATTTTGTTTAAAGCAAAGACTTTTAATGAAGGACGAAAAATCCAAACAATATTTCTAAGGTCTTTCACACTTTTAATATATTATAGATACACACACACACACACATGCATACATACATACATACTTACATACATACATACATACATACATACATACATACATACATACATACATATATGAGATTTTGGTAGACCTCACATGAATTTTCTTTTTGTCATTTTTATCCCTAATTTAAATTTTAATTGCTCTTCAAATTTTCATGTATTTTGGTAAATTTGAAAAATTATATAGGCTTATCAAATGCTACGAAAGTGATTACTCATGAAAAAATGATAGTGACACCATAAAAAACTATTTATACAATCAAATTAAAAATTGATCCAAAAGTTTATTGTCTTTCAATTTTGTAAAAATGTTTGTTAATATTTTTTCAAATTATCATTTATCCTAAAAATAAATTCTTGAGCAAGTAAACAAAGTATCTTGACATTTCCTTTCTATCTTAACACATGCTTAATTATTAAATAATTTATTTAATCTATAGATTAAAATATTTAAAAATTTAATTTTCTAAAAAATACAATTTAACTCTCCAAATATTAATGATGATAAATAATGAAAATGGGATTAATTAACTTGCACATTTTATGATGAATTTTTAAACAAAAAAAATAGGATAATCAACATTTTATAGAATTTAGTATAGATAATTAATTTAACATGAAATATTAAAGATTCATACACATTTAAGAAATATCAATAGTAATTTCTTAATATAGATTTTTAGGAAAAAAGAACAGAAAAGTTAGAAAAATAGTAATTTTACAATTTCTTTTGTATGGTTTAATATGATGGAATATCTACAAAAGCATTTTTTGAATCAAGTATTTTAATTATTTAAACTAAATTCTATCTTTATTTATAAGTTGACTTTATTAATGTTATCATACAATAATATGCAGTATTAAATAGCTATTATATTACTTTGAATGTTAGATTTTTTTTTGTAATAAATGGGTTAGGTAATATATGTTTAATTGAGAAAAACTTAATGAAACTAGGTTAGCCAATATAAGTTGAATTGAGCAAAAAAATAAAGGTAATTCAGCATAAGCTAAAACTTGATTTGGATCATCAAAGACTTTAACTATAACGACTTAAATTTTTGATGAATTATGTGAAATATCTGTTTTATGTGAATTGACTATTTTATCTCTCCCCGTGATTGTGTTGTGGTATTTCTAGGGTGCAGAGATTATAGACATGATTTTTGATGTAGTTTAATGTGATTTATGTGATATTGTGGTTTTTGGTGGCTTGAGAAGCCTTATAGTTGACTTCAACCAATATTTTTTGATCTGTATATTGAATGACAAAATGAATTGTGTTAGCAGATTCAGAACATCTATTTTTAAGGTAGTAACATGGTTAGTGTGGTTTTATGGATTTTAAATTTCATTTCTATCCTCGGTTTAGAAAGTTGTGGTTTTGGATTTTGGGGGTCGGCTTTATGAAAACAATATTTATTTTTGATAATCTGATAAGTTCGGAGCATTGAATTTGATAGGGTAATATATATCGTTTGCTTTTACGGTATTTTGGATGAATTCCGAGGGGTCCACGGAGACTTGAACCCTATATATACTCATGTTAGGCCATTTTTTCCCCATTTATGAGACTTGGAGCTTAGGGTTTCACACTTTTGAGAAATTTCTTCCATTTCTATGCTTGGGTAAATTTTTAAATGCCTATTTCAACTACTTTACTCCAATTTTATCATCTATTTATTGTTTTACCATGGATTAAAGTGAAAACAGAGAATTTTGATTTGGAAGGCCGAAATTTATATTTCTTCGATTTTAACCCTGATTTTAATCCATTTTCACTTGGATAATTTTATAATCTTATTATTATTACTTTTAAATCAATTTCATCATCAAAACAACTTCAATTCTTCATTTTTAAAATGGATTTTGGAGATTTTACCCGATAAAGCTTGAAATTGATTTTTCTTTGATTTGGACCTCGTTTTTAACCCTTTTTGCGTGGGTTTTCAGATGTAGACTTTTAAAAAATTGGAAAATATATTTTTAAATAAAATTATGATTTTACCCTTCTTTTTCAAAAATCTATTTTGGGGGTCCGTTTTGACCCTGGCTTGATAATAGGCAATATGGGCTTAGTTGACTTTGTTTTGATGCATAGATTCTGTATTTCCATGTCTTAGGTTATTCTAGGTTCATTCATATAGGGTAAGGCTTCGAATCAAAGGCTTGCAGACCGATTTTCTGCATCCGTGGTAGGTTATGGCTTAACCTCTTTTAGACTAGGCTGGGTAGTTAATGTTGATATAAAATCATGTTAAGGGTGTGGGAACTAATCATGAAAATGGATAATTTATATTGCATTTTTCCTTTGTGGGGGAATATATGTTGATGTATTTGGTGGTTTTAAAATATTATTTGTTATGTGTGATCGTATGGGCTATATATATGATATTATTGTCCTTGTATATGTTAAGTTGATTATATGTTGCTAATGAGAATGCCTATTGTGGTATCAATTGTATTTTTTGATGTATTCATACTCTGTTAGCATGTGAATCGTGCTGGATTTCATGGACAGTTGGAAAATTAAGTGGATATTTGGCTCACTTAGTTGGTGTATTGGTTGGATATGAAAACACTCATGTTGGTTAGTTGCGATCATTCATCCTCATATCATACTCATTCATGAAACAATGGTACTACTTTGGAAAAATTTGCTTTTTCTGATAGAAAATGTGACATCTTAAAAAAAATCTTCCCGAGGGATGTGCTAGGGAGGAGATATAGATATGGATTTTAGACGGGTTGACGAACCCTCCATGAATCCTACATCAGGAAGTTTTAGCTCTTTAAGTTTATATGGAGGTTGTGTGATATCCTCGTGTATTATATCATTATCTTCATCAACATCATCATCATCATTTTTCATTGCACTTACCTTATTATGTCTATGTTGTGATTCTATATTTGTCTTTGACTTGTTATTTATCCATTTGCTCTATCTTCCTCTACTTGTACTAGATGTTCATGCATATGTTTGCTCTTCTGTTCTCTACTTGAATATGGTATAAATGTATAATGTATATCTTTCTTATATTTTGCTATAATATATGTGAGTATTATAGAACTATTAGTGAAAATGGTGTTGGATACCGTTGTGGGACATTTTTCACTTGCAGTTTACGTCCCTATAGTGTGTATTTTATATGTGTTATTATATACTTTCCTTAGTTGGCCTATGATACCTATTGAGTACAAATGGACCGTACTCATCCTTACTGTACTCTTTTGGTTCAGATTCTGGTTTGGATGCACCCCTCATTGGTTGATTTGGGTGATATTTAGATCTTTACGAGGCAGTGATGGATTTTATATGTCTGGAGCACACTACTATCTCTTTTTTTATACTATGTTTTATTAATATTCAGAGACAGAGTTTTTCCTACTTTAGATATCATTTGTATTTGGACTTCAAATTGTACTGGTTATGTTCTTATACTATAACAGCAGGTTTTGGGAGTTATGATATTATTGGTTATGTTTCTTTCCATTTTTATTATATGTATGTGGTTTGACTTTGTTCTGGAAACCTTGTCTTTGGGTTATTATTATCTTTTCCCCTTATGTATCTGTTTGGGTGAGAGGCTTACTTCTCAAGGTTAACGACAATAAGTGTTATCATGGCCCCTGGTTTTCAGGTCATGACAAGTTGATATTAGAGCAACAAGGTTAATTGGTCTCAATGGTGTAAAAATAGGATGTCTAATAGAGTCTCGTGGATCGGTACGTAGACATCTGTATCTTTCTATGAGAGGCTATAGGATGTCTAAATTTTTCTTATTTTATTCCTTATCATGCAGATTCTTTCATAACTTGTGTTCTAAGTCATGTTTTACTCTTTTTTGCACAGATGATGTTGACTAGATCTCATAAGTTTAGAGATGCAGGGCCTTCATTCGAGGAGAAATTACAGTCTAAAGGGTGAGTTGTGAGTCGAGGATGAGCTCAAGGTAGTGGACGGGAACGTGTATCTTCCCCGTCTAGGAGTAGCGCTAGGGGACTCTCCCCTATGCGTCTTGTTAAGCATGTTGGAGGTATGGGTTCAACTTTGATTCATTGAGTTCTTTGACCCAAGTCTTGGAGGGATTGTTGATTCTCTTTTTGACCCAGTTGGAAGGTTCTCCTTTGAGTGTGCTTGGTGTTCCCTAGCTCTGAGTATTATACCTTCATTTTTACGAAAGTCTGTTTGTGGTTTTCCTCCAACTTTGAGTATGGATCCTCCAGTTACACTTACTTCTAATTTTTGTACTCTATAAACTCCGAGTGTTATTCCTCTTTCAATATCTGTATTCGATCATAGTATTTCACGGTTATGAGTTTAGCCTTCATTTATGATGCCCCCTCAGGTGGGATCTCAGCCTACTAGATTCACCATGCCTCCTCTTTTGGCTAGTATAATTATGCCGTCTAAGGATCTGAAGAGGTTTGAGAGATTCACTCATTTGGGTCCCCCTAAGTTGAGGTGTTGCTATGGACGAGGGTGCTTATGAGTTCTTGATCGACTATTATGAGAAGTTGCATAATTTGAGTTTGCCTGAGTTGCATGGTGTCGTATATACTACTTATTAGTTGAGAGATACTTCTAGAGATTGGTGGAGGTTTCTTGTTAGTTGTAGACCTTTTGATTCTCCCAAGATTACTGAGGAACAGTTTGCAGAGGCCTTTTTAGAGAGGTTTGTCCCTTACACCCTAAAGGATCAGATAAGAGATGAGTTGATCGCCCTGAGTAGGGATCCATGACTGTTGCACAGTATGAGGCACGCTTCCATGCCTTGTCTAAATATTTCTATGCTAGCATTACAAACAAGTCTGAGAAGATTTGGAAGTTCATAAAGGGGTTGATGTCTCTCTTCAGTTAGCTATATCTCAGATGGTTGTATTGGAAGCTTCATTTTAGAGTATAGTAGATCATTCTAAGATGACTTGGGGTATTTTTCAACCATCTCAGGGAGGCACTAAAAAGGTGTGCTATTTTGGTGAGTTTAGAGGTCACACTTCTTGAGGTACGGATTCCAGAGGTTTCCGTGGATATAATGGTAGATCAGTGCAGGCGGCCTTGTTGAGTTAAGGTAGTGGGTCTTCTGGTTTAGTAGTTCAGGGTGGCCTTTTGGGTCTAGCCTCACATCCTTTTATTGACTCGGGTCTTAGATCTTGCTATGTGTGTGATGAGACCGGCCATTTGGGCAAGGACTGTTCCCGTTATGCATTCAGAGATACTCCTATTTCAGCTATGAGGGGTAAACGTTCTACCAGAAGTGGGCGACGTAGAGGTAGTGGTACTTGCGGTGGTGGTCTTGAGGCTACTTATGCTGTTGGTGTTCATGGACAGTGCTATGCTATACCCGATAGACCAGAGGTAAAGGCTTCTACTGCTGTTATGAGAAATATCATCCCCATTTATTTTAGATCTACTTCTGTGTTATTTGATCTAGGATTGATTTTTTCCTATGCATCTGGGTATTTTTCTTTGGTTTTGTAATGGACAATCTCAAGTCCAATCGGGACCGGAGACCACCCCCGATACCCAACCCAACTAACCAACATATACACCTTGAGTCGTATGAACTCCAAACATATAACAAGATAGAGTGATTATCATGTAATGACTTTTGATCAAGACTATATCCGAGGCCAACCAAACTAAGTCAATCCATTCAATAAATGAAAATGCCTTCCGAACTACGGAAGCTCACCACTTTAATCCAACACTGAGTGTCCCTAAATCTGATCAATAGCAGGAGGAGTAGTATGGCTATGTTCTTCATCACGTGGGCATACAACCACCTAAAGAAGGGTTAGCGGGTGAACGCTAGCATTCTCTTAGGATAAGGATAAAATAATGCAAACCTTTAAAATAAAGTATACCAATCATATGCATTCACAACCATACATAAATATACATATATAACTATGCCGCGAAAGGGTACCAGGTTTAGCATGCCTTTAAAACCATTAACCTAGGCATGTGTAGCTTAACCTTCCTCGAACATCCACGGGATATATGGGTCCAGTGTCACCCTCTGTATAGGCCTCGGTGCGTGTAGCTACACGAGCCAGAGATACCATAGGAGTAGGGGATTCTTGTGTATCCTTCGCTCTCCATGATACATATATTCAAGTGTTAGGGGATTCCCATGTACCCCTCAAGTATAGGGTCTCCATGCCCAATCCTCATGTTGGCAAACATATGTTTCCAGTGTCCGTCCATTGGACTGACACCTTTACGGTTAGCTATCACACCCAACCATTATTGCCCAATTAAAACCATTACCATCCAACCAGACCATTATTCCATTTATTATTAACCAAGTCTATGAGTAGTGGTATCGTTATACCGACTATAGCTTGCAAGCAATGTCCTTAGCCAACCACCGAGGATTTCCATTTACCCCATTGGTTACGTTATTTAGTGTACTTGGGCGATTCCCATATACTCCGCAAGTACATAATTATTAAGCTTACTTGGAGGATTCCCGCGTACCCCACAAGTAATTTATTATTAAGCTTTTCTTGGGGGATTCCTTTGTACCCCACAAAACATTCAACATTCAAACAAATTCCATCATTTCATTCACTTGGGGATTCCCATGTACCCCGCAAGGTTTTCATTCAAATGAATTTCATAGCCATCATTGCTTTACCATTTATCCACTCCAAACCATTCTTACCATTTACAAAAATTCCAAAACCTTCAAACAAGTTATACCATTCAAACCATTTAAACAAGTTATACCATTCAAACCATTTACACCATAAAAAACTATCCAAATCTATTTAGGGTTCCATTACCAAATCATACCATGCAATAGTTCCAATTAAAGTTCAACAATAAAGTAAAAAATTATTCTCTTAGGCATTTTATCAAACATGTTGAGGGCATACTTTTATAAAGACCAAAAACCAAGAATAAAACATCAAAATAAGGGTCACCCATGACCCATTTGTTAAACCACAGCCAACAATAACCCACATATGTAAACCATCACCAAAAACATGTGAAAACACAAATTAAACCAACATTCAACAATATGCATCAAAATATTCAACATATGTTTCCAAAACCACCATTTAGGATTCATAAGTCAATGTTTAAAACACATTAAATCATGCGTTTAGTTGGAACTAACAATAAGTGAATGAGTACATTCCTTATACAAGAAGATTCCGGAGAGAAACTTGACTCTTGGGCCCTTTGAAGAACACTTATAGAAACCCTAGTCTCCAATCTCCAAGAGTGAATTTGAGAGAATTTTGAAGTGTTTCAATCATTCAAAGTGTGTTATAAGAGGCCACCAAGAATTATATAATGTTGGGACATAAGGGTTTGAGCTGGGAAATATTTGGACTACCCTCAGCTTAAAAGTTGAAAACCAGATCAGGAGGGTACGACCCAACAATCCTAAGCCATACCCTACGTACGAGTGGTACCCTAACTTGTACCCTAGATTCCACCATGGTCCCCTATACTGACCATTATATGACTACCTAGATCTAATTCTTATCTTAGGGTGCAAAAATGACCCACAAACCATATCTTAGACAGATTCAGCTAGACTAGTCCACAAGCTTCATACGACTTAGCATCATACACCTTGTATCCTTCCATATGACTAGTATGATGTTGAGTTGTACATTGGGAAGAAAAAACCCCAAAACACACTGCCTAACTTATGAGAGAGGCATCCCAAACCATATTCTAGGGTACGACTAATACCCATGAGTCGTACCTTGCCCATAATATCAAAAACTTGATAAATTTTGAAAGGGTCAAAAACCCGAGGTGTTTCAGTCTCCCTTACTAGGATCATTTATTCTCGAACGATGGGTAAGGGAAAGAACAAGCAGCATTTAACGCATTAACACACATCAAACTTCCCTCCAACTAATTAAAAGACAAGGAAATAAACCAAAATGAGAAGATTATCACATATACCAAGCACGATTTCACCACATCACCTCTATTCCAACCTCTAACTAAGTTAGAAAACAAAGACGCAAGAGAAATCATTCCTTTTCTTTAACCAAGTTAGAAAACCAAGATGAGATGAAGAACACATACCTTACGCATGAGTTTCTGGAATGAAGAACTAACGTAGATACTTTGACTCCATGTCCCTTTCCTCATCCCAAATGACTTCCTTGAATTTTTGGTTCCACCATAGAACTTTCACCAAAGCCACAACTTTCTGTTCGCAACCGGTGAACTTGCTAACCCAAGATACTCACTGGACCTCCTTAAGGAACAAAGGATCCGAGATACCAATACCACCCAAAAGAAATAACCAACGAAGATCTATCGGCAATTTACCTCTACACAACCACAACCAACTATTATAACTAAAAACCTTAATATGTAGTTGAAAACCCAAAACCATAATACAATTATATTATGAAAACAATTCATAAATCATGCCTCCCCAAGCCTCTTAAGTACCAAATACAACTATTGGTATATCTACTAATAACAATATTTAAGCCTACCACCTATATACTCGTGGTATGATTTACCTTTCAAAGATCTAGCACCCCCTATAACTTTCATAAAGGTTTTCACCACCTATTCCTTTCCTACCCATTTCTCATGACAACAACCTTACCCCTGCCTTTAAAAACCTTAACTTTAGCACTAACCCTAGACTCCCCCACCCTACTTAGGGACTTCTACAATCCTTGTTTCAGACATCGCCATGCTTCCTAAGCCCATACCATCCTAACACAAGAAGGATTATTAATGAACAAAATTACAAGAATTATCCATCCCGCAGTAGGAAAGACCTCTGAAATAAGACACGACACCATAGGCACTAAGTACTTCATAACAACCACCTAGTCTATAGTAAAGAACCATCCCAACAAAACTATACCATAAAAAAAGTCCTTAGGATTGGACACTAAAAGAAACAAAACCACATATACCGTAGGTAATGTAATGTAAAGTCAAAACTCATACCCAGGGAACAAGGCAAATGCAAAATGCGAATCTTAGGCATAAGCACTATAAGAATGCATGCAACTCTTATACAGTACTCTCTTAGCCAAGATAGAAGAGAATCACTAGAATATGCAAAGCGACCTTCCCTTGGAGTCCACCGCTAGATGAAAATTTAAGATTAACCCTCGACCTTAATCCCATGACACCTATAAGCACCACACTCCACTCTAATGGGTATGACCAAGGAGGTACACTAGGGGCACTTGGTCTTTCTACACCTAAAACCTTGTCCATCCAAATGCTACCTAGTGCCTAGCATAGTCATATAACCTCTATTCTCTAACCCATCCAATGAGAAGACTCCTAATTTATATCCATCCATTCAACCTGAACCTTTGGCCTATAAGTCATAACTTTCCCACTATTGTCCTTCCCAAGTCTTCAACCTTACCCTTTCTGTATACCTTATCCAACCCACCAATTTACCTCCACAATTTTCACATTGTTACTCATGAACTAACATGTTTCCTTTACCAAGATCAAGAATTTAGGTTTAAGCCTAGTATCTATCAGCTACCATGTACTACCACCAAAGCACCCCATAAAGAACATACATATATGGTTCACCTCATAAGGAGGACACCACAAATTTCTCGTTCCCCCACTGTCAACCTATGCATTTCTGGGGAACTATTCCCCTTACGCATGCAAGAATAAAAACACTCCATGGAGAAATATTAATATGGATAAAACCTTCATCTAAGAGATCCCATAATAACCCTTCAAGACCATTTTACTCAATTAGGACCATTCTATAAGTAAAGAATAGAAATGGGACAAGTGTCTAATACAAGACCAATACCAAACACAACCTCTTCATTAGAAAGACACCACGATGGTCATTATAAAGGACCCTATGAAATTTTTACATCACCAAAATCAAATGTAAAGAAAGACCTTCCGAGTTGGAACCTTTAACCCAGACCAAATGGTAGAGACACCTATTGGAAACCAATCTTTGAGTTATACAATATTATGTAACCTTGCCTTTAATAGTTAGGAAAGAAAACTATCCTCCCATTCTATAACTGACTCTCCATGGATTCTAATGACAACCTCATGGATCCGACAATCTAATAAGTCATGAATGATATTGAAATCCACTATATTTGAGTCAAACCAATCCACCAAGACCAAAAGATACCATACACCCCCATAGACTCTTTTAGCAATTGTAGAGTCACTTATGGGGTAGAAACAAAAAGAAAAGAATCTAAAATAACCATGGGACCAAATCTAAAACACATAACCAAAAATAGGCTCACAAAGAGAAAGGGGAACCCAGACCAAATAAATAATACACACCATGGAAAGAGAGTTTTTTTAACATACCAGTGTCAACATTCAAAGATGTCTAAGACTCTTAAGGGATAGTAAAGTCATTGAAATGATTCCAACCAATGTTGAAGCTAGAATTAGCATCCCGTAGTGCAAGAGCAAGAGAAGTGATCGGTGTTCTGTTTGACCAAGAGGCAATCATTATGGGATACTCCTATTGCATATGACCTAATTGACCACAGTTAAAATAACAAATCCACCATTCCTCATAACAACCACGGTGTGACCGACAATAATATATACTTGTAGGATAGGATAGCATAGATTGGGACCCATTGTCCTGAGGTTAGGCACCTTGTTCCCTAAAAGAAATACCAATCTAAAAGTTTTTGTCTCCCAACGGCTTAGGGTAGGGAGCACTAGCCATAGAACAAGGTTAGCACCCACCCAACTCTTTATCTTGGACCACTTACCACCCTGATATTGGCCTCCTCTTTGTCTAGAAAATTAAGACCTCTCACCCTACCTGTTTTTCAAACTTGCCTTATTCTTCCCAGTACCAATAGAATTGAACTGGCGTGAGAGAATTTTCACTATTTGGGTCAAAAGATAAATATAATGACCAAACTCAGCAATGGTAGCCTCTTCTTGAGGTAACCAAAAAAGAGTGCCATCTTCCAAAATAGGGTCAGTAGAGACCAGTGAGACTCTATGGGGAAAACCAGAAGTTGTGACCCTTTACCACGTTTATGCCTCATGAGATGGACTAGATCCATCCATGTTGTCCTTGAGTGGGACGGGTGAGTTTCTATGAACTTTTGATAATTGAGAAGATATGATATGAAAGATAAACCAAAAGGAGACTTAGGAAAGAGTCAAGACCTTAGAATCTATAGCCCGAAAGTAAAACAACAAGAAAGTAGAATATTTCTACGTGGCTCATAGCCTCCTAATTATAAGTGTGGTGCGTGACATACCCATAGAAAAAATCTACTCGACGTGAATTTGCGGATAGTCCATGATATCAAAAACTGACTCTAATACCAACTTGATATGACCCAAACCGATGCCTTGTCGTAATAGGCAATCTTAAGTCTAATTGAGACCGAAAACCAACCCTGGTACCCAACCCAACAAACCAACACATACGACTTAAGTCGGATGAATCCAAATATATAACAAGATAGCGTGATTACCTTGGAATGACTTTGGAATAAACCTATATCCGAGGCCAACCCAACCAAGTCAATTCTATAATCGAAACCACTAACCATACCCAAACCATAAACTAAAATGGAAAGGATAACCCAAAGTATGTATATATATATATATATATCTATAAAAGCTAATCAATCCATACCCAAGTCTATAATTGTCCATACAAAGCCTCTAAACTAAAACAAAAAAGTATTTAGTCCGGACATACCCCCGACTATATATAAAAACTAAGTCTATCAAAAGACAAAAGTATATAAAGTAATCCATGACGTGAAATAGATGCCTTAAAAATAGAAGCTTACCACTTTAATCTAATACTGACTGTCCCCGAATCCGATCAATGAGCAAGATGAGTAGTATGGTTGGGTCCTACATCTTATAGGGATAAAGCCACCCAGAGACAGGTTAGTGGGTGAACACTAGCATGCACTCAGGATAAGGATAAAATAATGCCAATCTTTAAAATCAAGTAGACCAAATATATGCATTCACAAATATATGTATATATATATATAAAATCATACTGGGAAAGAGAACCGGGTTTAGCATGCCTTTTAAACTATTAACCTGGGTATCTGTATCTTAACTATCCTAAAACCACCCACAGGATATATGGGTCCAGTGTCATCCTCTGGATAGGCCCCATTATATGTAGCCGCATGAACTAGAGAGACCTTAGGAGTAAGGCATTCTCATATACCCTCCGCTCTCCATAATACATATATATAAGTGTTAGGTGATTCCTTTGTACCCCTCAAGTAATTGAGTTTCCAGTGTCCGTCCATTAAACTCACACCTTTATAGTTTGCTAGCACACCCTGCCATTATTGTCTAATTATAACCATTACCATCTAACCAAACTATTATTCTATTTATTATTATCCAAGGCTATGAGTAGTGCTATCATCATACCAACTATAGCTTGCAAGCAATGTCCTTAGCCACCACTAGGTGATTGCCATATACCCCATTGGTTACATTATTTAGTTTACTTGGGGAATTCCCATGTACCCCATAAGAACATCATTGTTAAGATTAATTGGGGGATTTCCATATAGCCTACAAGTATTTCATTATTAACCTTTTCTTGGGGGATTCCCTTGTACCCCACAAGACATTCAATAATAAAACCAATTCCATGATTTTATTTACTTGAGGGATTCTCATGTACTCCGCATAGTTTTTATTAAAATCAATTTCATATCCATCACGACTTTACTATTTTACCACTCCAAATCAATCATACCATTCATACTATATAAAACCATTCCAAAACCTTGAAGCTAGTTATACCATTCAATCTATTTAGACCATGAAAAACCATCCAAATAAATTTAGGGTTCTATTTCTAAACCATACCATGCAATAGTTCTAATGAAAGTTCAACAACAAAGTAAAAACATTCTCTTGGGTATTTTATCAAACATTTTAAGGGCATACTTTTACAAAAACCAAAACCTAAGCATAAACAATCGAAATAAGGGTTACCCATGACCTATTTGTTAAACGACAACCAAAAAGCACCAACATATGTAAACCATCACCAAAATATGTGAAAACATAATTTAAACCAACATTCAACAATCTGCATAAAACTTTCAACATATGTTTCCAAAACCACTATTTATGATTCTTAATTCAATGTTTAAAACACATTAAATCATGCCTTTAGTTGGAAATAACAATGAATGAATGAGTACATTCCTTATATAAGCATATTTCAGAGAGAAACTTAACTCTTGAGCCCTTTGAAGAACACTTGTAGGAACCGTAGCCTCCAATATCCATGAGTGAGTTTGAGAGAGTATTTTGAAGTATTTATATCCTTCAAAGTATGTTATGAGAGGCCAATAAATATTATATAATGTAGGGATATAAGGTTTTGAGGTGGGAAATATCTAGACTACCCTCAACTTAAAAGTTAAAAACCAAGTCAGAGAAGGGTACAAACCAAGCCCCTAAGTCATACCCTAAGGTACGAGTGGCACCATGATTCACACCATAGACCCCACCATGGTCCCCAGTGCTGAAAATTTTATGACCACCTAGGTCTAAATCGTATCTTGGGGTATGAAAAGTACCCACAAATTATATCTTGGATAGATTCAACTAGACTAGTCCATAAGCTTCATATGACTTGGCATCATACACCTCGTATCCTTCTATATAATTAAAATTATATTAAGTCATACATTGTGCAGAACCCAGCCCAAAATACACTGCCTAATATATGAGAGAGGCATCCCAAACCATATTCTATGGTACAACTAGTACCCATGAGTCGTACATTGCCTAGAGTATTCAAAACTCAAGAAGTTTTGGAATGGTAAAAAACCTGGTGTATTTCAACTAGTGATTTTTTTGTTATGCCTATTCATGTATCTACCCCTGTAGGTGATTCTTTAGTGGTTGATCAAGTGTACGATCCTTTGTTGTGACTTTTGTTGTGCGTGAGACTTGGGTATATTTAATTGTCTTATATATGGTAGATTTTGACATCATCTTGGGTATGAATTGATTGGATGCTTACCATGCTATCCTAGATTATTATTCTAAGACCTTGAATTTAGCGTTGCCGAGTGTGTCTATTATATCTTGGATAGGTGCACTTTCTTCAGGTCCGAAGAGGGTTATATCTAGTGTTCAGGCACGTTGATTGGTTAAGAGGGATATCTGTCTTATATTGATCATATTTTTTATACTAGTTTTACTTCACCTACTTCTTTGGAATTTCTTCATGTTGTCCATAAGTGTATGGATATATTTTCTATGGATTTTCATGGTATAATTTTAGATTGAGATATTGATTTTTCTATTGATGTTGATCCGGGTGCTAAATTAATTTGTATTTATCCTTATAGGATGGCCCAACTGAGTTGAAGAAATTAAAGAATTAGTTACATGAATTATTGGATAAAGTATTTATCCAACCTAGTGAATCACCTTAGGGTGCTCCTATCTTATTTTTGAAGAAGAAGGATGGGTATTTGAATATATGTATTGATTATCGACAATTGAACAAGGTGAAGTTTAAGAATAAGTATCCTCTTTCTCGTATTGATGATTTGTTTGACTATCTTCAGCATGCTTTGATGTTTTGGACTATTTATTTGAGATCCAAGTACAACCAATTGAGGATTAGAGCTTTAAATAATTTGAAGATATGTTTTTGGACTCGGTACGGTCATTATGAATTCTTGGTCATTTCCTTTAGGTTGACTAACTCCACTACAACATTTATAGATTTGATGAACTGTGTATTTTGACTATCTCTTGACTCCTTTTTTATTGTATTTATAGATGATAACTTGGTTTGTTATAAAAGAAAGGTTGATCATGAGAAACATCTGTGAATGATGAAAAGTTGTATGCTAAGTTATCCAAGTGTGAGTTTTGGTAGGAGTTTTCCTCTTTCTTGGGCTATGTAGTGACTAATTAGGGTATTATGGTTCATCTATCCTAGGTGATAGTGGTTCATGATTGGGCTAGACCTATTTTGCCCATTGAGATTAAGAGTTTTATTGGCTTGGCAAGTTACTAGCAGCGTTTTGTTTAGGATTTCTCATCTATAGAAGATCCATTGATGACCGCGCCCATTTGCACACGCAAGTCTACATGGTCTTATCAAGTAGTAAAGTATCCTTCAAGAATCCAAGTATCGATCCCATGAAGACTTGATTCAACAACAATTATTTTAGTTCACAATTTCAATTTATTTGATGGAAGAATAACCAAAAAGAGAGTTTGTAATTTATAACTTGAGAAAAGTAAACAATGTGTAAAGTAAAGCTATTGAAATAATCAATAGGAGAAACCCCAGGGTTAAATCACTTTCGAACAATCATACTAGGCTATTTAAATTTATTCATTAACTTTCTTATCTTGGTTGTTGATTCATTGGGTTAGTAACATGATTAGGGTTTCCCAATATCTAATCCATTACCTAAGTTGAACCTTAAAACTACATCGTTGAGAGGGGATGTAATGGTACACTTAATTTCTTTAAGCTATCAGCTTGTATTTTAATCAAGTAAGACATCTAAGTACACCCCTGTCCTAGATACTAATATCAATTCCTTATTTCATAAAGAAATACAAACCATACTTTGTTTATTCCCATATTCTATCACCCTATTCCCTCTCCCAAGATCAAAAGGTAGACAATTGATGTATTCTAATGGTCGAGAATCCTTAAAATAGTTATAAAAAGAATAAACAAACAACCAATAATGATAAGAAAATCAAACAAACTTAATTCAAAATAATAGTACTCATGTTCTTTGCTTTAACCCCGGAAAAGGAGTTTCTAGCCACTCATAGCATATTCAACATCCAAATAATTGTATGAATTATTAAAACCATAAAGAAAGATAAATTCAAGAAACAAAAACCTAAAAATAAGTTATGGTAGCCTCCAATGATGTTCCAATCAATCTAGGGGTTCCAAGATGTCCCAAGATGTTTAAAACGTGTTTTAGGATGTTATATTTATAGTAGACAAGTTATAAACCGACTTGGATTAGGTTTACACATTGTTATTATCTAGAAATGAAATATTTTTCTGATTTTGGTGGGCACCACATTGCAGTACAGTACCAAATGCCATAACTAGGCTCGATTTTCTCGATTTTGGTCCTTACCGCAAAGTAGGGTTATCGCGTTAAGCTAATATTTTTGGACAATTGCGGATTGACTCGACATTGCTATGTGGTGTTCTACCATTTTTGGAATTTGATTAATACAATGGTTTTCATCACACCCCATTGGCCAATTACACAACCCAAATACACCCAAAACATTGCAGGGGTCCAAATTGCGTCCTGCTTGTGTCTTATGCTTCCATGGTTATTTCCGAGCATTTTTGAGTTGTTTCCACTTGATTTGAAGCTTGTATATCCTTAAATATCATCATAATCCATTCAAAAAGAATCCTATATAATTAAACATAATAAAGTAGAGATAAAAACAACACAATATCTAAAACAGTGAATCAAAAACACGAGCTAAGCATAGGCTAATTTCACTTTGATCTTTAACTCATTGTTTTGACCCTTGGCTTGATCCAATTGACCCTTTAACTTTATGAGAAAGTTGTTTCACATATAAATACACAATAAAACCCATAGTAACTCATTAAACCCATTAGAATCCAACACGATAGACTTGACAAACACATAGCTCTAGCTAGTAACACTAGTTTTCTCGGTTAAACTCTAAATGCTCAAATTGAATCACAACTCATGTGAAAACACCATTAATAATTTTAAACACATACTTGGAGACATAAATGATAATTTGTATCTTTATAAATACATATAGCTTAAGAATCATCTTAAAATACATGGCTAAAAAGTCTAGAATAGTAACGCTAGAATGCATAAATACACCCAACATAACCACCCCATACTTAAAGTCTTGTTTGTCATCGAACAACTCTTAACTATAAACACCATGATCTGGAAAAACTCCACACTTCTATTACAATAAAGACACTCAAGTTAGTACTACAATGACTACACTAAATGCAAGTTTCTAATCTAAGCATGTTATACATAATTTAAAGCTTAAAAATCCTACTTCAAAACATCCTAGCCTAGAGAATTGACTCCATAAGTGAAAAACCAATGCATATTTCTCAATTAAAGACATCACAAGAATCACCCATATTCATCAAACATATGCCCTCACAACAAGAGAGCTACCCATAACCACTCACAATAATGCAATTTATAATAATGGGTACAAGTGTCAAATTATGCTGTATCTCACAAGGAATTTAGAAGTTCCACACAATGAACCATAGGCTTACCCTTAGTGTAGTGATCCACTAATATCATTGTGTTAAATTTAGGATCAAATTGGTCTTTTTCGGGTTGTAATGTAGGCAAAGGGATGGGTAGGAACTATTTGGGAATCATGACTAACCTCTATAAGTACTTTAATGCACTACATTATAAATTTAAAGACAATCTTTAACAACCAAATTACACTTTTTTTGTGTATCCCGTTCTTTTGTTTTGCCCAATCTCTTTTAAGCATTTTCACAAACACATGATGGGCGTATTGTTTATTCATTCAAGATTTAATTTTTCTCATTTTTGAAAATCATGAGAATATTTCTAACACCATTTATATCACTCCCAACAACTATATATCAAATATAAACACCAATAACTATTACCTTGGGGCATCAATTTTACCCTTTTCTTCTTCAATTTATCAAACTCTTTACTAAATCATTTTTTCTTTAAAGAACTTAGGAGCTTTTGGATCAACTTAATTTCCACCAAAAATGGATTAAGATACATATGAGGCTATCAATGAAAAGGCTAAATGCTTAATAAGAGTTAACTAGGATAATGCACAAAGGGTAGAACAAATATAAGGTATAAAAAAAGGCTATCAAAGAAATGCCTAAATTATCTCCTAAATCCACACTCTTTATTTTGCTTTACACACAGGGAAAGTTATAGACATCACATACAACAAGGAATATACAAAATTCTCACATGCACATGGCACATGATCAACTTAATAGGTTCGTCATAGACTCCCAACAAAACAATATCATGAATTCAAATTTAAGCCATCAAGTACAAGAGTCACATGCTAGAAATCCACATGCTTAAGAGTAAACAAATAAGCCTAAGAGTCTCAAATATAGACATTCACTTATTCCACATGCTTATACCAAACAAAACACTTACACCATGTAATCAAAAATAGCGCCAACAAGAATATCTTACCCAAAAAATTTTAAATTGAGCCAAAAATAGGAATTTCCCTACCTCACACTTAAAAACCTACTTTTTCCCCAAAGTGAATTTAAAAGCAAGAGATATTCTCATGATTTTCGAAAATGAGAAAAATAGGAATTTCCCTACCTCACACTTTATATCTCTTTTTTGTGCTGAGCAAGTTAAAGAATGTCATCAAACAGTTAGGATATAAGTCCTCATAATGATATTTCTAAGATTTGCCCTCAAAAAGTAGTAGGATCTCATAAGACTATCATAGAGGTAGGTTGAACATATCCAACAAGGACTGGAGAATATGTGAACAAATAATAAGTAAGTATTGACACATACCTTCCAGTATCTCTACAACCCAAAGGTCGGACTAGTTTAAAGTTATTGAGCCCTAACTTTTCACCATTTGCGGAGACCTGTTGGGTTAAAATTTAAGTGTAAGATGGAATGGAAATAGTAATGAGAATAAAATTTTATATATGTCAAAAAAGAGAGTAGAAATTTCAAACTAAATACTATAAAAGGTTAGCTTTACTATTGAGTAATTGTGTCTCTTCTGTCTTATATACTATATTAGGTAGAACCTCAAACTTGATATAGAATAAAAGTAGGAGAGATCCTTATTTCAAGTATTTAACACTTTAAGGTGTATATAATGTCTCCTACTTGATCTAGTACTCAATATACATATCTTGTGAACCATAGTTGTAAATCATTAACAAAGAAATATCAGCTGTTCTCCCAAGGAAAAGGAAAAATATTAGATTTGATGGGGACAACACAAGAGATTATGTACCTTATGTATTATGGTCCATAAAGAACTATCCATCTTATAAGGCCATGGATAGACTGGTAGAGAATGTAAAGCCCACAAGTCTTCAGGTCTCTGAAAGTATTAGAAGGTTCGTGTCAGCTTTATTATCTTAAGTTTTTACAATGGTCTCAACAAGATGCTAAATACTAAAAAGAGAGTTTTGATATAAATTTTGTTGACCATTGTAAAGCTGAAAACATGTAACATAATACTAACCATGAAGAATATAACTATTCATAACAATCATGATCAGCAAAAAATTACATTACAAAGATTGTTAAAAGTTGCTTTAAATGGACCTGTTGACTAGGCATAATATTCATTGTATATAATTAATAGCACCAAATCAATAGGATTAACTTTGTGAGTCTAGCTCCTGCAGGTCTATATCTATGAGGCTAAGATTTTTTCTTAATTTTACTCCATAACTGCAGTTATAGTCGTAGTCATACTACTGCTAATATATTTTATTATCACAATGAATGCTTGTATAATTTTTCCATCCTCATCTCTAATGATATCTCCAATTCCTGCTTTACTAGATTCATGTATGTAGCTACCATCCTAATTTCTCTAGTGATCCAAATCCTTTAGGAGTAAATTCCAGATAGTTTTAATATTGATTTGCCTATTAAACATATATGTTTACTAGACAAGTAATATTTTCCCTTCGAATGTAGTAGGCCAATGTTTTAATTATTGTGATGTTCTATATATGTTATTGTTCTTCAAGTGTGATAAGTACATAATGTTGAGCAGTTACAACTTACGAACGATATGACCCTTGACAGAAAGGTATGGAGTACGCGAATTAGGGTAATGGGTTAGTGGTTAGGAGTTTGTCTGTAATAATAGGAAAGAGTGATTTATCTGTGTCTGGGGTTTCTTGTTCATTGTGTTTTGGTGATGCCTATGATTTTGAATAGATAGTTTATATTATTATCTTGTGGTTCTCTTGTTTTTTGTATTAGCTAGTAGGGTGTTATCCTTTTTTGTTGTGTGCTTTTTCATTTGGTTTTAGTTATACTGCTATCTATACTGAGTCGGAGGTCTATCGAAAATAACCTCTCTACTTTATCTGAGGTAATGGTATGGTCTGCATACACATTACCTTCCCCAGACCCCACTATGTAGGAATATATTGGGTATGTTGTTATTGTTTTCATATGTTAATTGACTCTTTGAAAATTGTCTTTGTTACTGTCACTTATTAATTTTACTTATTTTTTTAGTACATTCAAAAAGATCTTAAGAGGTCGATTTAAACTTGGGTTCAACTTAGCACAAGTGTTATGACTAGGTAAGAAATTCTTATCATCAATCAACACATAATTCTGATAACTTACTCATGGCTTTTAGAATTTACTTGTATGTAATTAATGTTTTTATATGTTATGAGATCTAATTTTAATATTGAATTTTTTTAGGAATACAAATTTTCCATCCAAAGAATAGGTGGATTTACCTAGGTATAGCAAAGAGTATAAATAGGGTGTTATATTTTTCTTGGATTTTGCTTACACTTACGTAGATCCTTAAGGAGAATAAATTCAGTGCTCATGTGGTAAGTGTTTTAATGTCCATTGGACTCGAAAGGATGTAGTGTATAATTATCTAATAGACCATAGATTTGTTGAAGGTTATAAAGATGGATCAGTCACGGGGAATGGAAAATCTATTTGAATGTTGATGATCATATGGATGACTTAAATGTTGATATTGATGGGTTGTTGATTGATCAATTTAGACATGTTGCACAAACTGAAGGAGTTTATGAAGGTCCAAATAACGATGCAAAGAATTTCTATAACTTAATTGATGAGGCAAGTCAAGAGCTATATCCCGGCTTCAAAGGATTCTCTAGAGTACCATTTGCAATCCATTTATATTTGTTTAAATGTCTAGACGGATAGAGCAATGAATCATTAACTTTTGTTTTATAATTATTGAAATAGGCAATTGCAAAGTTGAACATTTCTCCATCCTACAATAAAACCAAGTCTATGGTCAAGGATCTTAATCTTGATTATGAGAAAATTCATGCTTGTCCTAATGATTATATATTGTTTAGGAATTACCATAAGGATGATAAATTTTATCATGCTTGCAGAGCTTCTCGATATTTAAACCTCCTGAAGTAGATTGTCAGGCTGTTGAGCCTTCTAAAATAACCTCATCGTGTTCCAACAAAAAAATTGAGATATTTTCCATTAGCTCTTATACTCAAAAGGTTATTAATGTTCTCAAAGATGGTAGATTCATTGAGGTGGCATGACGAGGAGCGTTCTAACCTCTGATGGACAAGCATAAAAATATTTTGATAGCTTGTATCCAGATTTTGCACTAGATTTTTGTAATTTTAGACTTGTCTTGGCAACTGATAGATTTAATCCATTTCAGACCATGAGTATATCTCATAGCACATGGACAGTTATGATGATAGTTTATAATTTGCCACCTTGGATGTGCATGAAATCAGAGTATTATATGCTTTACTTACTTATTCTTGGGCATCGTTCACCTGGAAATAACATCAATATTTATTTTCAGTCATTGATTGATGAGTTAAATTTATTGTGTCAAACTAGTGTTGAAACATATGATTCTTCAAGAAATCAAACCTTCCAAATAAGATCAACTTTATGCGAAGAATCAGTGACTTCCCTGCATATGTCATGTTATCTGGTTAGAGTAAAAAAGAAAAGTTAGCTTGCCCTTATTGTAATTATGACAATAATTTTTGTTATCGTAAATATAGTAGAAAGATGTGTTATATGGATATCATGTTTTTCTACCCATGGATCATCTGTGGAGATATAATAAAAGATTTTTCAATGGGAAAACAGAATTTAGACCTCCTCCACATTTGTTAAAGGGAACTAATGTTCTAACATCTTACAAAACATGAACAATATGTTTGGGAAGAAGATAAAGAGATCAAATGATGGCCCGTGGGAAAAAAGGTCAATATTTTTTTAATTACCTTATTGAGAGCACAACCCATTATCCAAAAACCTAGATGTGATGCACATAGAAAAGAACATAGTTTATAACGTAAATGGAACTCTTTTGGATATTTCTTGACAAACAAAGGATCATGCAAAGGATCATTATGATTTGAAAGAAATAGGAATTAGGAAGAGCCTTCATCCAAAATACATCATGTATGTCAAGAGAATTAAGATTGCAAAAGCATCCTTCTCAATGACTAATGGAGAAAATCATTTTTTACGGAGTTTTAAAGATAGCAAAGCTACATGATGGTAGTGCCTCCAACATACCTAGGTGTGTGAAAATATATGAAAGAAAATTATATAGATACAAGACTCATGATGCTCATTTCATGTTATATTACTTGTTGACAATACCAACTAAAAGCATCATTCCTGATCTTGTTGCTATTGCTTTGAATTGTTTTAGTTCCTTCTTTCATCGTTTATGTCAAAAACTTATCATAATAGAGGAAATATCTTTCTTAGAAGTTGAGATCATAAATATAATAAATCGGCTGGAGAAAATTTTTCCACCTACCTTTTTTGATATAATTAATCATTTGGCTAATGAGGTGATATCAGGAGGTCCAGTTCAGAATCGATGGATGTATCTCTCGAAAAGAGATATGTGTACATTCAAATCATATGTCTGCAATAGAAATTATCTAGAAGTATCTATAGCAGAGGCATATCTGGTTGAAGAGTGTTTAACTTTATGTTGAGTTCGAATTCAAGAGGGAGTCATGCGGAAGATTAAAGTTTACAAACCATTACGATGATAATTTAGATAACAAAAAAAGTATACTAAAACATAATATTATTGATATGATTTGGCCAATTGGCCTACACATAAAAACTAATATTAAAGAAAACATAAACAGTTGGGAGAAAATCTCCCCCTAAACAAGACTATTAAATTACTACATTATGGATGCTATTGTTCTTATAGTATGAGAAGGGGATCTTCTATTTATGGATTTCCAAAATATTTCCTCCAAGAAAGAAGCTTTCCAAATATGGAAAAGTTTTATATTATCTTATAGGAAAAGTAAAATTAATTACAGTATCACTTTAATTTTCCTTTCAATAGAAATAAAACTTAATTTTGATATGAAAATCAGGGCAAAAACCCTAACAAATCTCTTCATTTTGGCTTGATTTTCTTGACATACTTCCAGTGCCCAAGCGCACACATAAGTATATGTGGTATTATCAAGTAGTAAAGTGATCTTTAAGAAAGCCGAATATCGATCCCACAGGGACTTAGTCTTGCTAACTATCTAATTCTAGTTCAATAAATTGAGAATGGTAACCAATGAAGTTTTGGAATTATAAGCTAAAAGTAAACTAAATTAATGCGGAAAAGTAATGACTTAGTACAATCAATTGATAGAAGCCTAGGGTTAACGCTTACGAACAATCATACTATGTTAATAAATTTCATTCATTAGATTGCTTATCTTGGTTGTTGATTTGTAGGGTTAATCACATGATCATGGTCTCTCAAACTCTAACCGTTTACCTAATTTGGACATTAGAACTACATCATTGATCGGGATGTAATAATCCAACTAGGTGATTTAAAGCTATCCTCCTATGTGTAAATCAAGTAAGGCTTCTAAGTATATCTCTGTCTTAGACCCTAATTCAAAATCCTTATTTTATAAAAGACTACGAAACTTACTTTATGTATCCCCATGTTCTATCTTCCAATTCCCCCTTTCTAGATTACAAGGTCGAAAATGAATATATTCTACGGGTAGTTAATCCTTAAAATAGTTAAAACAAAGATAAACAAGCAACCATAATGATAAGCAATTCAACAAACTTAATTCAAAACGAAAGTATTCATGATCTTGGCCTTAGACCCAGAATGGGAGTTTAGCCTTTAAGGGAAATATTCATCATCAAATCCCTTAGATTGATGATAAAAACCATAAATAAAATAAATTAAAGAATGATAAAACCTAAAAAAGAAGTTGTGGTAGCATCCAATGATGTCCAAGTTGATCTAGGGTGTTCCAAGATGTTCCAAGATGATTAAAACAGAGTTTGGCATGTTATATCTATAGTATACAAGTCATAAACCGAATTGGATTAGGTTTCCACACTATTTTATTTCAGCTGGCCAGAATTATCCGGATTTTGGGCATCACCGCATCACGGTGTTGAGCCAAATCACAATTGTCAAATTCCAGAATCTTGCCGCAATTACACCATATCGCAACACCTCCTTAAACTCCATTAGGACCTCCACGCTTCTGGGTCACTATTTTGGGACTCTTCTAAATCCATTGGTGTTTCGCACACATCTATTGTCCACTCCTATAGTTAATACGCGCCTAAGACATTTCAGGGGTTCAAATTGCGTTAATTTTTGTATTGTGCTTTTGTTGAGACATTTTGAGACTTTTTGAGTTTTTTCCACTTCATTTGAAGCTTGTAAATCCTCCATAAATCATCATAATATGTTTAAAAAGTATCCTAAATCATTAAACACTACTATTTAGATCTCAACACAACGCAATATCCAATATGATAAATCAAAAACACAAGCTAAGCATAGGCTAATTTCACTTTGATCTTTAACTCATTGTTTTGACTCTTGTATTGACCCAATTGACCCTTGAACATTATACACAAGTTTTTTCTCATATAAATACGCAATAAAAACCTTAGGAACTCATTAAAACATATTATAATCCAACACGATAGACTAGACAAACACCTAGCTTAAGCTAGTCACACTAGTTTTCTTGATTGAACTCTAAATGATCAATTTGCATCAAAACTTGTGTGAAAACACCTTTAAACATTGTAAAGACTTACATGGACACCTAAATTCATATTTATATCATTATCAACACATATAGCATAAGAATCATCCTCAAAATAATATTAAAAAGGCTAGAATAGTAACACTAGAATGCATAAATACACCCAACATCACATACTTTGATCTGCCTTCTTTGTATGCATGATGTTCAAGGGTAATTTGTATCAATACAACATTCAAAACAATAAGTTATAAATCAAAGTGAATGAAGCCTTTGCTTAGCTCATGTTTCTAGTTCTCCTTCTTGGATGTTGTGTTGTTTTGAGCTTTAAATTATTATGTTTAATGCTATAGGATTATTTTTTAATAGATCATGATGATATATGAAGGATATAAAAGCTTCAAATCAAGTGGTAACAACTCAAAAAGTTTCGTACTAGATCAACGAAAGAACAATACAAAAATTGATACAATTGGACCCCTGAAATGTCTTGGGCATGTGTTAACTGTAGGAGTGGCCAACTGATACGTGTAAAACACCACTAGATTCAAAAGAGGCCCAAAATAGTGACCTAGAAGCATGTGTAGGTCCTATTGGAGTTTAAGGAGGCACCACAATGCGGTGTAATTGCAGCAAGATTCTGGAATTTGACAGTTGCGATTTGGCTCAACACAATAATGCGGTGATGTCCAAAATTAGGATAATTTTGCCCAGCTGAAAGAAAATAGTGTGGAAACCCAATCCAAGTTGGTTTATGACTTGTATAATATAAATATAATTTCCCAAACTCTATTTTAATCATCTTGGAACACCCTAGATCAACTTGGATACCATTGGAGGATACCACAACTTGTTTTTAGGTTTTATCATTCTTTAATTTTGTTTTTTTATGGTTTGTATCATCAAAAATCAAGTGGAAACAACTCAAAAAGTCTCGTACTGGATCAAATAAAGAACAATACAAAAATTGACTCAATTGGACCCCTGAAATGTCTTGGGCATGTGTTGACTGTAGGAGTGGCCAACTGACACGTGTAAAACACCACTAGATTCAGAAAAGGCCCAAAATAGTGACCTAGCAGCACGTGTAGGTCCTAATGGAGTTTAAGGAGGCACCACAATGTGGTGTAATCACGGCAAGATTCTATAATTTTATAGTTACGATTTGGCTTAACACCACAATGCGGTGATGTCCAAGATTGGGATAATTTTGCCCAGCTGAAAGAAAATAGTGTGGAAACCTAATCCAAGTCAGTTTATAACTTGTATACTATAAATATAATTTCCTAAACTCCATTTTAATCATCTTGGAACACCATAGATCAACTTGGATATCATTGGAGGCTACCACAACTTGTTTTTAGGTTTTATCATTCTTTAATTTAGTTTTTTTATAGTTTGTATCATCAAAAATATGATTGATGCAGCAACAAGATTGTTGAAATATGCTTAAAACTAAAATTTAAAATGTTATGATTAAAAGTAGGTTAAAACTAATATTTTATTTTTATTTTAAAGATGCAGTAATAGGATTGTTGAAATATGCTTAAAACTTCTTCTCTACATGTAGCTAAAAAAATTGTTATTATCATCAAACAGGTTGCAGCTTGATTTTGAAATCACTTTGAACCTTTCTTTAACCTCATTTTATTAAACCACTGGATATTTAAACTATAAACTCTGATACTACTTGTTAGGTTCGAATCAAGAGGGGCATCATGCGAAAGCTTAAAGTTTTCAAATCAATATGGTGATAATTCAGATAAGAAAAAAATTATTGATATGATTTGGCCAATTGGCCCACACATAAAAACTAATATTAAAGAAAATATAAACTATTGGGAGAAAATATCTCCTTAAACAAGACTCTTAAATGACTACATTTTGGATGTTATTTTTGTTATAGTATGATAAGGGGGTCTTCTATTTATAGAGTTCCAAAATCTTTTCTCCAAGAAAGAGGTTTGCCAAATATGAAAAAAAATTAGATTTTCTTTTAGGAAAAATTAAAGGAATTATGGTATTACTTTTGATTTCCTTTCAAGAAAAGTATAACTTAATTTTGATAAGAAAATCAAGGCAAAAATCCTAACACTTTATGCTCTTGATATTTGCATGGGGGCGTACATACCATATTTAATAGGAGACCTCAAAATGATGATGAGTATGGGTCAAGTGATGCACAAACTTTCAGTTTGTTCTCTAGCAAAGGTTCTCCTTTAGGATCAAATAAAAATACAGCTATTTTTTTAGATAACAAGTCACTGAAGTAGGCACATGCATACTTATTGGCAAATTGTGATGAAGTTCAAAAGTATATTAGGTATTTTAATCACTTATAGTATTATATTTTTATGGATAGTTTTTAACTTGTTGTATTTATTATTCTAATAAATAACAATGCTTATTGTGTAGAGAGCATGAACTTGAGGTTAATAGATAGTCGTGAAGATCTAAATAGAGCAAGGCTAAGAATCATAGTCAAAACTTCTTTGAATGGTTTGAAACTCGTGCTTTGCAAGATAATGTGTCTAATATATTATAAGAATTTTCCATAGGACCAAATATAGTTGGTAAAAGATATTCTGGGTATCTCATTAATGGATATAGATTTCATATTAGGCAGTGTGATGCAAGGCGTAAAACACAAAATAATGGTTAGTTTCCTCAACCACAAGCTTTGTAAGCTCAAAGGATAAAAATCGAGTTTATGCATATTTGACTTATTATGGTAGAATAGTTGATATACTTGAGTTAGACTATTATGGTAATTTTAAGGTTGTTTTATTCAAGTGTCATTGGTATCAGGTTGAAAAACATATTTATGGCCCTGCTTACGTCTTCTTCAACAAGAAGTTCTCTTTAGAAGAACCTTTTGTGCTAGCATCTCCAGTACACCACTGTTTATATGTGCAAGATCCATATAATCAAGATAGACATTATGTTATGAGAACTATTCTGAAAGACATGTTTAACATAAGTGGTTAGGTTGAATCTAATACCTTAAAATGTTATAAAAATGAGCCTTTGATCAGTTTATGGACCGATCTATACCGGATGATAATGTTAAAATTGTATTAATGAGGAATGATGTTCCAAAAACAAGTATTGATGTTGATACCAAAGGATTTCTTGCTGAACAACTTCAATTTAAGCATGACAATGTGTTTAAAGATGAGTCTGAAGATGTGTATGAAGAATAGTATAAAAAGGAGTTTGCAGACGAGTCTAGAGACAGTGTTGATTTTGAAGATAAACCATGAGTTTATTATTTTTTTGATGTCCCATAATTTTAGCTTACTCTTTCTATTATTTGACTGTTTAATGGTACAAAAACTTTGAGACATCAAATATGCAGAAACATTGAGGAGATTGACAATCTTTATGTATTTTTGGGGCTTCTTTTGTGTACATGATTATTATTTTGTTAATAACCCATAGTGCTAGTTGAAATTGAGGAATATTAGTTGTTTATCATTCATCTGACGACTGTCATATTCAGCAGGCAAAAAGTAAGTCTGTAAATCCTATAGGTTGCAATATTTTGTTCCATTTGGTATCTTCTTGATCTTCTTTTGGTGTTGGCAGAAACTAGGAGTACTTTGTTGTATACTCTATACTTTGACATTCTTAATTTATATCCATATCATTTGGAAAGGTTTCTGATAGAAAAGATAATTCTAAGTGTTGTATTTTGGTAGATGTTCTGTCTATTCTTAATTACTTTCTTTCAATATGAGGTTAGTCTTCTTCTTATATTTTTGGATCATCTTTTTCATCTTAGATATTCATTACACAGAAATCATTGTCTTCCACTTGAATATACAACCCTTGGAGTCTTTTTTTTCAATAGCCTATCCGAGCTTGCTGTCCAAACTACTGCATATTTTTTTCCTACTAATGGCTATTGTAATTTACCTATTTCCAAAGCATTCAATGAGAATGGGAAGCAAATTCCCAATTGATTGCTTCTGACAAAGATGCAGTATTTCCATCATCTTTGGAAGAACAACAAGATGCTCTAGAGTCTAAATTTGTACTCCCAGATCTCAATCTTCCATTTGGCAAGGATTCTAACACTGAAATTCTCTGTTGGTTGAACTAAAATACTTCCACGTAAGACATTCATTCTCAAATAAGGAAAGACAAGTATAATGAGAAACATCTATAATTAGTAAGGGCTAACCCTGTTATAGGTTGAATTGTGGAGTCAGTTATTACTAGGGACTTTCCTTTACCACTTGCCATACAAAATATGCCCAAGTGGATTTTTAATCATGAAGGTATAGAGGTAAGTTAGGACTGTGATATTTCTTCAATAAGATGTCAACCATAGGTTAGAGATCCTAACTCGCTAATTGCAGTATCATTTATTTGGTAGGTTTCCTTGGTGTCCAATTCTTTGGGGTCAACCCTCATTCCTTCTGAGTTTCTCTATGGAAATAATTTGTAGATGAAATTTAACTATTTTTTGTATTAGTCGATCATATACTTGAATACCATAATTCTCTTTTCTTAGTTGATGCCTACACTTGCATTATTTTAGCATATATAATTTTGTACCAGACTAAGAAGACATCTACATATCAAGGAAAGGTGTTGGATATAATATGTATAGCAGCTCTGCAGTGGAATGTCCCTTGAATTTCTGCCCGTTTCAATTTTTTTGACCTATTTTGACTTGACAAAAAGTTTAAAAAGGAGAAAAGAACTTTTGTATCTTTTTGTATTAAATTAAAGAGAATGTCAAGTGTACTAAAATGTACTTTAATCTCATGTCTTAATAATTATACCATGTGGAAAGTTAAAATTAAAGAGTTGCTAAGAAAAGATTAGTTTTTATTAAATAAAAGGAAAATGGACCAAATAAATTAAAGCGGAGAGAGTATTATTATAGCTAGGGAAGCTCATTATTTAACTCTATTTTTTGTTTCGTAATAGCTACATAGCTGCTCAAATATAGGCATACAACACCTAGATGAATATTGGCTGGGTTGTATATCATAGTATGTTACTGGAAAAAATTGTGTATGGATACTAGCATACTACATATCTATGTATGCACAATGGCAGTTCAATCTTGATCAGATATTACAAAAGTAAATCTAGAATTCTTATATTACACGACAAACAAAAAAGAAGGGAGAAAATGGTTAAAATCAAAGGAGATTATTTCTTGACGGTTTTGTGGTTTATAAAGGAATTAATTGATTCTTTACAATAAGAATAAACATTTTCATAGAATTCGGAAGAAAAGAAAAGAAAATTTATCCATGAGCAGATGGGTGTTAGGCATACCGTAATTCAACCAATAGGCACTAGCTTAAAAATTCTCTTTTAGTTCATAACAGTATATATTACTTTTACCCCGTGCAGTCTTTAATACATTCATTATCTTCTTGCTCTAATCATTTTAGTAATAATTTATTTTTCTCCCTTTCAGTTATTTTACTTGATAAAGTATTTTTTTGAAAATTTAATTAAAGGTTTCTTGCAGTCAAGGTTTGGACTACACACCTTCAGAATTGAAAGCATAGAAAGTGCAAAAGATGCACCTATTGATGAACTACGGGTGAAAAGTGTGATCAATAATTCTAAAGTGATGTGTTGACC
>JAPEIP010000013.1:184604151-184617580 GCA_026120095.1 Capsicum chinense
CATTAAAGTATGTGAAATTTGATAACAACAATAATTCTATTTAAACATAGTGTAGAATCTAGGTTCATGGAGATTCACGGTTGCAAACATGATTTAAAATCAAAATAACTTGAAAAGACAATAATTGTCCAAATAAAAATGGATACTTGGACTATGGGTGAAAGGAACCCATGGATGAACATTTAACATACCTAGGTGGATGAATTCGTGAGGATTAAGGATGAGTTCTTGAGATTTAGCCATGAATTTTTTAAGGTTAGGGTTTTTGTTCTCGAAGAGAATTATTTAATTTGAGAGAATAATGTAAAAATGAGCAAATAAGGCTTTATTATGGCGTAAATCCCATGTTAGGCCGGATTAGGAACTTTGGGAAAAGACCAAATAGCCCATGGAATTTTAAATCACAAATTGGAAATCCTGATTTTTTGCCTTAGCGAGACACGGTGCAATCGTGTCGTGCCACTGGAAAATGATAATTGGGACTTAGAATTTTGGCGCGATATGGTGAAATCGCGTTGCCTTACTAAAAATTAATAATTGTTAACTGGGTCTATGGCACAATGCACCATTATGATAGAGCAATATTGGAATTTGATAATTGCCATTTGGCTAGCCTCCGTGACGTGGTGAAGTGCCAGTTGGTACACTGCTTTACAAAAATGGCTCTAACTCTTCACTCGAGTATCGGATTTAGGCGAATTTTATATCGTTGGCAAGCTGGCTGAATTATACACAATGGTAAGCTCTAAACTGGAAAATACTGAGTATTTAGAAAATTTTATATAGGATAACTCCTTTGCTTAGAGATAAATTGAGCTAGGGAAATACGGGGTATTACAATAACCCAAACCATCTGAAGATATCTTAGCTTCCTAGTTCACAACAAATTCTAAGAAATTCCTCTTTACAACCAGGACCATTAGGTTCCATCTTCACAGTGTGTATCATCTTTTGTAACCCAAACCATAGGGTCCCATATTTATCACAACAAATTCTATGAAATTCCTAGTTCACATACTTGATCATAAGCCTCTTAAAACTCAGCTTACATTGACCCCCAGTTTTACCTTTCTTCCTTCTTAAATCTAACACTTCATTTGTCACTAAATGATCCACTTTGTCCACTCATCCTGGATCCTAATTTTATCATAAAGAAGTCTAAGAAACTCCCATTTTAGATGATCATTGGCCTTCTCAAAATCCATCTTACACTAACTCCCAAGTTTACCTTTCTTCTTTCTTGAATCTAATATTTAATTTGTTACTAGTGTCACATCTAAGATTTTTCTTACTATAACACCCCAAATTCTGAACGCCGAAAGCTACACGGTGCTTATGATTCCAAAGGACCACAAGATAACCCTTTTTTGGTACCTGTAACTTAGCACTGCATAATATACTGTAAAAATATGGAAAACTTTTGATAAGGTTAAATATCTAAAATGCAACTGAGAACTAAATATTAACACAACTGTTTGAACATCTAGTCTGAAAAGCCTCTAAACTATCTGAACTATGGAGTTGATGGGACAATCCCCCAACTAACTCCTTTTACTAAAATACTGAATCTAATGCAATACTACAATAAGAGAATATCCTTGAATGATGAGGACTCACTGCTAATTCTACTACTGCTGACTGAATTTGAATTGCTAAGGATGCTCGGGAGCTCATATTTCTGAACCTATGGTATAAAACACCATAGCATAAGAGAAAAGTATGTGTCAGTATGTGAGAATATTTTGGTATGCTAGATGAGGTAAGGCTAAATGCAAGGGCTCATATGCATGAACTAAAGCTGACTGAATAACATGAGTATACTAAATGAGGAAGACATGCATGAACCCACAAACTATATCTAAAATCATAGTAACACTGAATACTGAGTTCAAACAATTGGATTACTGATAACTGGGTTTATCGATGACTGCTATCTGAATTTACTGATACTAAATTCTGAATACTGATTCACTGACACCTGATTTTACTAACACTGGGATACTGAATAACTAAGTTTATTGATATTGATATCTGAGTTTTATAATACTGATTGACTATATCTGAGATCAGTCCTGTCTAGCGGGTGATCTCTAAATCTATTGGTACTGATTCTAATTGACTGTATCTGAGATCAGTCCTATCTAGCTAGTGATCTCTGAATCTATTAATATTGATAATTATTTACTATGTTGGAGATCAGTCCTATCTAGTGGGTGATCTCTAAATTCTATGAAACTATCTAAGTTCTTTATTATACTGAGTGGCTATATCTGACAATCCTAAATCTGTATAATTGAACTGAGTTCTATCATTGAGACTAAATCTGAAACTGAGACTGTGGGAAGTAGTTATCTAATTGATATACCCCAAATCTGAACTAGTAGGTTCCAACTTGTAACCCTAGTTTGAAGGGTGTCAGTACCATGCCATGGGTAAAGACAACTGCTATGGAGTCATCCCCAATCTTGCGGGTGACTCCTGAGATCAGTCCTTCACTAATGGGTGATCCCTAAGTATGTCAATCCTATATAATGGTTAACATTGCATACCTATGTTGGATATGTAGTTCTGGAACTTAGGGATTGCTCCTAGGGATCTCAGTCCTATCTAGCGGGTGAGCCCCCATCCCTAGGCTCGCTCGGTACTGAATCCTACTTTAACTGAAAGACACTGAACTGATTCTTACATTGAACTATTATTAATCATACTGGTTAATTGAACTGGACTGAGGTTACTAAGTTCTCTTGACTGATGGAATACTACTGAATTCTATTAGCTGACTGAATACTACTGAGTTCTAAACTGAATACTTGAATGCTATTGAGGTCTGAACTGCATACTGAACTGGAATACACTGACACTAAGATTACTAAGTCTTTCTAAGTTTTGTAACTGACTGAGTCCTATTGATTATGGTACGACTGAGATTATCATGAAAACTGACTCAGCTCTAGGCACACAGCTGAATTGTTGGGTACAAGTACCCCCAGGACTCGATAGGATGTAAATAATAAGACATAACAATTCTTGAATAGCATACAATAGTCTGTCATTCACCATATAATCAATAAGGCATCTCTTCAAGAACTGAAAAATCATAAACTTGTACATGTATAGGAATGTACACTTATATCTCATAATTCATCCAATAAGGAATGCACATGAATAGGAATACATGTAATATAGCATAATTCATTCACTAAGTACTTTCAACAAACACTAGGCATGCATTAACTTATACTTAATTGGGGATTTCATAGTAACATGCTATAATGATTCTATTTTCTTCACATAAGCATTTTATCGAACATATAGGGAGCATGCTTTGGTTATACAACAAATTTTACACCTAATTATCATGGATACATCAAGCAACATATAACTTGAAGGGGTTTTATCATAAGTATCTCATAAATATCATATACTAGGATCAAAGTTTGGGACTTTGTAATCACAACATGAATTAAAACTCAACAACAACAAGAACTTCAATTTCAATTTACATGAATCATGAAAACCTCAAATATATATAATATTTTAATTTAGAAAAGGATTCTTGAACTTATTGGGTGGAAGGGACCCAAGAATCAACACCTAATGTACCTTAGTTCTTGATTTTATGAAGATTGACGGAGGAATTTTCTTTAATTTGGAGCCTCAATTGAAAACCCTAACTTGTTCTTGAGAGAAATTATGATAAACCACTATGTTTTGAGTGTAATAAGGATGAATCTCGTGTTTATAGGTTTATATAGGGGTAGAAAATTAACCGTTTTTCCCTTGAAAGCACGGAGGTAGAATGCTGTAATTTTTTGGCCAGGAAAGTTCCCAGGGTGGCGCTCTGCCTAGCCAGAGGGATTATCCTGGGCGGTGGACTGCCTATCCCAAGCGACTAGCCAGGGCGGCATGGGATAATCATCCCAAGATACTATTTTAGGCAACCAAACATGCCCTTATACTATCCAAAAAATTTTGAAACTCACTCGAGATGTACTATTGACTGCCCCATAGTGAATCAACTTAAAAATTGGCAAATGGAGGTCGGGAAGGTCACAAACTAGATCATCAAAGTTCAAAGGCTTATGAAATGAAAAATTTCCAACACTTAGTCAAATTTTCTAAGTGTGAAGCTTCTCTTATCATGCTTTAAAGAGCTTTAACGACTAAGAAAATTTGTAGGGTATAACACTTACTATCACGAATGCATTCTGAGAAGTAGACGCTATCTTGTCTACCACCTTATAGTCTGGTAAACAACATCTTAAGGTTATCTTATAGATATTTCCTATTAGACTAGAAGGCATGTAAGCCTTCATGTCACTTCTATAGCTATGGTTTTCATCACATCTCCTATTACTGTGCTCCAAGCTATTGGAATAAAAGCTAAGATAAAACCTCCCAGTCTAGAGGTATTAGCACCCGCATAACTCACTATCTTTTATACCTTATCCTGGTCAATATCCCTCTCCTGCCATTACCTCTTATCTTCTTCTATATAGTTAAAAATAACCACTTTAAAAAGCATGTACATTAAACACTCACAGACATATATGATTCTCCTTTAACTCAAATTTAAACCTATTAGATTCGGTCCTCTGCTACCAAAAAAGAAAATAAATACACTCTCTTGGTGCCCTAGGAATTCAAGTAAATAGATGTTGAAATGTTGATTCCTCTTAGGACTAGAGCTTATTACAATAGGACTTTATTGAAAACAGACACACTACAATCTTCCCTTGAGTCCAATAATCCTGGCTACCAATTGACAAACTTTGTGTTTAGAGAAATTCAACCAGAATTTGAAATTACACTACCTCACAATACTAGATTCCTTCTAAACCTTAATTCTTATTTAACTCCTTACAAATTGTATTGTTATCTCATGCAAAGCAATTCAGAAAAAAGAAAAGTTCCCTCCCTCTCCCCTTCTCTGGTTCTTGCTTCTATATCCTTTGCACTTTGAGTTGTAACTACTAAAGCATTAGGAGTGTATTCTTTATCTTAAACTTAAAGTTTTTTTCTTTCCATCATTAAATTTTTATTTCAATTATCGTACCTTGTAAGTTGTAAGCACATGATCTTATGAACCTCTTAGCAGGGTAATAGTTTTTTGCTAGTAAGATAACATTAATTCATCAGTACAAAAGGATTGTACTAGCACAAAGAAAATAAGAAAACCTATGTACACTTCACAAAGCTTATAAAAAATCAAGGATGACATTAGCATCCTCTATACAAAATTCCTTAAACCAAAAATACAAGCTCAAAATATGATCTATCTTTACTTTCTGTATTTGATTACTCTTGTTCTCAAGAATATCTGCTATTTTCTTCTCTATATATGGTCCACCAAATGTCAAAGGAATTGACTTCAAGTATTTCATTTTCTTTACATTTCTCTAAATTTGATCCCTAGCTATCAAAAGTTCAAAAATCTTTCCTGGTATAACCCATTTAAGGTTAGCCAAAACTAGGAAAAACTGCCACAGCTTGGTAGTATATACACAATGTAAAAAAAGTGGTTGTTATCTCCTAATGTTGTAATATATATGCTATTATCTTGATAGGACAAAATAATGACAAGAAGTTGTAAAACCCCATATTCTTCCTAGTTCAGTTCAACTCATATGCAAACATAATATGCTTAGAACCTAAAAATTAGCTAAGTGTTAGAGACCTATTCTTATTTTTTTGCCTCTAAAATTTGATGATTTTATTTTTGAACTACCCGACATCGGAAAGTTAAATTTTAAATTGATTTATGATTGGGGTTGTTGATAAAATATCTCGGGTGAGTTTCAGAATTTTCAAATGAGTGTAAGGGTGTGTTCAGATCACCAAAATAGTAGAATCACCATAATGGTCCCGTGGTGTGGGACTTGGACCACTACAAGGGGTGCCTACGGAAGAGCCCACGGCATGGAGCTTAGACCGTCGGTCCAGAACCCGCGGCACCCAGCTTATCACCCACCCTTATTTTTCTAGCTTTTGATTTCATTTATCCAAGGGCAATTGAGTCTTTTCCCTTCAACTAATTTATTTATAACACATGATTAAGGGCCCCAAAAGGCATAATTGATCATTTTATTCTCAAATTATCTCAAAAGAGAGCTTTCTCTCTCAAGAACAAACCCTAGCCTCTTCAAAAGAATCAACGGATTCAAGCTTAATTACCAAGAAAACCATCAAGAACCTTTACAAATTAATCAATTAAGGTATGTGCGATGTTCATTCATGGGCCTTTTTCCCCCATGGAGTTCAAGAATACATTTTTCAAGTTTAAAAGTTAAGATTTTTACATGTTATTATGAGTCATCTTCACGAAGTTGTTATGAACTTTGATTTCAATTATGTTTACCTTGTGTTTTCATTAGAATTTTCCCTTGGCACATTTGAATGGTGATTTTTGCATGTTACATCCTAAACCCATAATTTTAGTATTGTGATTGTGTTATTATCATATGATTTAACTATTCCCATGCTTTAACTTATGACCCTGATGTGTTTGATGAAATGACTAAGTGTTGAATGTTGAATAAGGATTCCCATCTATGGTTTCAAAGTTTTCATATGGTCCTATTGTTACTGTTATCGAGTCCTAGGATTATGAATACCTAAAATTTGGCTATTTACTTAGTCTCAGTATTTTTAGAATAGTTTCAGATATGTATGAGCATTATTAGTTTAATTAGTCATCATATTAGACAAACTTAGATCAGTTTAGTAATCCAAATTAGTTCAATTGAGAGTAGGATTTCATACCGAGCAAACTTAGGTATGAGGGGATCACGTATCAGTAGAGGGTTTGACCTTTAGTAGCAGTCCGTAAGTTCTAGAAATACGTAGCTGGTGTAGGTTGAGATACCAACCTTCCAGTTGAGGGTAACTCATATCTCATTAGGGTACCTTCCAGATAAGAGTGACTCTTTAGTCCTTTGGGACTTTACTTTAATGGATCCATACAGCCAGTGTTAGTACCATTGGCACGGTACGAACACCCTTTCATCTAGGGTCATAGGTTAGACCCCAATTAGCTTAATTGGGGCATCTTAGTTTGATGATACCTCCCAGAGTTTTAGTTACAGTACGCAGTATAGAATTCAATTCAATTTATTTGACCATAGCTTATAGTTTATTAGTATTCAGTATTTTAGTTTTACAAATTATTTTAGATATTTTATATGATTGGTATTACATTCTAAGTATTTCAGTTTCTTATGTACTCATATTCAGTTACCTCATGTTATTTAGTTACTTACTATCTCAAGCATATGAACCCATGTATTTCAGCCTAACCTCATCTTATATACCAGTACATTCAAAGTGTTGATCGCATACTTATTTCTTATATCATAGTTTCGAACACTTAGTTTCCCAACCATACTTAGATAATCCAGCATATCAGCAGCAGTAATGGTAAGTCCTCATATAATAAGGACTTTAGGTTTATTTCAGTTTCCTGACCATACCTAGTTAGTCTAGCATATTAGCAGCAGTAGTGGTGAGTCCTCATATAACAAGGACTTTAGGAAATATTTCCCTTCTTTTATGTCTCAGATCGTACTATAGAAAGGTTATCTAAGAAACTCATCCAGATTCTTACCATGCTCTATTCATGTCAACTCTACCTTATTTTAAGGTAACAGAAATAGTGATGCTTAAATCCCTACAGATAGAGTTTTCTCAAATAGCCCCACAAATAGTTATGGGATTACACGTAGGCTCAAAAGTATCCCATAAGTGCTTTTGAGTTCCGAAGTTTGTAAGATTTCACTCATGATTATGTAAAATGATTCACTAAGCCAAAGTCAGATCAAAATCCTATGATAGCATATGACCTAGAGTGAGAATCATAAACCCAAAAGTTTAGCATTGGTAAGTGGGGATAGTGTTATCTAAATTTGGTAGACTATGTATCCATAGGGCTAGTTGTATGAAAGGTGAATCAGTAGGCTTCAAATAGTGTATGCAAAAATTTATAATTACTGATTCAAAATTTAGTATGAAGGTGTGGGTGTGATTTACAGATTTGATATTAGTAGTCTATGAAGGAAGATACTATAGTTCATTAAAGGTTTGAAAATATCTATGTCACGTGTTAGAATTAAAGTTTGAATCTTGGATCGTTGATCTAATAGTACGGAGAATCAAAATTTTATATGGGGTGAAATCATGATATGGTGATACTCATGAAGATTATAATTTAGTGTTTAAGTTGCTATGTTGTGATTATCAGGGGCTATATAAAGTTAAGAGTTGTATCTCAGAAGAGAGTAGAGTACTAGCAGTGGATTGTACACTTTTAGGTGTAGTCCTTCAGGTTGAGTATTGCAGTTTAGTTTAGAATTGATTAAAGGGATCTAAAGACTTATAATGATGTCTTGAAGCTAAAGAGGGGATAATAGAACAAGTAACCAAGTTAGGCTCTCATATCCTAGTAGTAATGTCAATATATTGTAGACCATCAGTAAGGGAGTTAGATACTCGACCCATTCTTATCTTAGTGCAAGGTTTTTTAGTTATCACGATATCTATTCATGTCTTACATGTCAGTTCCATGATCATAGTTCATGTTTATGCACATCATAAAGAACCATTTACACTTCCAGTTCCTAGTATGAGGAGTTCTAATTCACCCAACTGTACGAATTATATTCCTTGAATTTATGAACTCCAAACTCAGGTCATACAGCTCATGACTCATGCATTCATGTTTTACAGTATGCTCACTTCCCACAACTTATGCTACACTCCTAATGATCATCAAATTTAGATTATGTCATGTATATCCTCAGTTTAGATCTCTTGATGAATCCATGATATTGATATTCTATTCCTGAGGCCTCAGTTAAGTGTCAAGTTTTGTTTAGTGTTCATTCAAGCTTCAGGTCCTCATATTCTAAAATTTTAGTGACCTCTCCTTATGAAATAATGGTGATGATGAGTAATTTATTTAGATGTGAGAGAGTAAATGTTTCATGTTAATGAAAGATTATTGCATGCTTGTTTTACACGAGGCTATAGTTTTAAAGAATGATTGAGGCAAGGCTTTTGATATATGTCATGGTTAGTTGAGATTTTTTGTGTGTTTTCTTAGGGTAATACATGGAAGTTGTTAATGATAAAGGTTTGGAGGATATGAGGAAGATGCTTTTATGGGTGTTTGTTTAGAAGTGCATATATGGTTATAATAATAGGCTTGAATGTCATGTTGGTATATATAAGTGGATGGATGCATTGTGCATTAGTGAATTCCTAGTAAAAGGTTAAATTTAGTTGTTGAAGTGGTAATCGGAATTATTTATTAGATGAGAAGATGTGAAAGTATGGGGCGTATTGAATTCATGATTCGTCCTAGTGTTATGGTGGGATGTATAGTACATCGTAGATTTGAGTAGGCTTGAACATAGATGAGAATTCAATTCATCTCAGACTTCAGTAGATGGGGTGATCAATGTCCATGTGAATGTTTTTAAGTAGCCTCAAGTGAAGTGTAGTTGCGAATTTGAATGTATAGGTGAGTATAAGCTTTCAGTATAATTTAGTTTGTTTAGCCAGCAGTTTAGTTAGTAGTCAGACAGACAAATTCCTATAGTTTTCCATCTTCAAATGTAGTCATACTATTTGAAGCTTCATGAATATGGCTATTACAAAAGATAGTTTGTTCACATCCATGTAAATTGTGAATCTAGTTCAGTTCATGCATCATATTTTAGAATTAGATGTTCAATCATGATTCAGTTCGTAAGTGTCTCGTGCATCACAGTCTTTCCTAGTATTTTAGCCAAGTTAGTGTCATTCGGGAGATAAAATATCCCAATGGTGATATGATGTAATACCCAAGTTTTCATGTCCTAAATCTCTCATCTTTTCTTCATAAAACTAGATTTAGCTGGAGATAATAGTTACTCATAAGTTGACTCTCTCATTTCTATCTCAGTCTTATAATCATTCTCATGTCATTGTATGTATTCTCAAAATAAGTGCAGTCATGTATCATGTTTCATACTCAGTCACATAATCATATTTTTAGTTATGCATGGTCAGTAGATAATCTTAGTTCCTCATTATTCTCAGCTTAATCAATCTCATTTGAGGATGAATGTTCCTAAGGGGGAGATAGTGTAATATCATGCATTCTTCCTAGTTTAATTCAACTCACAATGATGCATAAGCAGTTTAGAACCTAAAAATTTAGCCAAGTGTTGGAGACTTAGTATTTTTTGGTCTATAAACTTCTATGATTCTATTTTTGACCTTTCTAACATAGGAAAATTAATTTTTAAGTTGATTCATGATAGAGGTTGTCGATAGAACATCTCGGGTGAGTTTTAGAATTTTTGGACGAGCGTAAGGGTGTGTTTGGATCACCAAAATAGTAGCATCACCATGATGATACAACGGTGCGGGGTTTGGAATGCTGCTGGAGGGCCACGGCATGGGGCTTAGACCGTCGGTGTAGAGCCTGTGATGCCCGACTCATCGCCCGCCCCTATTTTTCCAGCTTTTGATTCCATTTTTCTAGGGTAATTGGGTCTTTTCCCTTTAGCCAATTGGTCCATAAAACGTGATTAACGGTCCCAAAAGGCATAATTGGTCATTCTATTCTCAAATTCTCTCAAAATAAGAGCATTCTCTCTCAAGAACAAACCCTAGCCTCTTTAAAAGAATCAAGGGATTCCAGCTTAATTTCCAAGAAAATCATCAAAAACCTTTACAAATTCATCAATTAAGTTATGTATGATGTTTATTCATGGGCCTTTTCCCCCCATGGAGTCCAAGAATCCATTGTTCAAGTTTAAAAGTAATGATTTTTACATGTTATTATAAGTTATCTTTAAGAAGCTATTATGAACTTTGATTTCAATTATGTTTACCATGTGTTTTCATTGGATTTTGCTCTTGGTACGTTTGAATTGTAATTTTCAGGTGTTACATCCTTAACCTATGATTTTAGTATTGCGATTGTGTTATTATCGTATGATTTAAATATTCCCATGTTTTAACTTATAACCTTCATGTGTTTGATGAAATGCCTAAGTGTTGAATGTTAAACAAGGATTCCCCCATATGGTTTCAAAGTTTTCATGTGGTCCTATTGTTATTTCTATCGAGTCCTGGGGTTTATGAATACCCAAAATTTAGCTACACTCAAATTCAAAGTAAAAAAGTCCAATGCCTCTTGAACGATAAGTTGGGAAAGGTAGGCATTTTAGAAAATGCTAGTTTTACCCCTTCTTTTCGAGAACCTTTAAGCTTAACAACTAGCCTAGGTGAGGTTGGTAGATATTTGGATATGATGGTAACCCAACATGTTTTGACAATACAACATACGACATTGTCACCCGTTAATAACCTGGCTGCCTGTTATTGAGCTGGGTAATGATAAATAATCTGGGTGTTGATCTGAATACCACAAAATAACTCCTCGATCAATCTTTAAGTTTTTTTTTCTCTTTTATTTACTCTATGTGTTTATTTTCTTGGTGTAGTTTAGGTTCTCTAATTTAATGTAAATATTTTGTTATAAATCGTGTCCCTTCTATCTCCTCCCTTATCTAATTTATATGTTTATTTGTTTTATCATTTTGATGATTAATATCTTTTATAATAATTAAATTACATGTTCTATCCATTACTTTAGCACTTAGTTAACATTAAGTTAATAAAATTAGTGACCTTTGTTTTATCACTTAGAATACACAAGTAAAATACGAATTCATTTGGGACTACATTTGTAGACCTTGAAAGGTGTCTAACACCTTTCTTTTGAGGTAATTTGAACCCCTACCTGAATATCTACTGAACTAGACTAAATAACAAAATAGGTTCATAGTTAGCCTAGAATGGTTCCCTAATGCACTTTAATTTGTTAGGTGATGACTCTTCACTCTTTTAAAAATCTCAAAAAGAGTTATCACATCGAATCTTTCTTTTTGCTAGAAATATTGGGTGTGACATCATTTTTATAATGCGGTATTAAAATCAATTTGAGATAAGGTGTTGAGTGGTAAAGCTAAGGGAGCCTCACTCGATCCAAATGGTGTTTTGAGGATTAAGGAAGTTTATATACCAGGAGTAGGTGACTAGATCAGGTTGATCTTAAAGGAGGCCCATTATTCCAGATATTCCATCCATCCAAGATTGACTAAGATGTATCATGACTTGAGACAACATTACTAGTGGGGTGCTATGAGGTGAGATATAGTAGATGTCATGGTATGTTTGCCTATGTTGTTAGTAAGTAAAGGCTGAGCATTTGAGACATAATGGATTGCTTTAGGGGTTACTTGTTCCCAAGTGGAAATGGGACCAAATTACTAAAGATTTATGGGATTTACTCGCACTTTCCATAGATTTCATAGTGTTTGGGTCATCATAGATCGATTGACCAAGTCTATGTTTTTTTTTCCAGTGCAAGTCTCTTACAGTGCTAATAGGCTGGCTCATATCTATATTCGAGAGATTGCACGACTTTATGGTGTATCAGTGTCTAGCATTTTAGATTGTAGTTTTGTGTTTACTTTAAACTTTTGGAAAACTTTTTAGGATGATTTGGGTACTCGGGTTAACCTTAGTACAACATTTCACCCCAGACTGATGGCCAGTTAGAGCAGACTATCCAAATTTTAAAGAATATGCTCTGTGCTTGTGTGATAGATTTTAGTGTCCAGTGGGACAAGCATTTGGACTTAGCAGAGTTTGTACACGATAAAAGCTACCATCCCAGTATCGATATAGCTCCTTTTGAGGCTTTGTATGGTAGGCATTATCGCTCTTCAATAGGTTGTTTTGATGTTTTAGAGTGAGGCCTCAAGGTACAGACTTGCTTCGTGAGTCTTTAAACAGAGTCCGAATCATTCAAGAAAGATAGAGCAACTTAGATTAGGCAGAAGTACTATACAGATTATAGGACTTATGCCTTGAGATTTGGTATTGGTGATTGTATTTCCTTTGAGTTTCACCCATGATTAGGTTTGGGAAGAGGGGCAAGCTTAGCCCCAGGCATATTGATCCTTTTGAGATTCTCTGAATTATTGGTGATGTGGCTTTTGAGATTTACCCAGTTTTCCGTGTTTTTATGCTTTATCGTTATATTTTAGATGAGTCTTATGTCATTTATTTAGAGTTGGTTCAGTTAGATGAGTGGTTTATTTTGGTGAGAAATTGGTCTCCATATTGGCTAGGGATGTTAGACGATTGCATTCTAGAGTTATCCTTGTTATTAAGGTTCAGTGGTGACATTTACCTATTGATGAGTCTACTTGTGAGGTTAAACCTAATATGCATAGTTCTCATCCCCAGCACTTTATGGATTCAGGTATTTCTTTTGCCTTTAGTTTGAGGACGAACTAGAGTTTTAGTGGTAGATGATGTAACGACCTGAAATAGGTAAAATTTGTGATTTTATGTGATTTGACTATTTTAG
>JAPEIP010000013.1:184617680-184631505 GCA_026120095.1 Capsicum chinense
AAAAATCTCAAAAAGAGTTATCACATCGAATCTTTCTTTTTGCTAGAAATATTGGGTGTGACATCATTTTTATAATGCGGTATTAAAATCAATTTGAGATAAGGTGTTGAGTGGTAAAGCTAAGGGAGCCTCACTCGATCCAAATGGTGTTTTGAGGATTAAGGAAGTTTATATACCAGGAGTAGGTGACTAGATCAGGTTGATCTTAAAGGAGGCCCATTATTCCAGATATTCCATCCATCCAAGATTGACTAAGATGTATCATGACTTGAGACAACATTACTAGTGGGGTGCTATGAGGTGAGATATAGTAGATGTCATGGTATGTTTGCCTATGTTGTTAGTAAGTAAAGGCTGAGCATTTGAGACATAATGGATTGCTTTAGGGGTTACTTGTTCCCAAGTGGAAATGGGACCAAATTACTAAAGATTTATGGGATTTACTCGCACTTTCCATAGATTTCATAGTGTTTGGGTCATCATAGATCGATTGACCAAGTCTATGTTTTTTTTTCCAGTGCAAGTCTCTTACAGTGCTAATAGGCTGGCTCATATCTATATTCGAGAGATTGCACGACTTTATGGTGTATCAGTGTCTAGCATTTTAGATTGTAGTTTTGTGTTTACTTTAAACTTTTGGAAAACTTTTTAGGATGATTTGGGTACTCGGGTTAACCTTAGTACAACATTTCACCCCAGACTGATGGCCAGTTAGAGCAGACTATCCAAATTTTAAAGAATATGCTCTGTGCTTGTGTGATAGATTTTAGTGTCCAGTGGGACAAGCATTTGGACTTAGCAGAGTTTGTACACGATAAAAGCTACCATCCCAGTATCGATATAGCTCCTTTTGAGGCTTTGTATGGTAGGCATTATCGCTCTTCAATAGGTTGTTTTGATGTTTTAGAGTGAGGCCTCAAGGTACAGACTTGCTTCGTGAGTCTTTAAACAGAGTCCGAATCATTCAAGAAAGATAGAGCAACTTAGATTAGGCAGAAGTACTATACAGATTATAGGACTTATGCCTTGAGATTTGGTATTGGTGATTGTATTTCCTTTGAGTTTCACCCATGATTAGGTTTGGGAAGAGGGGCAAGCTTAGCCCCAGGCATATTGATCCTTTTGAGATTCTCTGAATTATTGGTGATGTGGCTTTTGAGATTTACCCAGTTTTCCGTGTTTTTATGCTTTATCGTTATATTTTAGATGAGTCTTATGTCATTTATTTAGAGTTGGTTCAGTTAGATGAGTGGTTTATTTTGGTGAGAAATTGGTCTCCATATTGGCTAGGGATGTTAGACGATTGCATTCTAGAGTTATCCTTGTTATTAAGGTTCAGTGGTGACATTTACCTATTGATGAGTCTACTTGTGAGGTTAAACCTAATATGCATAGTTCTCATCCCCAGCACTTTATGGATTCAGGTATTTCTTTTGCCTTTAGTTTGAGGACGAACTAGAGTTTTAGTGGTAGATGATGTAACGACCTGAAATAGGTAAAATTTGTGATTTTATGTGATTTGACTATTTTAGCCCACACTATAGTTGCATTGTAAAATTTTTATAGTGTGGGGATCATTGGCATGGCTACCGATGAATTTTGGTACTATTTGTGTGATATTGTGGTTTTTGGAGGCATTGAGAGCCTTATTATGGACTTCTATGGGTATCTTTAGATTCGTGTGATAGATAGCTAAATAGACTACGTGCAGTTGAATTGGGACGTCAATTTTAAGGTGGAAACATAGTTGGTGAGGTTTTATGGATTTTAAATCTCATTTCGACCCTTGGTTTAGAAAATTATAATTTTGGGCTTTAAGGGTTGACCTTGTGAAAATGACTTTTTTTAAAATTCTTATATTGCCATTAAGTCTCGAGTATCAAATTTAGTGTGGTTACATAGTTCTTTTGCGTATATCCGGCTTTTAATGAGTCCCGAAGTAACACCTCAGGTTTTTATCCTTGAAAATTTCTAAAATTTTATCCTAACTAACTGTCCAGACTACGACTCCCCTGATGACTCGTAGGGAGTCTTGATGAGTTGATGGACCAAATCGTAACCAAATCAGAAAGTGTACAGCTGAGTTCTTCTCTGAGTACGAGTGGCTCACTATGAGTCAGAAAGACTCATTATAAGTCGTTGAGTGTAAATCATAGGGTGTCTAGTGTATACCCTAGATGGTTGTTGGGTTGACTATTATTGAACCCTATAAGTCGTAGGGGCACATTACGAGTCATATATGTTGAGTTGTAGAGTCAACATATTGTGAGTGCCTTTGAGACTATCTTGATTACAACTTGTGGTGACAAGTTGTAATGAGTATATAGAAGTTTTATAGTGACCCGTAGTCAGTGGCAACTAAATTTTAGTTTTTAAATTGAGGGAACTTTGGATAATCACATTCTCACCCAATTAAAACTACATATTCATAAAGCACTTAAGAAGGGTTATTTCTCATTCATAACATAATCAAACACTCACATGGCTCTCTTAAATTCTCTCAAGTAGCCATAGTTAGGTTTTCCAAGAAATAGGTCATCCGGGCTAAAGGATTGAATTTTTTTCATGAAACTTGGCATTTCAGGCATATTACTCTTCCCTAATTATTAATTTGCTAAAAGCATGAGTTTTAAAGTGTTGTTCATATGGTACTGAGGTTGGTTTTGACAATATGGGTTGATGGTTTTGAACAATTATTGTTTATGTGATGTTTCATGTTTGTCCCTGCATGGGTTAGGTTTAGACAGTGGTTTTAAAATGAAATTGATGAATGGGAATGGTGAATGAATTAAGGATTATGATTCCCCAAACTTGTGACTTTTAAAGTGGTTATGACCCCAACTCCATATTGTGAAATTTGTTGTGAATATGAAAAGTATGCATATTGAACTACTCATAAACTATTGCATAACGTGAAAAGTCAATGAATCATTGTGACTTTTGAATTGAACCTTAAGGGATTGTGTAATTCCCTAAGCCAATGTGTAATTGAACCAAAGGGGATTGTGACTTCCCCCAAGTGATGGTAAATGGTGTGGCATGTTAAAGTTACCTTACAAGTTGTAGTTAGGATGAAGATACCAATAATGTATGCCTAAATGTATATCATGGTTCAATAAATGATAAAGTATGTTGTAATTGTTTCAATTGGGCTTTAATGAGGATTGTGTAGATAAGTCATGAAAGTGGAGGCCTTGAACGACCAATACTAGAAACTACGGTTGCCGATACGGAGGTCTATATGATTGGGTAGTTCGAGTCCCCCTTATTATTATCATTTGGTTGGGAGGTTCGAGTCCCTCATATCATATTATATGATTTGGTGCTTGTGTCAACTTGATATGCCAGGAGGTTCAAGTCCTCCATAGTGCATATGTATACCCTCTAGTTCGTGTGGCCACCCATACTGGGGCCCTACCCACTGGGGGAGAGCTGGGCCCATATAGCCCCTGGGTACTTTCTTATGTCATGATGGTTGAGCTACATAATCCAGGCTAAAGTTTTAAAGTTCATGTTAAGCCGTGCTCCTTATTTTGGCATGTGATATATATGTATATGCATTTGAGTATGTGCATTGGTTTTGAATGATTTTGAACTGTTGATCATGGCATTATGTTATCCTTATCCCTGAGTTACATGCTAGTGTTCACCACACTAAACGTCTCTGTACATAGTATCCCTATGCGATGTAGGCACCGGAGTTACCTCTACTTTTCCTACACAGAGTTAGGTGGATCGTCTTGGTTTGTTGCTTCGTTGTTCTAAGTGGTGAGCTTCCATTCTTTGAAAGACTTAGATATTTCATCTGTTATTATCATGGATTAGAATTAAGAGTTTTCATTATCATTAACATTATCTATTTTATTATCATTTTCAGAGGCGGGAACATGTCCTGACCAAGACTGATTTTTGGTTCTTGTATTAGAAGGCTTTGTTAGATTATTGTGGACTTAGACGATATTTGTTGATTGTTTTGGATGGTCAATGCTTATTGGTTATAGACATATCCTTTATTCTTATAATTTATCTTATTATATGTTCAAAATTCATCCGACATTGGAGATATTGTATTTTGTTTGGTTTTGTGAAGGAGGTGATCTTTGGTCCATGTGGGACTTGAGATACTCAACACGGCTAGGTGTTGGTTTGGATCATGACAAAAATGGTACCAGTGCCTAGGTAAGGTGTCATTGGGTGTCCACAAACTCGTGTCAAGTAGAGTCTCTTTTATGGGTATGTAGCACGCCACACTTATAGGAGAGAGGCTATAAGGCATTTAGGAATGTTTCTTTTTCTTGTTGTTCTATTTCAAGCTATAGAGTCTAAGGTCTTGAATCTCTTTTAATTTTTTTATATTCTCTTTTCAGATCATGCCTCCCAGAAGATCTGATGTTCGTCGAAACTCTTTTATCCTGTCTAAGGAAAATATGGATGGAGCTTATCATACTCTAGGAGTTCAGACCCAATTGAGTGTCACTAGTTCTGATTGCCTTGAGGGAGCTCCACCGGATCCCTTTATCTCTCCTCAAGCACCCGAGGCCGACGTGTCTAATATTTAGTTTTACCAGTTTATTTATCTGCTTACCAAGTTGGTGGTATCCCAGACTAAGCATGTTGCTTCTATTGCTCCATCCTCCTAGGCCACTAAAGTTGGCGAATAGTTCTCCTATTTTCACTAGTTCTAAAGTTGAGGAAGATCCTTAAAATTTTATTGATGAGATGGAAAAATCTTTCGTGTGATACATGTTACTGATGTAGAGGGTGTAAAGTTTGCAGCTTATCAAATAAAGGATATGGTGTATCAGTGGTATGAGAAGTGTGACCATTCTTGGAGAGATGATGTTGAGTCGACATCATGGGATGATTTCTTTAGTGCCTTTCGTGATTACTTCTTTCCTTAAGAGTTGAACAAGGAGAAGGATAAGGAATTCATGAATTTGAAGAAAGGCGAGATAAAACTAAAAAAGCATGCCTTGAAGTTTTATTAGTAGTCGTATTATACTCCTGAATTCGTTTCTAGCATGAGGGCTGAATGGAGAAGTTTACCTCTGGGTTGTCCAGTATGTTGATTTTGGAGAGAAAGGATGCCTTATTGAACAAGAATATGGACATCTCTAGAGTTGTGGTGCATATGTAAAAAGTGAAAAAGAAAAAAAAGCAAGCAGAGATAAGTGAAAGGCAAAATAAAAAGTTTAACTATTTTGATTAGGGTGGAGGTTAGTAGCAAAGTGATAGAGTCGGTGAAAAATAGTCTAAGAAGAAGTGGGGCAATTCTAGCTCCTACTTTACGATTAGTTCTCCTTATCCAAATCCATCTGGTGATTGTTATTCTCAGTATGATAGTGGGTTTAGAGCACCAGGAGCCCATCCTCAGGATAGTGGGGCTCAGTCAGCTCCTTTGTATCCTCCTTATAGATTTTGTGGTCAGGTTTACTGTGGTATTTGTGAAATGAGGTAGAACAAGTTCTTTAAATGTGGTCTTATTGGTCATATACAGAAGGATTGTCCTTATAATGGTGCTTCTGGGCAAATAAGATTCTTGTTGCTACTTTATCAGTTCCCACACCAAAAGGTGTTGCCTCTATTTCTATCTCCAACACTAGTCGCAACTATCTATATGCTCTTACCACCTACTAGGATTTCGAGGAATCCCCCAATGTTATTACTGGTATGCTCAAACTCTTCTATTGTGATGCATATTGTCTACTTGATCCCAGGCCTACCCTTCCTTATGTGACCCTTTATGTGGCTATATATTTTGGTTTTGATCCTGAATGTACTTTAGACCCTTTTTTTGTTTCCACCCTAGTGGGTGACTCCATTATGTCTAGAAGGATCTAGAGGGGTTTTGTGATGTCGATCTATGGTAGAGAGACACTAGTAGACCTGATAGAATTAGAGATTTTAGGCTTTGATATGATTTTGGGGATGGATTGGTTACATTCATGCTATGCGTCTCTTGATTTTTAGACTCTAAGGGTCAGTTTCCATTCCCCTAATGAGTCATTTATTAAATGGGAAGGTAGTTCCCGAGTACCTAAGGAAAGGTTTATTTCATATCTTAGATCCCAAAAATTGGTTTCTAAAGGGTGCCTATATCACGTAGTGCATGTTAAGGATTTTAGATCCAAAAGTCCTTCTTGGTAGACTGTCCCTGTGGTATGTAAATTTTTGGAGGTATTTTCTGATGATCTTCTTATATTTCTTTCGATAGGGAAATTGATTTTGGGATTGGTCTTCTTTTGAACACTCGTCCTATTTCTATCCCTCCTTAATAAATGGCTCCGACTGAGTTGAAAGAACTCAAGGAGCAGTTGAAAAATCTTCATGACAAGGGTTTTAACTACCCTAGTATGTCTTTGTGGGGTTCTCCTGTTCTTTTCATATGTAGGAAGGATGGGTCCCTTCGGATGTGCATTGATTATCACCAATTGAATATAGTGACCATGAAGAATAAGTATCCCCTTCCGAGGATTGATGATTTGTTTGATTATCTCCAGGGGGATAAGTTTTTTTCAAAGATTGATCTTCGATCGGGTTATCATTAGTTGAAGATTAGGGAGGTGGATATCCCTGAGACTACTTCTCGAATGCGGTATGGTCACTTTGAGTTTTTGGTGATGTCCTTCGGTTTGACCAATGCGCTGGCAGAGTTTGTGGATATTGTGAATTGGGTTTTCCATCAGTTTTGGGATATGTTCATGGTTTTCTTTATTGATGATATTTTATTGTATTTAAAGAGTGGGGTGGATCATGTCGATCACTTTCTCCTTTTGTTGCAGACACTTAAGGAGTAGCAGTTGTCTGCAAAATTTTTAAAGTGTGAGTTCTGGCTAAATGTTGTGACTTATCTGGGACATGTTGTTTCCAGTGAAGGGATCATGGTGGATCCCTAGAAGGTTGCGGTGGTTAATAAGTGGCCTAGACACACGACTCCAACCGACATTCGAAGCTTCTTGGGTTTATCCGGCTATTATATAAGGTTTGTGGAGAGTTTCACTTTTATTGCTGCTCTGTTGACTAAGTTGGCATAGAAAAAGGTGAAATTCTTATAGTCTGATGATTGTGAGGGTAGTTTCGAGAAATTGAAGGATAATTTGACTTCAACTCTTGTCTTTACTCTACCTAAGGGCACTGATGGTTTTGTTGTCTATTGTGGTGCGTCCCAGGTGGCAGTGGGTTATGTGTTGAGCAACATAAAAAGGTGGTTGCATATGCCTCTAGACAATTGAAATTTCATGAGAATAATGACCCATCCTATTATTAGGAATTGTTAGCTATGGTGATTGCATTAAAGATCTGGTGACATTATTTGTATGGAGTCCATGTCGATATTTATTCTGATCATAAGAGCCTACAATACGTGTTCACTCAAAAGGAGCTAAATCTAAGGCAACGGAGATGGCTTGAGTTGCTCAAGGACTATGACATAAGTCTTCACTATCATGCCTCCCATCTATCAAAATCAACATCCAAGCCCAAAAGTGAAGCAACACAAAATAGTACAAAGTCATTACCTTCAATTGATAATGAAAGGATAGGCATTGCAGTCAAGATTGTCCTGTGCTTTTGGAAGCTCTCCTCACATTGATCTGACCAAACAAATGGTACCACCTTCTAATTCATCCTTGTCAAGTGTCTTGCAATGGATTCAAATTTCTTGAAAAATTTGTGATAATAACAAGCAAAACCCACAAACCTCCCTACCTCAGTTACAATGCTAGGCCTAATCCAATTCTTGAGTGATTCGATCTTCTAAGGGTCCACCATTGTCCCCTTTACAAAAACAACATGCCCCAAAAATTAAACTGAAGACAACCTAAATTCACACTTCAAAAATTTGGCAAATAAAAGTTTTTCCAGTAGAATCTTCAATGCGAAGGTGACATAGATACTGCTCTTTACTCATGGAGTAAACTAGAAAGTCATCAATAAACATAATAAAAAAGAATCCAAGAATGACGTAAAGATACCATTCATCAAGCTCATAAAGGTTGCAGGTGCATTAGTTAGTCCAAAGGACATTACCAGAAGCTCGTAATGGACATAACGAGTTCTAAAAGTTATCTTTGGTATGTCCTCTGATCTAATTTCAGCTGATGATAACCCGACCACAAGTCAACTTTAAAAAACACCATTGCACCTTGTAACTGGTCAAACAAACTGTCTATGTAAGGCAAAGGATATTTGTTTCTGATAGTGACCATATTAAATTGTGTATAACCAATATACATACTCATACTACCATCCTTCTTCTTAACAAATAGAATTGTAGCACCCCAAGGTGAAGCACTTGGATGAATAAGCCCCTTATTAACTAGTTCGTACAATTGATTTTTGAGTTCCTCTAACTCTACTGGAGTCATTCGATAGGGAGGAATGGATATAGGACGAGTACCCAGCTCTAAGTCAATACAAAAAATCAATATCTCTATCTAGAGGTATATCCTATAAGTCTAATAGAAACACATCCTAAAATTCAAAAACCACCAAAACAAACTTTATAAAAGGGGATTCTGTACTCACATCCCGAAGATGAACTAAAAATGTTGAACACCCCTTCCATACTAACCTTCTAGCCGAGACAAATAATATAATTTTCACTAGTTTGGCCTTATACAGTCCCTCCTTCTCTAATTTATCCATTTCAAGCATAGTTAGAGTCATTGTCTTAGCATTATAGTTTAAGACAGCATGATATGGAGATAACCAGGTCATACCTGAAATTACATCAAAGTTCAAAGTAACAAAAATAATCAAATCTATCCAATTCTAAAAGCCCATAAACAACACTGAACAAGAACGATAAACATAGGTTACTACCACAGACTCAACAACCAAAGTAGACACATAAACATAATAGTCAAGTACATCATATACCAAATTCAAACCCACTACGAACTTGAAAGATACATAATAATAAGTAGACCATTGATCAAATAAAGTAGAAGTCATCTAGTCACAAATAGATATAGCACCTATGATCATCGCATTAGAAGCCTCAACATTAGTTCTTTCTGGAAATGCATAAAAGTGATCCCAATTATCAATCTGAGCTAACTCTTTATCCAGCTGTATTTATCTCCCTATGTTGATATTTTCTTAACCACCCTAACCGGCTTCCTTATTTCCCCATCCACCTTACAAATAACCCCTTTCGTTACTTCCTCCCCTATACCCATTGGAACTATAGCCCAAGTCTGTTACTGCACATGGGCATTTGCATGTCCCAAAGGATACTCCCTCTTAAAGTGACCAACATTACCACAATAGTAATATCCTTGCTCGAGAGAAGGTTGGTTGGTAGAAGAGTAAAAATCCCCTTGGCTCCTAATAACCTACAATTGATAAAATACCTTAGTTAGACCAAGAGTAAAAGATAGCAATGTCAACTAAATAGGGAGAACTGGGTAGGCCTATGAAACATATCCTTTAGATAAAGATCTAATAAAATTCCCAATATTGCGGGATTTCTTAGGTAAAAACTTATCCTGACCCACTTGTGTCACCCCTACTAACTTCTTCACATAATCTAACACCTCATTGAACCTTTTCCCTATAGAAATCATATGCATAGACAAGACCAATAGGTCATAACTCAAACCTTTAACATAGTTTCACATCATTTACTCCTTTGCAGACAATAACTTAGTAGCATAGTGATGCAAAGCATGGAAATTAGCCTCATAGACTGCAACTAATACATCACCCTCGTCCAACGCAAAAAAACTCATCCTTCTTGGAATTATGAAGGGCTCCTAGCACAAACTTCTCTAAGAAAAAAACATGGAATCTCTCCCAAGTCAATAGAGGTAAATATGTGACCGACATTAAATATATTCCCTCCATTATTGCTCAGCATCCTTCTCGAATAAAAGGGTCACAAACTCAACTCTGTGTTATGATGACATCCAAACTACACCTCCTCTCAGAAGATGATACGATTGCTAACAAAATATAGTAACCCAACAAAGGTTGGGATCAAATCCCAAGGGAACAAACAGAATTATGAATCTCAATAGTTGTAGTAAATGGGCAGAACTGGAAAAGTAAATGGGGGGATTTGTGTAGCAATTTTGAGTAAGTAAATATATCAGCTTCAATCGTAATAGGTCGTAGGTGAAGACTAGGATTTTTTTCCTCCTGGTTTCCCAACTCAATAGGTTTATTATGATTTGTTGAACCAACTTAATACCTTGTATATAGAATCGATAAGTTACGTACCTTCTACAGTCTTTTGGACGAGTAAAAGGATTTCACCTTTTACCTTTTGAGTCTCAGGATGTCATCTTAAAACCCCTTATCTTTATCCCTGTTAACTATTACCTTTTGAATCTCTAGTTATTAGATAAAACCTAACCATCTTACTAAGATAAAACCTAGAAGCATGGATCGATAGCTAAATTCCAAATTACCGTTGTATTTATCTTTTCCTAGTCATTACTCCTCTTTTGGAGTAAGTAGCAATAATCTAGGTGGGATCCTAACATATGCACCTATTAAGAAAACTATTATAATGAAGATAAAGTAATACATGCATAGGTATCAGTTCAAAACAACAACACTTTCCCTACTTCATCAATCCACCAGGATTTCCACAACCCTAGCAATGGGTTTTTAGCTGTTCATGCTTGTGAAGAAATCAATAACATTCTTAATCAAAAGCATAGATGAAATAACAATGATAAGAAGTATAAAAACCCACAACCATAATTGAATTAATCAACTGGAGTCAATAATAGAGAATCCTAATATCAAAATAGAATCTAATCTAAATATGTTTGTAAGTATCAAAAGTGCAAACTTCTACTAAAAACACACAGAAAGGGTATTTATAGTACATGAGAAAATAGTAAAACCAAAGCTCAAATGAAATAGGAGAAAATAAGGTCGGAGGTCACTTATGGACCCTACTTACACCCTAACCCTAGGTACATTTAGTACCTATGGTCAGCAGAGTAGGCGCAGGTGCAGGACACAGGTACTAGGATGAACAAATTTTGTAGTTCAACTCTCGGGATTTTGGACTTGTAGCACTTACTTTGCTTACTTGGGGTTCATAGGTCCTACTTGCAGTCTACATGTTGACTTAGTAAGTGTCGGGAGTCATTTTTCAGCTTATTACTTAACATGCTTCAATCATGAACAAGTCGAAAAGTGTCCCCAAACATCCATAATTTCTCCAAAAAGTAGCCAAAGTACCTTTTTTCATCTTTTTCATGAACTTAGCATCCAAAAGATGATTTCCTACAAAACATACCCAAAATGCATTGTATCTAACAAAACAACCTCAGAAACTGGCATATTTTCCTTATTTTAAGGATCTCAAGTGCTATATTTCTATAGCACATCAACACTCTCAACTTAGAATGTTTTAATGTCCTCAAGCAACAAAACACAACAAAAACAAAAATGAGACCTAACTAGGAGAATCTAAGTTATTCAAGGTAGTTAGTCAACACTTCAAGCTCAGAACATAACACCCCCTCCAACCTTATTTTTCAAAACCAACTGTGTATGAACATGAAGCACTACAATGTGACACAATGGGATCAAAGTATGAAAATTACATTAGAAACAAACAACACTCGTATATGCAAGGTACCCTACCCAAAAAAAGCAAATAGCTAGCAATATAACTCAAGTTCCCTCACAACTGGGATATCCCACTCACTTATATGAAATAATGTATGTCAATGCAGGGATAGTCAAGAGATACTCATGACAGTCAAGAGACACTCATACTCAAAAGAGAAGTTTCAATCAAGTTATGTCAAATACCATAGGCTTGCCCTTATTTTCTTTACCTTAGTTGTTAGATAGTCAAGTTAGGATCACTATAGGACCTTTTTCAGCTTTTAATGTAGGCTTGGGGGTTGGTATGGTATATATGGATATATTAAGAGACTAAGCCTCCTTGTAACTACACTAACCTTGGGGTCTCACTTACTAGCCGATTTTCTTTTATTCCACCTTTATTTCTCTCATTTAATTCTTTATTTCACATTCAGGTTAGGTGTGATCTTTTATTCTTTTGTTTTCACTTTTTCACAATTTTTCTTTACTCTTTCTTTTTTTTTCTTTTTTTCTTTTTCTGCCACACCTAGCCGTACTAACTTTTCCACTTATTTTACCCTTCTTAATACCCACTTTACACTATGCACCCTTATATAGCCACCCTCAACTTAGGAATTTTTCCTAAGATGAGGTGCATAATGTCTAAGAAGGACTAGGGCCAAAACAGGTTCATTATAGCACAAATAGGAAGGTGAATAGGTGAAATAAGAAAAATATGTTGCAAGGCTCAAAACTAGGATCAAGGGATATAATTCACAATGGGAAGGTCATTTATGCTAAAAGTGAACTAAAAATTATAAATGACTTATGATCCTATCCTAATTGACTATCTTTCAACGTAGGCAAGACTAACCAGGAAAGTTCTAAATTTAACATACAAAGGGAACTAGGTAGTATCTCTCACACACATAGCACAGAGTTAATATTACCAAATACTACCTATCTAATTCATGAAATTGTTAGAAAGTGATCATCATGTCCCTAATCCTAATGCCATAATAAGATTGGCAATGTTCAGACATATATACATTCACACAGTTCTTAAATTTTAGAGGATTATCAAAAATCAATCAAATCATGACTACTTCCCCAAATACTAAAAATCTCCTAATTACACAAAAACAAAACACAATACAAAATATAACATAATACGACATAAAATTATCCTAGACATATTGATTCTACAACTATACTACAGTCGATAGGAAAATAATCGCGACAATAAAACCCACGGCGGCATGGTATTCCCACCTATAACTAAATCCTCGCATTGTCCTTAATATGCTAAAATAAAGTAAAATAGAGGAAAGTGAGAACATACATAGGATACACTAGGTGCCTAAATCATGAGCACCCCTAGATGTAGGCATATTAGCTAGCGGAGGCGGTGGTGGTGGAAGTGCACTACTAGAGAATGCACCTTGTCTATAGATACATACCTCTGCCTATCGATGAATGTTGTCTCTATCAAATTATATCTGGCCCTTTTAAAGGCCTATGCCTACTCAAATCTATTCCTAAACCCTAATTTTATCTGCTCATAGTGGGTAGTCTTCTCAGTCTCAACAACCCTCAACCTAGCATCGGTGATGCTTTGGTTTTCTAATAAGCCTTACAAAAACTCTCTAGATATAGTACCCATACCTATAGTAGGAGTTGTAGTGGATGGGTGAGTAGGCTCTATAGGTAAACCAATTATCTTTGAGGTTAAAGTCGAGGTTAAAGAAGAAGTGGTTGGTGTCTCCTCGCCCTATGTACTTAAATTTGTAGCCTCTCTCTACTCCCCTATCCCCATATCAACACTAACACCTATATACTCTTGATGTGTATTAGCAGATCCTATGGAAACTGTTGGGCCCTCAGTCTATGACCTAGGTACTACTGCTGGCTCTATAAATCTCTAGGAAGGTCAGGGGGTGTTAGACCCTTCATAGTATTTGTATGCATAGTCACTATTGCAAGTATCCTATCATCTACTCCCAGTATATTAGGTATACCAGCCTCATCAAACAACCTCTGAATTATGCAAGGGAATGGCAAATTTGTCAAATCCCCAAATGCTCTATCATGTACTCATATGGAGAATGACAGAAAAATCAACAGCATATCTGACCATCATACAAGCAACTAGTGTTGCTCCCTCCAAGTCAACATATTATTTGAAGGAGTGGCTATCAGTCGATATCAGATCAGCAACAAATAAAGCCTCAAATGTCAATAGTTTTTTCTCAATAATCACCTAAAGGTA
>JAPEIP010000013.1:184631605-184654117 GCA_026120095.1 Capsicum chinense
ATGAGAATAATGACCCATCCTATTATTAGGAATTGTTAGCTATGGTGATTGCATTAAAGATCTGGTGACATTATTTGTATGGAGTCCATGTCGATATTTATTCTGATCATAAGAGCCTACAATACGTGTTCACTCAAAAGGAGCTAAATCTAAGGCAACGGAGATGGCTTGAGTTGCTCAAGGACTATGACATAAGTCTTCACTATCATGCCTCCCATCTATCAAAATCAACATCCAAGCCCAAAAGTGAAGCAACACAAAATAGTACAAAGTCATTACCTTCAATTGATAATGAAAGGATAGGCATTGCAGTCAAGATTGTCCTGTGCTTTTGGAAGCTCTCCTCACATTGATCTGACCAAACAAATGGTACCACCTTCTAATTCATCCTTGTCAAGTGTCTTGCAATGGATTCAAATTTCTTGAAAAATTTGTGATAATAACAAGCAAAACCCACAAACCTCCCTACCTCAGTTACAATGCTAGGCCTAATCCAATTCTTGAGTGATTCGATCTTCTAAGGGTCCACCATTGTCCCCTTTACAAAAACAACATGCCCCAAAAATTAAACTGAAGACAACCTAAATTCACACTTCAAAAATTTGGCAAATAAAAGTTTTTCCAGTAGAATCTTCAATGCGAAGGTGACATAGATACTGCTCTTTACTCATGGAGTAAACTAGAAAGTCATCAATAAACATAATAAAAAAGAATCCAAGAATGACGTAAAGATACCATTCATCAAGCTCATAAAGGTTGCAGGTGCATTAGTTAGTCCAAAGGACATTACCAGAAGCTCGTAATGGACATAACGAGTTCTAAAAGTTATCTTTGGTATGTCCTCTGATCTAATTTCAGCTGATGATAACCCGACCACAAGTCAACTTTAAAAAACACCATTGCACCTTGTAACTGGTCAAACAAACTGTCTATGTAAGGCAAAGGATATTTGTTTCTGATAGTGACCATATTAAATTGTGTATAACCAATATACATACTCATACTACCATCCTTCTTCTTAACAAATAGAATTGTAGCACCCCAAGGTGAAGCACTTGGATGAATAAGCCCCTTATTAACTAGTTCGTACAATTGATTTTTGAGTTCCTCTAACTCTACTGGAGTCATTCGATAGGGAGGAATGGATATAGGACGAGTACCCAGCTCTAAGTCAATACAAAAAATCAATATCTCTATCTAGAGGTATATCCTATAAGTCTAATAGAAACACATCCTAAAATTCAAAAACCACCAAAACAAACTTTATAAAAGGGGATTCTGTACTCACATCCCGAAGATGAACTAAAAATGTTGAACACCCCTTCCATACTAACCTTCTAGCCGAGACAAATAATATAATTTTCACTAGTTTGGCCTTATACAGTCCCTCCTTCTCTAATTTATCCATTTCAAGCATAGTTAGAGTCATTGTCTTAGCATTATAGTTTAAGACAGCATGATATGGAGATAACCAGGTCATACCTGAAATTACATCAAAGTTCAAAGTAACAAAAATAATCAAATCTATCCAATTCTAAAAGCCCATAAACAACACTGAACAAGAACGATAAACATAGGTTACTACCACAGACTCAACAACCAAAGTAGACACATAAACATAATAGTCAAGTACATCATATACCAAATTCAAACCCACTACGAACTTGAAAGATACATAATAATAAGTAGACCATTGATCAAATAAAGTAGAAGTCATCTAGTCACAAATAGATATAGCACCTATGATCATCGCATTAGAAGCCTCAACATTAGTTCTTTCTGGAAATGCATAAAAGTGATCCCAATTATCAATCTGAGCTAACTCTTTATCCAGCTGTATTTATCTCCCTATGTTGATATTTTCTTAACCACCCTAACCGGCTTCCTTATTTCCCCATCCACCTTACAAATAACCCCTTTCGTTACTTCCTCCCCTATACCCATTGGAACTATAGCCCAAGTCTGTTACTGCACATGGGCATTTGCATGTCCCAAAGGATACTCCCTCTTAAAGTGACCAACATTACCACAATAGTAATATCCTTGCTCGAGAGAAGGTTGGTTGGTAGAAGAGTAAAAATCCCCTTGGCTCCTAATAACCTACAATTGATAAAATACCTTAGTTAGACCAAGAGTAAAAGATAGCAATGTCAACTAAATAGGGAGAACTGGGTAGGCCTATGAAACATATCCTTTAGATAAAGATCTAATAAAATTCCCAATATTGCGGGATTTCTTAGGTAAAAACTTATCCTGACCCACTTGTGTCACCCCTACTAACTTCTTCACATAATCTAACACCTCATTGAACCTTTTCCCTATAGAAATCATATGCATAGACAAGACCAATAGGTCATAACTCAAACCTTTAACATAGTTTCACATCATTTACTCCTTTGCAGACAATAACTTAGTAGCATAGTGATGCAAAGCATGGAAATTAGCCTCATAGACTGCAACTAATACATCACCCTCGTCCAACGCAAAAAAACTCATCCTTCTTGGAATTATGAAGGGCTCCTAGCACAAACTTCTCTAAGAAAAAAACATGGAATCTCTCCCAAGTCAATAGAGGTAAATATGTGACCGACATTAAATATATTCCCTCCATTATTGCTCAGCATCCTTCTCGAATAAAAGGGTCACAAACTCAACTCTGTGTTATGATGACATCCAAACTACACCTCCTCTCAGAAGATGATACGATTGCTAACAAAATATAGTAACCCAACAAAGGTTGGGATCAAATCCCAAGGGAACAAACAGAATTATGAATCTCAATAGTTGTAGTAAATGGGCAGAACTGGAAAAGTAAATGGGGGGATTTGTGTAGCAATTTTGAGTAAGTAAATATATCAGCTTCAATCGTAATAGGTCGTAGGTGAAGACTAGGATTTTTTTCCTCCTGGTTTCCCAACTCAATAGGTTTATTATGATTTGTTGAACCAACTTAATACCTTGTATATAGAATCGATAAGTTACGTACCTTCTACAGTCTTTTGGACGAGTAAAAGGATTTCACCTTTTACCTTTTGAGTCTCAGGATGTCATCTTAAAACCCCTTATCTTTATCCCTGTTAACTATTACCTTTTGAATCTCTAGTTATTAGATAAAACCTAACCATCTTACTAAGATAAAACCTAGAAGCATGGATCGATAGCTAAATTCCAAATTACCGTTGTATTTATCTTTTCCTAGTCATTACTCCTCTTTTGGAGTAAGTAGCAATAATCTAGGTGGGATCCTAACATATGCACCTATTAAGAAAACTATTATAATGAAGATAAAGTAATACATGCATAGGTATCAGTTCAAAACAACAACACTTTCCCTACTTCATCAATCCACCAGGATTTCCACAACCCTAGCAATGGGTTTTTAGCTGTTCATGCTTGTGAAGAAATCAATAACATTCTTAATCAAAAGCATAGATGAAATAACAATGATAAGAAGTATAAAAACCCACAACCATAATTGAATTAATCAACTGGAGTCAATAATAGAGAATCCTAATATCAAAATAGAATCTAATCTAAATATGTTTGTAAGTATCAAAAGTGCAAACTTCTACTAAAAACACACAGAAAGGGTATTTATAGTACATGAGAAAATAGTAAAACCAAAGCTCAAATGAAATAGGAGAAAATAAGGTCGGAGGTCACTTATGGACCCTACTTACACCCTAACCCTAGGTACATTTAGTACCTATGGTCAGCAGAGTAGGCGCAGGTGCAGGACACAGGTACTAGGATGAACAAATTTTGTAGTTCAACTCTCGGGATTTTGGACTTGTAGCACTTACTTTGCTTACTTGGGGTTCATAGGTCCTACTTGCAGTCTACATGTTGACTTAGTAAGTGTCGGGAGTCATTTTTCAGCTTATTACTTAACATGCTTCAATCATGAACAAGTCGAAAAGTGTCCCCAAACATCCATAATTTCTCCAAAAAGTAGCCAAAGTACCTTTTTTCATCTTTTTCATGAACTTAGCATCCAAAAGATGATTTCCTACAAAACATACCCAAAATGCATTGTATCTAACAAAACAACCTCAGAAACTGGCATATTTTCCTTATTTTAAGGATCTCAAGTGCTATATTTCTATAGCACATCAACACTCTCAACTTAGAATGTTTTAATGTCCTCAAGCAACAAAACACAACAAAAACAAAAATGAGACCTAACTAGGAGAATCTAAGTTATTCAAGGTAGTTAGTCAACACTTCAAGCTCAGAACATAACACCCCCTCCAACCTTATTTTTCAAAACCAACTGTGTATGAACATGAAGCACTACAATGTGACACAATGGGATCAAAGTATGAAAATTACATTAGAAACAAACAACACTCGTATATGCAAGGTACCCTACCCAAAAAAAGCAAATAGCTAGCAATATAACTCAAGTTCCCTCACAACTGGGATATCCCACTCACTTATATGAAATAATGTATGTCAATGCAGGGATAGTCAAGAGATACTCATGACAGTCAAGAGACACTCATACTCAAAAGAGAAGTTTCAATCAAGTTATGTCAAATACCATAGGCTTGCCCTTATTTTCTTTACCTTAGTTGTTAGATAGTCAAGTTAGGATCACTATAGGACCTTTTTCAGCTTTTAATGTAGGCTTGGGGGTTGGTATGGTATATATGGATATATTAAGAGACTAAGCCTCCTTGTAACTACACTAACCTTGGGGTCTCACTTACTAGCCGATTTTCTTTTATTCCACCTTTATTTCTCTCATTTAATTCTTTATTTCACATTCAGGTTAGGTGTGATCTTTTATTCTTTTGTTTTCACTTTTTCACAATTTTTCTTTACTCTTTCTTTTTTTTTCTTTTTTTCTTTTTCTGCCACACCTAGCCGTACTAACTTTTCCACTTATTTTACCCTTCTTAATACCCACTTTACACTATGCACCCTTATATAGCCACCCTCAACTTAGGAATTTTTCCTAAGATGAGGTGCATAATGTCTAAGAAGGACTAGGGCCAAAACAGGTTCATTATAGCACAAATAGGAAGGTGAATAGGTGAAATAAGAAAAATATGTTGCAAGGCTCAAAACTAGGATCAAGGGATATAATTCACAATGGGAAGGTCATTTATGCTAAAAGTGAACTAAAAATTATAAATGACTTATGATCCTATCCTAATTGACTATCTTTCAACGTAGGCAAGACTAACCAGGAAAGTTCTAAATTTAACATACAAAGGGAACTAGGTAGTATCTCTCACACACATAGCACAGAGTTAATATTACCAAATACTACCTATCTAATTCATGAAATTGTTAGAAAGTGATCATCATGTCCCTAATCCTAATGCCATAATAAGATTGGCAATGTTCAGACATATATACATTCACACAGTTCTTAAATTTTAGAGGATTATCAAAAATCAATCAAATCATGACTACTTCCCCAAATACTAAAAATCTCCTAATTACACAAAAACAAAACACAATACAAAATATAACATAATACGACATAAAATTATCCTAGACATATTGATTCTACAACTATACTACAGTCGATAGGAAAATAATCGCGACAATAAAACCCACGGCGGCATGGTATTCCCACCTATAACTAAATCCTCGCATTGTCCTTAATATGCTAAAATAAAGTAAAATAGAGGAAAGTGAGAACATACATAGGATACACTAGGTGCCTAAATCATGAGCACCCCTAGATGTAGGCATATTAGCTAGCGGAGGCGGTGGTGGTGGAAGTGCACTACTAGAGAATGCACCTTGTCTATAGATACATACCTCTGCCTATCGATGAATGTTGTCTCTATCAAATTATATCTGGCCCTTTTAAAGGCCTATGCCTACTCAAATCTATTCCTAAACCCTAATTTTATCTGCTCATAGTGGGTAGTCTTCTCAGTCTCAACAACCCTCAACCTAGCATCGGTGATGCTTTGGTTTTCTAATAAGCCTTACAAAAACTCTCTAGATATAGTACCCATACCTATAGTAGGAGTTGTAGTGGATGGGTGAGTAGGCTCTATAGGTAAACCAATTATCTTTGAGGTTAAAGTCGAGGTTAAAGAAGAAGTGGTTGGTGTCTCCTCGCCCTATGTACTTAAATTTGTAGCCTCTCTCTACTCCCCTATCCCCATATCAACACTAACACCTATATACTCTTGATGTGTATTAGCAGATCCTATGGAAACTGTTGGGCCCTCAGTCTATGACCTAGGTACTACTGCTGGCTCTATAAATCTCTAGGAAGGTCAGGGGGTGTTAGACCCTTCATAGTATTTGTATGCATAGTCACTATTGCAAGTATCCTATCATCTACTCCCAGTATATTAGGTATACCAGCCTCATCAAACAACCTCTGAATTATGCAAGGGAATGGCAAATTTGTCAAATCCCCAAATGCTCTATCATGTACTCATATGGAGAATGACAGAAAAATCAACAGCATATCTGACCATCATACAAGCAACTAGTGTTGCTCCCTCCAAGTCAACATATTATTTGAAGGAGTGGCTATCAGTCGATATCAGATCAGCAACAAATAAAGCCTCAAATGTCAATAGTTTTTTCTCAATAATCACCTAAAGGTAAACTATAATTGGCTATCCACCTAGATATCTTAACCCTTTCTCTTTGGCTCTCAACCTTCTGCATTATATATTGATCATGTACGACCCTTAGTCTATGGTCACACTCAACTATAGATACAAGAGTAATGTAATTTAGGCTGAAGATAACTCTGTGGATAATCTTTGCTAAAATATCAACTCTAACCCCTCTAACCAGTGTATGATAAAGTTATGGCTGCTTACAAATCTCACTAGGCCTTGGGCTTTATCCATAGGAAGGACTACTGTAGATAAATAGGATGCATAAAATTCTTGTACCATAGTTGAGTTGTAAGAATTGAGTGGTCTAGTCGTCTACTCTAACTAATATCAATCAAATTCCACCCATAATTAGTGTACTCAACTTAGCCCTAATAGATCAATCTCATGCTCCTTATAAATAACCATTATAGGCTTGCTTATTTCCTAAATATGACTATCGATATCAAATATCTCCTATATCCCTTTTATAGAACACCTCATATGTCCCTCCTCGAGAGGTATATCTAAGGCATATATAGGTCCAGGACCTACTGAAACACCCTGGGTTCTGGTCCTTGGAAATTTCCTTTATTTTAAGTCTTTTGGACATTATATGACTTGGGGTACTTATCGTATGGTAGGGTAGGATTTATGGGTCCTCATCTCATATGTTCATTACTGAATTTTGGTTAAATGATGTCACTTTTCTGGATCATATTATTTCTAGTGAGGGGATCATGGTGGATCCATAAAAGCTTGTGATGGTTAAGAAAGGGCCTATACCTACAGCTCTAATTGACATTCAGAGCTTCTTGGGTTTGGTTGGCTATTACAGAATGTTCGTAGAGAGTTTATCTTCTATAGCTGCCTTATTCACTAAGTTTACTCAGAAAAAGGTAAAGTTCTCTTAGTCTAATATGTGTGAGGATAGTTTTAAGAAGTTGAGGGATAAGCAAACTTTGGCTCCAGTGTTGACTTTACTTAAAGGTACAGATGAGTTTGTGGTTTACTATGATGCATCTTGAGTGGGACTTGGTTATGTTTTAATACAGCATGGTAAGGTGATAGCCCATGCTTCTAGGTAGTTGAAGGTGCATGAGAGAAAATTTGCTACTCATGATTTTGAACTGTTAGTTATGGAGATTGCATTGAAAATCTAGTGGAATTATTTATATGGGGTGCACGCGGATACTTTCTCAGATGATAAGAGTGTTCAGTATATGTTTACTCAAAAAGAGCTTAACCTCAGGAAAAAAAGATGACTTGAGCTTTTCTAGGACTATGACATGAGTCTTTACTACCATCTTGGTAAATCTAATATGGTTTCTGATGCTCTTAGTAGGTTGTCCTTGGGGAGTCTAGCTCATATGGATAAGGAAAAGCAAGAGTTGGTGAAGGATATTCACCTCTTGGCTAACCTTTGAGTTTGCCTTTTGGACTATAAAAATGGTGGTGTATTTATTCAGAAAGTGGCACAGTCATCTCTTGGTGCAGAGATCAAGGAGAAACAAATGTTAGATCCTATCTTGATGAAAATCAAGGGTGATACTACGGGCAAAGTGTGATAGTATTTGAGATTAGTAGTGATGGTACCTTTTGGTACTAAGGAAGGTTGTGTGATCCTAACATCGATGGTTTGCGAGAAAGATATTGGCCAAGGTGCATGACTCATGCTATGTTTTTAATCCTGTTTTGACAAAAATATATCATGACCTTAAGAAGATATATTGGTGGAATGGTATGAAGAGGGATGTAGTTGATTTTGTGGCCAAGTATAAGGTTTGTCAACAAGTAAAAGCTGAGCATATGAGGCATGGAGGGTTGTATCAAGAGATTAAATTACCTCAATAGAAGTGGGAAGTGGTCAACATGGATTTCGCTACTAGTCTTCCTTGGTCTAGGAATAAATTTGATTCATTTTTGGTCAACATGCATAGGATAACAAAGTCATCTCACATTTCACCAGTGTGGACTAACTTTTTGACTGACAATTATGCGAGGTTGTACCTTCATTAGATTGCAAAGATGAATGGGGTACTTTTTTCTATGATCTCTTATCATGGTACATAATTTTCATTTTATTTTTTGTGGTTATTTTAGAAAGGGTTGGGGACTAAGGTTAGTTAGAGTACTTTTTTTCACCCACAGATAGATGGGCAAGCAGAGGGGACTATTTAGACATTGGAGGATGTGCTTCGTGCATAGGTGATTGACAATAGTGGTAGTTGTGTTGAGCATCTACCACTTGTAGGGTTTTCTTTTAACAACAATTGCAATTCTAGCATTGGTATAGCACTTTTTGAGACATTATATGGTAGGAAGTATAGATTTCCTACTAGGTGCTTTGATCTTGGTGAGGTAGATATGTTTGGCCCAAACTTGGTTTATCAAGCTATGGAGAAGGTGAAGGTGATTCAGGATAGTCTTAAGGCTGCCCACAGTTCCCAGAAGTTTGATACGGATGTAAGATATAGGGACTTAGAGTTTGAGGTTGGGGATAGGGTATTCCTAAAGGTGTCTTAAATGGACTAATAAGGTTTGGGAAGAAGGGGAAGTTTAGTCCCTGATTTGTGACTCATTTGTCATTTTGAGTAGGATTGGTAATGTTGCAAATGAATTTGGAGTTGTCTTTTAGTTTGAGATTCATTGACTCGATATTCTATATCTCTATGTTGAGAAAATATTTAGGTGATGTTTTATCGGTTGTTCCTTTGGAATGGTTAGGTATTTTGGACTCGTTGTCTTAGGAAGAAATCTCGATTGAGATCTTGGATCACTAGATATCGATTGTAGACTAAGGATATGGCCTTGATAAAGGTTCTATAGAGGAACCACAAGGTAGAAGATGCTACTTAGGAAGCAAAAGAGAATATGAAGTCCAAGTATCTGCATTTGTTTTCCAATCAGATATTCGTTCTTAAGGTATTTTTCTTCATCATATCTTTGTTTCTAACTTGGATAAAGAAAGGATTGACTTCTTGCATCTTTGTTTTCTATCTTAGTTAAAGTTCAAAATGGAGGTTTTGGGGTGTAAATCATGCTTATACTGTTTCATCCATCATTCGGGGATGAATGATCCAAGTGGGGGAGAATTGAAACACCTTGGGTTCTGGCCCTTTGAAATTTCCTATGTTTTGAGTTTTTTGGACATCGTACGACTTGGGGTACTTGTCGCATAACAGGGTATGGTTTAGGGGTCCTCATCTCGTATGTTCATCAGTGTGGTTTGGATGATTTTTGTCCAAGGTACGAATGTATCATACTACTTGTATGTTGGGGTACTTATGGTATGATATCAATCATATGATGCCATATAGCTAGCCTAGGTGATTCTATTCTACCTAAGGTATGGTTCTATGGTACTTGTCAAATGGTTGGATGCGAGTTGGTCTTGGTGGTTGTATGTTGGACAGTGTTGGGGTGCAAGCTGAGGCCTAGGGTACGAGTGCTAAGTACCACTCATATAGTATGGTACGATTTGGGGGGAACGGGTGGTCGTACCATACCGCAAGAATTTTATACAGTTTAAGTTGGGGGGTATTCTGGATATTTCTCCTCTTAACCTCTTTTGACCCCCATGACTTAAAAAACTATTGGGACTTTATTTACCCTATTATTCTAATATTAAACACATAAAAACTCGCTCAAATATCTTTCAAGTCTCTTGGGCCAAGAAAGGCTAGGGTTTTTTCAATACAACCAATTTGAGGTTGACACGGGTGGTTTCTCTCCATCTTCAATGTAATGTAAGGCTTGTTACTCATCCCTCATTATTAGTTCAACTAAAGGCATGATTTAATGTATGGTTTTCATGGCATTATGGTGTTAATATTTTTAGTTTTTGAATTATATGTTATGGTTTTGGTTATGAATGGTTGCTATGGTTTTCCCATGTTTTAATTATGGGTTTTCATATTTTAATACTGGTTTGAACATATGGTTGCATAGGAATTGTTATTGGTACTTGGTTTTGGTTTTGGAAACTATATGCCCTCAACATGTTTGATAAAATGCCTATGAGAATGCTTTTGTTATATAGTTGGACTTTTATTGAAAACTTTATATGGTATAATATGGTAATGGAACTTAAATGGATTTGGATGGTTTTAAATAATTAAATGGTAAGGTCTTGAACGTCATGGTTTAGTTTAATTGAAATCCTTATGAGGTGCAAGGGAATTTCCCAAGCGAACATAATAATGAACTACTTTTGGGGTACATAAGAATCCCCCAAGTAAACTTAATAATAATGGAATCTTTGGGTATATAAGAGTCCCTTAAAAAGTTGGATAAGGACATCACTTCCAAGATATAGTCGGTATGACGATACCGCTTCTTTTAGCATTGGTTAATAGTAAATAGATTTGGTGGTTTGGTTGTATGACAATGGTTTTAATTGAGCAATAATGGTGGGTTGTGATAGCTAACTGTGAAAGTGTAAGTCCAATAGAATTAAATTGGAAAATTATATTTGCCGACATGAAGATTGGTCATGGAGACCATATATTTATGGGGTACATAGAAATCCCCTAAGTTATACTTGTATATACATATCATGGAGAGTGAAGGGTACACGAGAATGTCCTACTCCTACGGTATCTCCAGTTCATATGGCTATATGTATCGGGGCTCATCCAGGGGTAACACTGGACCCATATACCCCATGGTTAGTTCTAGGATGGTTAAGCTTCACATACCCAGGTTAATGATTTTAAAAGCATGCTAAACCCGGTTCTTTTTCCTGGCATGGATTATATATATATGTATGGTTATGAATGCATATGGTTGTTTACGTGGTTTTAAAGGTTGGCATTAGTTTTTCCTTATCCTGAGTACATGCTAGCTTTCATCCGCTAACCCATCTTGGGGCGCTATATCCCTACGCGATAGAGAAATTGATTGTTTTTCTCCTTCTGCTCAATGATCAAATTTGGGACTATCTTATGTTGGATTAAAATGGTGAGCTTAGTATGTAAGGCTCTATTTTATGTCATGTTTTATTTACACACTTTAGTCATTTCATAGACTTTAGTTTTAGCTATGGTCGGTGGAATTTCCTGACCAAATATTGTTTTACTTTTGGATATAGACTTTGTGAGACTACTATGGGTTGGTTTGGGCGATGTCGATATTGGTGTCAGGCTTGGCATTGTTATTGGTATTATGGTTGATACCAATTGACTGTGTTTGATTTATGATTGTTCTATATTATTTTGGATTATATATATATACTTATACATATATATATATATGGAACTCATCTAATATGGGATGTAGGTGGTTATAGTGGGGTATTTGGAGTGGTCTTTAGTCTTGATTAGGCTTGAGCTACCCGACACGACTAGGCCCTCGTTTGGTTTTTGCAGATTGAAATCAGAGCCCTAGGTTAATGGTCACTTTTGATTCCACAAAGATGTGTCGAGTAAAGTCTCTTTTAAGGGTGTGTAGCATGCCACACTCATAAGGGAGAGACTACAAGGCATTTAGGAATATTTTTTTATTTTATTTTTTGAATTCAAACTGCAAAGACTAAGGTCCTAAAATCTTCTCTAATTTTCATTTGTTCTCTTTTAAGATCATACCTCAATGATTTGATACGCATGAATCCTTCTTTGTCCCAATAGGGAATGATGTTGATAGGAGACATTCTAATTATGGGATCCATACTTGATCTAGGGATCCTGTCCCTAAATTTTTTGGAGTTCTATCAGTTCTCTCTAGTCCTCCTCAGGCTCCTTAAGTTTATGTGGTGAATGCAGGGTTTTCTTAGTCGATTTATATGATTGCTCAATTGGTAGCTTCTAAGGCAGAGTATAATGCATCTACTACTCCATCTTTTGAGGCCATAAGGGTAGGCCTGTTCATGAGGTTATAATGCATCTACTACTCCATCTTTTGAGGCCATAAGGGTAGGCCTGTTCATGAGGTTGAGTCCTCCAACTTTCACTGGTGTTAAGGTAGAAAAGGATCCTCAGGGTTTCTGGATGAGATGGAAAATATTTTTAAGGTTATGCATACCATGAATATGGATGGGGTGGAGTTTGCTTCCTACCAGCTGAAGGATGTGGCGAACCAATGGTACAAGGAACGGGATAGGATAAGGTGTAATGTTGAGGAGTCATCTTTATGGGAGACTTTTTCTAATGCATTTTTTGACCACTTCTTTCCTTAGAAGTTGAGAAAAGAAAAGGAGAAGGAATTTGTTAATCTAAAACAAGGGGAAATGTTGTTCAAGAAGTATGCCTTGAAGTTTCAAAAGTTATGTAAGTATACTCTGGAGATAGTGTCAGATATGAGGTGGATTTGTTTAAACTGGATATGGTGGATTTTGATGTTATTTTGGGTATGGATTATTTACAATCGCGCTACGTGTCCTTAGATTATCGAAGCTACAAGGTTGTCTTTAGTTTCTTTGGTGAGCTGATTATTGATTGGGAGGGTGGTTCCCTAGCTTCTAAGGAGAAGTTTATATCATATCTTAGAGCTCGAAGATTAATCTCCAAAGGGTGTCTCTATCATTTAGTCCTGGTTAAAGATTCTCACTCGGAAGGTCTTTTTTTTATCCTATTTCGGTGGTGAATGAATTTCTTGAGGTCTTCCCTGATGATATTTTAGGTGTTACCCCTGATAAGGAGATTGAGTTTAGGATTGATCTGGTTCTGGACACTTGTCCAATTTCTATTCCCCCTAATAGAATAGTTCTAGCTGAGTTGAAGGAGCTTAAAGAGCAAATAAAGAATCTTTTAGATAAGGGTTTCATCCATCCTAGTGTGTCCTCTTAAGGTGCATCAGTGTTATTTGGACATAAGAAGGATGGATCCCTTCGGATGTGTATTGACTATCGACAGTTGAATAAGGTAACGATTAAGAACAAGTATCCTCTTTCAAGGATAGATGACTTATTTGATCAGTTTCAAGGTGCCAAATTCTTTTCTAAGATTAATCTTCAGTCTAGATATTATCATCTTAACATTAGGGAGGTGAATATCCCTAAGACTACTTTCTGTACCCGATATGTTTACTTTGAGTTTCTAGTCTTGTCTTTTGGATTGACCAATGCCCCAGCGGCATTCATGGATTTGATTAATAAGGTCTTTTGTCAATTTTTAAATCTATTTGTCATTATGTTCATAGATGACAGCTTGGTGTACTCTAATAGTGAGGTAGATCATGCCAACCACCTACGGGTTGTGTTACAGACCTTGAAAGAGTAGCAGTTGTATGCTAAGTTTTCAAAATATGAATTCTGGTTAAACGCTGTCACTTTTTAGGGTCATATTATTTCTAGTGATGGGATCATGGTGGATCCACAAAAGGTTGCAGTGGTTAAGAAGTGGCTTAGACCCACAACTTCAATTGACATTCGAAGCTTCTTGTGTTTGGTTGGCTACTACAAGAGGTTCATAGAGAGTTTCTCTTTTATAGCTGCCCCGTTAACTAAAGTGACTCGGGAGAAGGTAAAGTTCTCTTGGTCTGATGAGTGTTAGCGTAGTTACAGAAGCTGAGGGATAATCTAACATTGGCTCTAATATTTACTTTTCTAGAAGATAGGGATGGGTTTGTTGTTTACTGTGTTGCGTCTCGGGTGGGACTTAGTTGTGTTTTGATAGAGCATGGTAATGTGATAGACTATGCTTCTCGGCAGTTGAAGGTGCATGAAAAGAACTATCCTACTCATGATTTGGAACTATTAGTTGAGGTGTTAGCATTGAAAATCTGGAGACATTATTTGTATGGGGTACACGTGGATATCTTATCAGATCAAAAAAGTCTGTAGTATGTGTTTACTGAGAAAGATCTTAACCTCCAACAAAGGAGATGGCTTCAGCTTCTCTAGGGCTATGACATGAGTCTTCACTACCATCTAAGTAAGGCTAATGTGGTTGCTGATGGTCATAGCAGGTTGTCCATGGGGATTCTAGCTCATGTGGATAAGGATAAGCAGGAGTTAGTGAAGGATATCCACCGCTTGTCTCACCTTAGAGTTTGCCTCTTGGACTCTGAGGATAGTGGTGTGTTCGTTTAGAAGGTGGTATAGTCATCTGTTGGTATAGAGATAAAAAAGAAACAAACGTTAGATCTTGTCTTGATGAAAATTAAAGGTGATGTCGGCAGGCAAAAAGTGATGGTATTTGATATTAGTAGTAATGGTACCTTACAGTACCAAAGGAGGTTATGTGTTCCTGACATTGATGGTTTGTGAGAAAGGATATTGGATGAGGCGCATGAGTTGCGCTATGTTGTTTATCCTGGTTTGATTAAAATATATCATGACCTCAAGGAGATGTATTGGTGGAATAATTTAAAGAGAGATGTGGCTGATTTGGTAGCCAAGTATATGGTGTGTGAACAAGTAAAAGTTTAGCGTATGAGGCCCAGGGGGTTTTATCAAGAGATTGAATTGACAGAATAAAAGTAGGAAGTAATCAATATGGATTCCATTACCGTTCTTCTTCAGTCTCGACATCAGTGTGATTTGATTTAGGTCATCGTGGATAGGATAAAAAAATCAGCTCATTTTTATCTAGTGTGGACTAACTTTTTGGCTGAGGATTATGTGAGGTTGTACCTCCATGAGATTGTGAAACTGCATGGGGTACCTGTTTCTATAATCGTTGATCACGGTATGCAATTTTTATCTAACCTTTGGCGGTAATTTTAGTAAAGGTTGGGGACTAAGGTTAGTCTGAGTACTGTTTTTCACCCCTAGATGGATTGGAAAGCAGAGAGGACTATTTAGAGTTCATGGGTGATTTACTATAGTGGTAGTTGGGTTGAGCATCTACCACTTGTAGAGTTTGATTTTAACAATAATTACCATTATAAAATTAGTATGGCCCCTTTTGAGACATTGTATGGTAGGAGGTGTAGATCTCCTATTAGGTGGTTGATCTTGATGAGGTGGATATGTTTAGTCTGAACTTGGTTTATCAGGCTATGGAGAAGGTGAAGGTGATTCGAGATAGGCTTAAGGCTGCCTAAAATTGCCAAAAGTCCTATGCAGTTGTAAGACGTGGGGACTTAAAGTTCGAGGTTGGGGATAGGGTGTTCCTAAAGGAGTCTCCCATGAAAAGACTAATGCAATTTGGGAAGAAGGGAAAGCTCAGTCCTTAGTATGTTCGCCCATATGTGATTTTGAGGACTGGTAATGTTACGTATGAATTAGAGTTGCCTTGTAGTTTGAGCTTTATTCACCCAGTGTTCCATATCTCTATGTTGAGGAAATGTGTAGGTAATCCTTCATCGGTTGTTCCTTTGGAAGGGTTGGGTATTTCAGACTCTGTCTTATAAAGAAATCCCAGTGGAGATCTTAGATCATCAAATTCATAGATTGCGGACCAAGGATGTGGCCTAGGTAAAGGTTTTATGGAGGAACCATAAGGTGGAAAAGGCTACTTGGGAAGCAGAAGAGGACATGAAGTCAAAGTATCTTCATATGCTTTCCAATCCAAATATTCGTGCTTAAGATGTGTGTTTTATATCACATTTTTATTTTCTAACTTTATTAAAGTAAGGATTGATTTCTTGCATCTTTTATTTCTATCTTAGTTAAAGGTTGGAATGGAGGTGTTGGGGTGTAAATCGCTCTTATACTGGCTCATCCATTATTCAGGAATGAATGATCCAAGTGAGGGAGAATTAAAACACCTTGGGTTCTGGCCCTTGGAAATTTCCTAAGTTTTGAGTCTTCTGGACATCATATGACTTAGGGTACTTATGTATGATTGGGTACACTTTAGGGGTCCTTATCTCGTATGTTCATCAGTGTGGTTTGGATAGCTTCTGTTCAAGGTTTGAATGGATCATACTAGTCATATATTAGGGTACTAGTGGTATGATGTCAATCGTATGATGCCCTACGTCTAGCCTAAGTGATTCTATTCGGCCTATAGTATAATGCGAGGGTACTTTTCATATGGTTTGACATGAGTTGGACTTTGTGGTCATATGTTGGATAGCGTTGGGGTCTAAGGTGAGTCCTAGGGTATGAGTGGTGGGTACCACTCATATGGTACGGTACAGTTTTGGGGGTGGTCATACCCTCCTTGGAGAATCTTATGCAGTTTAAGTTGGGGGTATTTTGGACATTTCCTTTCTTAAACTCTTATGATCGCACAACTTAAAACACTATTGGGACTTCATTTATTATTCTAATCTTAAACATTCAAAAAAACTCTCAAATCTCTCTCAAGGCTCTTAGGTCAAGAAAGGCTAAAGTTTCTTCAATACAACCAATTTGGGGTTTACAAGGGTGGTTTCTCTCCATTTTCTTCATAATGTAAGGCATATTACTCCTCCCTCATTGTTAGTTCAAATAAAGGCATGATTTAATGTGTGGTTTTTATGGCATAATGGTGTTAAAGTTTTGGTTTTGAATTATATGTTGGGGCTTTTGGTTATAAATGGTTGGTTATCATTTACCCATATTTTAATTATGGTTTTTCATGTTTTAATGGTGGTTTGAACATGTGGTTTCATGGGAATGGTTAATTGGTACTTAGTTTTGGTTTTGAAAACTATATGACCTCAACATGTTTGATAAAATGCCTATAAGAATGCTTTTGTTATATAGTTGGACTATTATTGAAAACTTTGCACTGTATAATATGGTAATAGAACTTAAATGGGTTTGGATGGTTTTAAATGGTTAAATAGTAAGGTCTTGGTGGTCATGGTTTAGTTTAATTGAAAGCCTTGTGGGGTACAAGGAAATACCTCAAGCAAATATAATAATAACTACTAGTGGGGTACATGGGAATCCCCTAAGTAAACTTAATAATAATGGAATCATCGGGTACATGGGAGTCCCTTAAAAGGGTGGATAAGGACATTGCTTGCAAGCTATAGTCAGTATGACGATACCACTTCTTATATCCTTGGTTAATAATAAATGGAATCGGTGGTTTGGTTATGTTACAATGGTTTTAATTGGACAATAATGGTGGGTTATGACAGCTAACCTTGAAGGTGTGATTCCAATGGACGGACACTAGAAACTCATATTTGCCGACATGAGGATTGGTTATCGCAACCATATATTTATGGGGTACACGAGAGTCCCCTAAGTTACACTTGTATATATGTATTATAGAGAAGGAAGGGTACACAAGAATCACCTACTCTTATGGTATCTTCAGTTCGTACGGCTATATGTATCGGGGCCCGTCCTGGGGGTAAAGCTGGACCCATATAGCCTGTGGGTGGTTCTAGGATGGTTAAGCTTCACATACCCAGATTAATGATTTTAAAAGCATGTTAAACCCAGTTCCCTTTCCCAGCATAGTTTATATATATAAGTATAGTTGTGAATACCTATGGTTATTTACTTGTATTTAAAGGTTGACATTTATTGTCCTTATCCTGAGTGCATGCTAGGTTCACCCGCTAACCCATATTCAGACATTGTATAGGAACCGGTTGTTCTACTCCTACTGCTCAATGATTGGATTCGGGATTAGCTTGTATCAGATTAAAGTGGTGAGTTTTCATACTCCGGAAGGCTCAATTTCATGTTATGGTTTTCTTTACACACTTTGGTCATTTCATAGACTTTGGTTTAGGAAATGGTTAGGGGGAATGTCCCGATCGAATATTGTTTTACTTTTGGATAGATGCTTTGTGAGAATACTATGGGTTGGTATGGGCGGTGTACGTATTGGTGTCATTCTTGGCATTGGTATTGGTGTTATGGCTGATACCGGTTGAGTGTGTTTGATTTATGATTGTTTCATTTTGTATTGGATTATATATATGTTTGGAACTCATCTAATATGTGATGTAGTACGGCTATAATGGGGTATTGGGGTTGGTCTCTAGTCCCAATTGGGTTTAAGGCACTCGACATGATTAGACTCTGGTTTGGGTCGTGTCACCTACCCCTGCTATACTAATGCATTGTGGGAAGGCTTCTATGTACCCTCCTTAGACTGGGGTACATTTGACTATTGTACATGAATAGCGGTACCTTTTTCAGACAAGGGCACTGCTGATGACTCCTCCTGCTCTGCCTCCTCGAATGAATCCTAGGACCCCTCCTCAGACTGGGGGTCCTGAGAAGAACCATGTGGAGTATACTCAAAATATGCCTCCTCCTCCTCATCCGGTGGTAGAGTATGTAGGGGTGACATCCGTGCTGACTTCATCCTTGGTCGGGCTGCAACTGTCTGAGCAGCCTGGCGCATCTGCCCTATAGTAACTCTGCGTGATATCTCAACTGCAATGTCTCTATCTCTGCCTCGGGTATACCTCTACTGAACCACTAGGCTCGTGATACTCTCTTATCTCCTCGAGGTATCAGCCTTGTTATTCTTCATCACTTTAGGTGCCATATGTACCCTAAAAACTAGTTGTTAATTTTTGACAAAAGTAAGGGATAGCAAAAGTTGAAGAGAAACTCAAAATTTGAAAAGTTCTAATTTTTCCTCAATTTTTACACCCCTTTAACCTATTTGAAATCACAACAAGTCCGATGTGCACACACTTGTCAGAGGGTGGTAACTGTTCTTAACTTTATTAGAGGTCTTCAGCACCAGCACCCTCTTCAGCCAGTCTCTCGTACCCAAATTTAGAAATTACAATAAGGATAGAGCTCCAGACTCTAAGTCCCATGTCATTGTTAGCAATGTTTGTACAAATCCTCTATGTCAGAAATGTGGTAGACACCATTAAGGCAAGTGTAGAGCAGGTAATGATGTGTACTTTGGGTGTGGCAAGATAGGCCATCAGATTTGGGAGTATCGGGTAGTTGCTCATAAAGGTAGGGATATGCACCAACAGGGCCAGTCCCATCAGGCGTCAAATCCATCTGGTCCCCCAACTCAGCAAGGTGTCTCTTCCAGTGCTACCGATGGTTAGCGTCCAAATAGATTATATGCTCTTCAGTCCCTCCAAGATTAAGGAAACTCTCATGACATAGTTATTGGTACGTTGCAGGTCTTTCACTTACATGTTTATGCCTTACTAGACCCTAGAGCTTATCTTTCTTTTGAAACTCCATATATAGCCATCAATTTTGGACTCAGTCTCGAAATTCTAGTAGAGCCCTTTTCAGTGTTTACTCCAGTAGGTGTTTCCATTGTAGCCAGACAGATATACAGGAACTGTCCGATCATAACATCTCAAAAAGTTACCTCAGTTGATGTCGTGGAGTTAGAGATGACAGATTTTGACATCATTCTCATCATGTATTGGCTCCACTCATGCTATGCCTCAGTTGATTGTAGAAATAGAATAGTTTATTTTTAGTTCCCAAATGAACCAGTCATTAAATGGAGGGGTAGTACCACAGCTCTTAGGGGCCAGTAGATTTTGTACCTTAGAACGAGACAGATGATATCGAAGAGGTGTATTTACCATCTTGTCCGAGTCAAAGACTCTAACTCAGAAACTTCAACTCTTGAATCAGTTCAGGTAGTAAATGAATTCTTAGATGTATTTCCTGAAGATCTTCCCAGAGTTCCTCTCGAAAGGGAAATCAACTTCGTAATAGACCTTCTTCCAGATACTCAGCCCATATCTATTCCTCCATACAGAATGGCTCCAGCAGAACTTAAGGATTTAAAAGAACAGTTAAAGGATCTCCTAGATAAGGGATTCATCATACCCCGTGTCCCTCCGTGGGATACACCTATTCTATTCATGCGTAAGGAAAGCGGTTCTCTCAGAATGTGCATAGACTACCGTCATTTAAATAAGGACACAGTCAAAAATAGATATTCACTTCCTAGAATCGATGACTTATTTGATCAACTTCAGGGTGCCAGCTACTTTTCAAAGATAGACCTCCCATCAGGCTAGCATCAGCTTAGCGTCAGGAAATATGACATTCCAAAAATAGCTTTTCAAACCTGGTATGGCCACTTTGAGTTTCTAGTTATGTCCTTTGGTCTCATGAATACCCCAAAAGCCTTCATGGACTTGATGAACTGAGTGTTCAATCATTACTTGGACATGTTCATCATAGTCTTCATTGATGACATTCTTGTTTATTCCCGTAGCAAAACTGACCATGCAGACCATCTCAGAATAGTGTTACAAACTCTTAGAGCTCACCAGTTATTCATTAAATTTAGTAAGTGTGAATTCAGGCTAAGATCAGTAGCTTTCCTTGGCCATATTATTTTTTATGATTGCATTAGAGTAGATCCTCAAAAAACTGAGACGGTGAGAAACTGGCCTAGTACCATCTCTCCATCAGACATTAGTAGTTTCTTAGCTTTAGCTGGCTATTACCGTCGGTTGGTTGAAGGATTTTCTTCTATTGCATCCCCCATGTCCAGATTTACTCAGAAGAAAGTTAAGTTTCAGTGGTCAGATTCCTGCGAGAAGAGTTTTCAGGAGTTGAAAACCCGACTCACCTAAGCCCCAGTCTTACCTTGCCAGATGGTTCAGATAGGTAGGTTGTGTGTTGTGATGCATCTAGAGTAGGTTTGAATTATGTCCTCATGCAGAGAGGTACAGTTATATCCTATGCCTCCAGACATCTTAAACCCCATGAGAAGAATTATCTGATTCATGATCTTGGGTTAGAAGCAGTAGTATTCTCCTAAAGATTTGGAGGCATTACTTGTATGGGGTGCACGTAGATGTGTTCACTAACCATAAGATCCTGCAGTGTGTATTCTCTTGGAAAGATTTAAATCTGCATCAGAGAAGGTGGTTAGAGTTATTGAAGGATTATGACATAAGTGTTCTGTATCATATAGGCATAGACAATGTAGTAGCTGATGCTCTCAGTAGAATATCTATGGGTAGTGTTGCTCATGTTGAGGATGGAAAGAAGAAGTTAGCTCAGGAAGTTCATCAGCTTGCCCGACTAGGTTTTCGCTTAGTCGACTCAACTGAGGGCATTGTGTGGGTGCAGAGTAGTGTCGAATTATCTCTAGTTTCTGAGGTGAAGGAAAAGCAGGATAGAGATCCCAGTCTAATTATGTTAAAAGAATCAGTTAGAGATCAAAAAGTGGAGGTTTTCTCCCAAGGGGGAGATGATGTGTTGCTTTGTTAGGGTCGGCTATGTATGCCTAGTATAGATAACTTGAGGCAACGAATAATTGTAGAAGCGCATGATGTGCATTACTCTATTCATCCAGGGGCAACGAAGATGTACTGTAATTTGTGGGAGATCTATTGGTGGAGTAGGATGAAAAGTGATATTGTAAATTTTGTAGTTAAATGCTCTACATGCCAGCAAGGTAAGATTGAGCCCCAGAAGCCTAGTGGGTCCATGCAGGATTTTAGTATTCCCATTTGGAAATGGGACGAAGTTAACATGGACTTTGTAATAGGTTTGTCTTGTACTCATCATCAGCATGATTCTATTTGGGTTATCATAGACTGGATGACCAAATTAGCTTATTTCTTGCCAGTCCATATCTCTTAATAAGCCAAGGACTATGCGAAACTCTATCTCAGTGAGTTGGTCAGGTTGCACGGTGTTCCCTTATCTATTATCTCAGATAGAGGTACCCAGTTTACCTCTCACTTTTAGAAAGCATTCCAAAAGGGTCTTGGTACCCAAGTCCACCTCAGTACAGCTTTCCACCTTCAAACAGATGGTTAAGTAGAAAGGACCATTCAAACTATAGAAGATATGCTGAGAAAATGTTTAGTTGATTTTAAAGGTAGTTGGGAAGACAACTTGCCTTTGATTGAATTCGCATTTAATAACAGCTATCATTTTATTTTTCGTATAGCTCCATTTGAGTCTCTCTATGGTAGCATATGTAGATCTTCAATTGGTTTGCTTAAAGTAGGTGAGGCCACAGTAATAGGGCCTGACTTGGTGTTTGATACATTAGAAAAAGTTTAGTTGATCAGAGAAAGGCTTAGGGCTGCCCAGAGTCGATAGAAATCATATGCAGATATGACGAGAAAGGATCTCGAATTTGATGTCGGTGATTTTGTGTACTTGAAAATCTCTCCCATG
>JAPEIP010000013.1:184654217-184671226 GCA_026120095.1 Capsicum chinense
ATTAGCTTATTTCTTGCCAGTCCATATCTCTTAATAAGCCAAGGACTATGCGAAACTCTATCTCAGTGAGTTGGTCAGGTTGCACGGTGTTCCCTTATCTATTATCTCAGATAGAGGTACCCAGTTTACCTCTCACTTTTAGAAAGCATTCCAAAAGGGTCTTGGTACCCAAGTCCACCTCAGTACAGCTTTCCACCTTCAAACAGATGGTTAAGTAGAAAGGACCATTCAAACTATAGAAGATATGCTGAGAAAATGTTTAGTTGATTTTAAAGGTAGTTGGGAAGACAACTTGCCTTTGATTGAATTCGCATTTAATAACAGCTATCATTTTATTTTTCGTATAGCTCCATTTGAGTCTCTCTATGGTAGCATATGTAGATCTTCAATTGGTTTGCTTAAAGTAGGTGAGGCCACAGTAATAGGGCCTGACTTGGTGTTTGATACATTAGAAAAAGTTTAGTTGATCAGAGAAAGGCTTAGGGCTGCCCAGAGTCGATAGAAATCATATGCAGATATGACGAGAAAGGATCTCGAATTTGATGTCGGTGATTTTGTGTACTTGAAAATCTCTCCCATGAAGAGAGTGAAAAGATTAGGCTAGAAAGGGAAACTCAATCCCCGATATGTCAGTCCCTTCGGAATTCTCAGTCGTTTTGGAAAGGTAGCTTACGAACTTGAGCTGCCTTCAGATCTAGCCTCAGTATGCCCAGTGTTCCATGTATCATTGTTGTAAAAGTGTATTGGTGATCCAACTGTAGTTGTCCCCTTAGAAAGTATATATATTCAAAATAGCCTTTCCTTTGAGGAATTTCAAGTCGAAATTCTTGATCATCAAGTTTGTAGAATAAGGAACAAAGAAGTTCCATTGGTCAATGTTCTTTGGCGGAATCAGTCCATTAAGGGAGCCACTTGGGAAGCAGAAGCAGATATGCAAACTAAGTACCCTCATCTCTTCTCTGCGCATCCAGATTCAGTATAAGGTACTAATCTTCTTAAGATTTCTATCTATCATGCTCAGTTTCAGTTGCACATTATGTTCATGTCAGTCGGACATTCATGAGTCAGTTTAGTTATGCATTCCATGCATCAGATATGCATGTTCAGTGTGTAAGCTTAGTCCATCAGTTTTCCTAAGCTTAACCAGTCTCATTCGAGGATGAATGATCCCAGAGGGGAGATATTATAATACCCCGCATTTTCCTAGAATAATCTAAGTCCCAATACATGAGTATTCATATATAAAATTTTTGAAACACTCATTATTTTTCAGTTTAGAGCCTGCCATTGCATAGGAAATTGAATTAGCTTTCGAATGATATAAAATTTGCCCAAATCCGATAATCGGCTAAGAAGTTATGGCAATTTTAAGTTTCAGTCGTTAAACACCATCATTTTGACCCTTAGCGTGTCGCGGAGCTAGTCTAAATGACAATTTTCAAAAACCAGTGGGCCTCCATGATATTAGCGCATCGTGCCATAGGCTCAGTTCAGAATTGTCAATTTCCAGTGAACCCACGCAATACCACCGTATCGCGGTGAGATTCTTGGTCGTAAATAAGGTGGCAACGTGATTGCACCACGTCGCGCCACTGTGCATTTTCCTAGTTGTCCAATTCCAGTGACATGGCGCGATAGTGCCGCGTCGCCCCAGTGGTGTTTTTTGTAAAAATTCAACAAAAATTAAGAGTCTCGACCAGGATTAAAACAGTTCTTTCCCATTATTTTAATACGCCCAGGTGTGATATTTAAGCCCTAAAAACATTTTAAGTTCATTATTCACTTAATTTTCCCCCAAACTTCAAGAGCTTTCTCTCTAAAATATAAACCCTAGCTCTCAAATTCAAGGCCAACCCTCAAGAATTTACCAAGAACTTTAAGAAATTCATCAGTTAAGGTATGTTAGATATTCATCCATAGATTCCTTTCATCCCTGAAGTCCAACTATCCTATTTAAATTATAAAATTTTGATCTTTGCAAGTTAATTGATTTTAAATTGTGATTTCACCCATGAATCTCGATATACTATTGATTTTATACCATGATTCAATGAAATTATTGTTGTTATTCAATCCTCCATGTTTTAATATTATTATCTATTGAATTAAACCATGATTTAATACTATTATGTCGAATTCATGCTATTTCTATAAGTTCCATGACATTCCTATGATTGTTTTAAACTATGAACTACAAGTATTTGATTAAATGCCTACAAGAGTGATTTATTTAATAAAAGCCTTCATTCTTTGTCCCCCAAGCTTTAGTGTCATTTTACCATTGTTGTTTTTGAGTCCTTGGGGTATTGAATACCTGAAAACCATAGTTGTTTATGTAGTCTTGTCTCAGTACATTACAGAATAGTCTTCAGAATATACTATGAACATTATCAAAATAGTCAGATATCACTCAGTTAAACTCAAAACAGCCTAGCATTTTAGTGTTTTTCAGTTGGGAGTAGGATTTAGCACCAAGCGAGTGTAGGGATGGCGCCTTCCTCGTCAGATTCACAGAGTCGTTAGTAGAAAACCCTATGCTTCAGAACTACGTTGCAGCATAGGATATGAGAAGTCACCCATCAGATTAACTTGACTATCTCACAAAGGTCAGCCATCAGTTCAGGCTTGACACCATTAGTCCTTTGGACATTATATCAATTTAGTGGATCCACATTACCAGCTTTAGTACCCTTGGCATGTTATTAACACCCTTTCAACTGGGGTTACAAGTTGGATCCCGATAAGCTCAAATTGGGGGATGTCAGTTAGATGATCCCTCCCACAGTCTCAGATATAGTCTCAGTTACAGTCTAAGTTCAGTTATTCAGTCTTAGTGTTGTTTGACCATAGCATACAGATTTTAGCTATTTCAATATTTTAACTTACAGATTTTACTCAGTTCATATTATATGCTTAGTGGTGCATCCTCATTATCTATAGTTTTTCATATATCTTTAGTATTTTTAGATTTCCATGTATACTGAGTATTTATAAATTTCCACATATTCCCAGTACCTACAGATTTCTTACTCTCTATTCAGTACGCCATGTTTTACATGCATATTCAGTTAATTATTAGTTCTGTTCATGAAACTATACATATCAGCCTACCCCATTTAGCATACCAGCACATTCAAAGTACTGATCACATACCTTTTCTTTTGTGCTATAATGTATTATATCATAGGTTCTGAAGCTCAGTTCCCGATTCGTGATTAGACTTATCAAATCCTCAGCAGTAGTAGTGGTCATTCCTCATACTTTGAAGATAGGCATACTTTATTTTATGTCTCAGTTTAGTAGTTAGTTGGAGTTAGTTGGGGCCTGTCCCGTCAACTCACAGTTGTTCATTTTTAGAGGCTTATCAGACATTAGAGTCAGTTATTCAGTATTCAGAAATTACAGTTAGTTATCTAGTTTATCAGTATTTTATCAGATTTAGTCAGTTATTTCTATAGACTCATATTTCAGTTTTGAATTCAGTTATTAAAACCTTATGGCATGTCAGTATTCTTCAGTATTTATGATCATGTTATCCAGTGGTCACTGCAGGTACCAACTCCTTGGTTAGCTTATGGTTCCTCGGGACTGTAAGAACCATATGATGACCAGAGTGTGCTCTCGGGGTGTTACACCAACTTAATGTCTAAGAGGTATTGGACTTTCTACTTTGAATTTGGTCTAGGCAAAAGAAAGCAGGTTACCTAGTTAGACTAAGGTTCACATTAAACAAAGCACATTGAACGAACAATTAGAACGTAATGGTTTCAAACAACCCTCTTGATTAGTTAAGGTTGGTTAAGTGATTGACATGCTAAGACAAACAATTATTTATTTTGGTGTAATTAAAACCTATAGGCATGCTAATAATGTGACACAATTATTTATTGACGAAGAATAATTATCAATCCCCTTCAAAACAATATGTTGCAAATTAAAAGGTATGTTGAAGGTCAAGTAAATATATAGGAGATTAGATAAATGTAGTAAAAGTTAATTTCTAATTACTAGCTTAAACATATTTGAAACACAATTAAGGTGTCGAACAATAAACTTAAGGTGTTTAAAATTAAGCTAGATCGAACATAAATTTAAATACTGAAAATAACTGATATATGCTGAAAAATTAATGTAAGAGTGCTGAAAAATAAGATCAAAATGCTGAAAATTGATTTAAAAGAAGCGAAAAAATAGATTCCAATGCTGAAAAATAATTTATATGCTAGAAAATGATTTATATGTGCTGAAAATTAACTAAAACACGCTCGAAAACAAGGTAGACAGGCTAAAACTTTATTATAATATGTCTAAAATTAACCAAACATGCTATATATTTATTTGACACGTCCAAACTTATTTTATATGTCAAAAGTTCATTAATATGCCTAAAGTATGATTTCTAGGTGATAAAATAGATTAAATAATAATCCTAAAACATTTTACCTAAGTGATGAAGTAATTTGTTCAAATCACATACTTTTCCCCACCCACCCACCATAAGCAGTCCCATAATTTTATCATACATAGTGTTTATACAATAGTTGTTACAAATCAAGATAATAAATAAAATGAAGATTGGAAAATCTCCAAAACCCCCGAATTCCATAGCAACTCTTTCCTTATTTTCGATTCAAAAACTTGTTAAACATAACCAGAATATCCTAGTACACAAAACAAATATATATGTTTTGGCAGACATGTGGTAGCCGCATGGTTCGAAAGAACACACATACAGATTATGAGCATACCTTCTAAGTTTCAAAAATAAGGAATCATCATATAAGTATTAAAATATGTATCGATAGAGACTAACCTGTTAGCAGCAAAATTAATTTTTTTAAAAAAAGAATTGAACTTCAAAGTAGCACATAAGATGGAGAGTAATATCAATGAAATAGCAAGTAGAAATCAAAATTCTACCCCTTTAGTATGAGACTTTAAAGTATTCTAGTGAGAGAGAGAGAGAGCAATACTCAAAGCTTTTCTTTCTTTTTATAGAGAGTGGTAGAGAATGAAAAGTTTTCCTTAAAGAGAGGAGAAAGGTGGTGTTTATAAAGTAAAAGAGTTGCATAGCATTAAAGGAAAGGGAATATTCAAAAAATTAATTAGTGAAAGAAAAAAAATATTCTAAGAATCAAGTAAAAAAATATTTTTCATTAAATAAAATAAATTAATTTAGGAGAAAAATATATCATATTTCCACAAATAGCCAAGTAAAATCTGTCCCAACTAAAAGTAACACAAATGATGGAAAAATCTTTTTCCTTAATTAACATAATCAAATCATAGTAGTGTAAACAACTCACAATTTTCTTAAATATTCACATAACAGAGTTGTCAAGAAAAGAAGATAATTACCATTTGATACTTGATATCAATCAAAAAATTCAAAATTATCATCTACTAGAAAAAAGAAAGGAAATCAATTATAAGCATGATAAACGTTTTCATAATCAAGTATTAAAAAGTCGTTCTATAAGCTAACTTGAGAGGAAAAGAGAACACATTATGCAAAGTCATATAATTGGTCTAAAGGGAACATAATTTGTAGGTCGTAAATTCTAATTTAATGAATAGCACTTTCGATCTAAAAGAATATTCTTAATATTAACTAGACATATAATTCAGACAAGTAGTAGATGAACATAATAACCAAAGTAGTTAAATACTGAAATTAAAATCGATAACAGTTGGGAATTTTCACATATGACATTCTAAATGGACAACTGAATAAAACTTACTAAGAACTAAACAAACACTCTCTAAGAAAAAATGCGTAAATTTCTGAATGTTGAAACCCATCTAGAAAAGCATGGATGGAAGTAGCAAGAGTAGCAATCAAACATAATAATGCATAAAAAGGGATCATACCTGGGACGGATTCATCGAAATCCATCTCAAAATCAAAACCTCGTAGCTAGCGAAGACTAGAAAATGACATAGGTGATTATTCATCACATCAATAATACTAAGATACTATTGACATTACAAATCAAGAAAAAATAAACTTTTTGTGTTAGACTTTTGAGTAGATGAGAACACGGGGGTTTATTTGGTAGTGCTTCACTGCTGGCTCCCCGGAGTTGGGTAGTGACAGGTGGTGTAGTTTCTAGAAAAGAAAGAAGGGTGGCGGTTTGGTTTTTGCTGGTGGAATTTCCTCTGGCCAGAGATGGTGAGGGAAAATGGTTTGAAAGGGAGAGAGGTGGCAGTTATGAGTTTTGATTGGTTTGGTGGTTATGAGGCTTGAGAAAGAAGAAAAGGTATGAAGGGTGGCGGTGGTGAATTAGCTCGTCGTTCGAGGGTCGTCGACTATAATAGTGGTAGTCGGCGAAATTTTGAGTTTAGAATGAGGAAGAGAGAGAGGAGAAATGAGTGGGGAGTTGCAGCAATTTTAAGGAAAATGAGATTAGGGTTTGGGGTTATTAGATTATAAAGAAAAGAAATAGGAGAGTTGATCTCAGTCATTGGATCAATCTTAATCAATGGTTAGGATTAAATTTACATTATGAGAGACTTAAAATTGTGGTCAAAATTAGGTTTAAAAAATTGACATCAATTTTGACTAAAATTGACATGAATTGGGTACAAAAATAGCTAGAATTTAAATAACTTGGGAGATTGAATTGAATTAGCTTTCTATTTAACAAATGTAATAATAATTCCATAATAATAATGAGAAAAAGAGTAAAAATGTTATGAAAATTGTTATATAAAATTAATGTATTATATAATTGTTGGTAATAAATTCACAATGAATTTTAAGAAATTATTTAATGAATAATAAAATAATTGGAATAATAATAATAATAATAATAATAATAATAACAACAACAATAATAATAACAACAACAACAACAATAACAATAACAACAACAACAACAATGGTAATAATAATAATAATAATAATAATAATGATAATAATAATAATAATAATAATAATAATAATAATAATAATAATAATAATAGTAATAGACAATGTATTTATAAAATTATGAGCATGAAAATCTACGAAAAGAATTTAATAAATATTAACATAGTTATGTAAAAAAATTACTAGATTTAGATTAATAAATTATATATAACAAAAATATGATAGAAATAAATTGTATATCTTAAAATTATGAATGTGGCACGTCAATATTTATTTGTTACAAAAAATACTAATATTCAAAATTAATAATTTTTGATAGAATAGCAGCCTAGGAGCATATCGACAGGTCAAAATTGGGGGTCAATAGTTGCCCCTTCGTTACTTGAGAATAATAAAAGAATTATTGAGCGACAAAAGTTGATATAGTATCTAATTTTGTCCGATCGAGAAAATAATTTGAAGCAACATGAGGTGCTTTTAAAAAAGTGTGGCTGAGACTTTGGTTTTAAGTCGGCTGCATATTTATGATTTTACGTGAATCAGGCCATGTATTGTTCTAGATTTAGGAACGAATGATATTCCTAAAGAACAATAATGAATATTGAATTTGAAGAAAGATAGCACGGGTTATGGAATGTGAATATGATTTCGGTCATGGAAACACATAGGGGTAAAGAATTATATTTCAAATTTGAGAGAAAATCATCTCTTACTCGTTGAAATTTCAATAGTAGCTCAATTGAAGGTTCAACGAGGAACCCAATGTCATTTTTAAGGTTCAACAAAGAACCTAATATTGTGTTGAGGTTCTACAAGAACACAATGTTGTTTTAAGGTTCTACAAGGAATTTAATGTCATTTTTAAGGTTCTACAAGGAACCTAACGTTGTTTTTAAGGTTCTGCAAGGAACCCAATATCATTTTTAAGGTTCTACAAAGAACCCAATATTGTGTTAAGGTTCTACAAGGAACCCAATGTCATTTCTAAGATTCTACAAGGAACCCAATGTTGTGATAAGGTTCTATAGTGAGCCCAATATTGTTTTTAAGGTTCTACAAGGAACCCAATGTCGTTTTTGAGGTTCAACAAGGAACCCAATGTTATTTTTAAGGTTCTACAAGGAACCCAATGGCATTTTTAAGATTCTACAAGGAACCCGGATTGTTTTTAAGGTTCTATAAGGAAACCAATGTCGTTTTTAAGGTTCTACAAGGCACTCAATGTGGTTTTTAGGTTCCATAAAAAAATACAATGTTATATTTTAAGGTTCCACAAGGAACCTATGTAATTTTTTAAGGTTCTACAAGGAATCCAATGTTGTTTCTAAGGTTATACATAGAACCCAATGTTTGTTAACGCAATGTAATGTCAATTTTGATGTTGTTAGAGTTAAAATATAGAATAACTTAGCTTCTTACCCTTATTAGGGATGTATTTTGGGCTTCCTTGATGTAAGGTCGTTCCTATATTTGGTTATGTTGTCTGTACATAAATAAAAATCGTTAGTCAAAAAGTAATGTTGATTCATATCTTGCTTGATTTAAATCCTTGTCGTTGCTTTCTATTTCATGGATAGTTAGGACTTGTACTCTATCATGGTGAAATTTTTTAGGAATCCTCAAAAAATTTTGCCCCAGTTTAGGATAAAAGACATTTTTTGCGCGTCCTTGTGAATCGATATACTACTTGTGAAATTTCTTAGGTTTTCTCAAAACCTTAAAAATTCTATTCCAGTTTTTACTTTTGGAGTCTTATATTCCTACTTCACTCAAAGAAAATATTAGTTCAAGAGAAATGATTGTCCTACATTTGAACATCGTGATCTCAATTAAAAGTTGTCATTATATGCTCAAGAGTTGGGCCTATTAGTCTGATTCTTTAGAGGTGTAAGAATTTGAGATGAGTTTTTGAATTAATAGAGAAGGGAAAAAAAGAAAAAAGTTATTAGATTATGATCAGACCCAAAATGGGTTGCCTTCATATCCAAATGGAAGTCAGGACAAACATAGTTCATGAGTACAAAGAAAAGTAGATATAACAAGCAAAATATTATTATCCATAAGGCAGATAAATGGAGAATGATAAAATTTTGCTTGTGAGGATGGCGGTTTTTGTCCTTATCAGACCATGTGATGTGTTTTATGCTTCTTTCGCAATCGTGTAAGAAATATTTTTTTTGGATCACCTTGAACAAAGATTTCACCTATAGTGATGGGATCATAGATATTGCTTATTGGGCCTCATTGAACTTTTATCCTTTTCTTTTCAATCAGATTTTGGATCTTGTACCTTAGTGTCGAGCATTCCTCAATATCATGACCTTGAATATTTGAGTAATAAGCATAATTTCTAGTTAGATCAAAGTTAGGGGGTGGATGCACAGGGATCCATCTATTCCTCAGTTGCATAATACCTTGGGACTTAAGTCTTTCAAATATGTTCACCAAGGGTTCGGTTAAAGGAGTAAAGGTACAAGGCCTCATTCTCTTTGGTTGATGAAAAACACCTTGTAATGGGCAAGGCCCATGTTGAAAGATGGGTTATGTATGAGAAGAGTCATTTTGAGAACCTTGTTGGAAAGAGTAGGGTTGAATCTGATAAGCCTCGCTTTGAGAATATTGTGAGTCATAAGGTTCAACATGCACATCATGAGAACCAAAAATAAAATGAAACTCTTTATTATTTTGATATCCTTGTGTCTTAGTTATGGAGGCTGATGAATGCTCATCCCTTTCCGCGGATGGACACTTTGGTGTTTGAAAACTGTCTGGTATTACAGAAATATCAATAATTTTTCCAATTCAAATGCCATATTTTAACTTTTTTAAAATTGAAATTAGACTCTCAAAATTGTCACTACCTAAGAAGAATAATTTTTGAAAGTACATTCTATCTAGCAACCTAATGAAGATTTGGAACAACTCTTCTTTAGGTAAAAAGGACGTATCTCAGAAGCGTCCAACCTCTATCGTATCGCATATTCCTTGAAAGATTCATGGGTCATTCTTTTTACCTTAAGAAAATCCTATATTGTTGGACCAGTATTGATGTTAAACTTATATTGCCTCACAGAATCTTGAGTCGTGTCTTTCCAAGTATGCCATTTATCGAAATCTTGTTGGGCGAACCATGTGAGCTCAATTCCTAACAAATTTTGAACAAATAATCTCATTAGAAGAGCTTCATTATGTCCTACGCCAACTAGTCTTCCACAATTATCCTTTAGGTGTATGATTGGATCTCCATGCCCATCAAACATGTCAAACTTTGGAACTTTGTCTTCTGTAGGTAAATTTACCCTTGGATGTATACACAGCTTCTCATACCTCAAGTCATAAATACCTTTAGAATGCAATTTTTCATCGAACCTCTTTCTAAGTGATGAAGTATTTGTTGACGTGCATCTAAATTGACTCTCTCACCTTCAAAAGTGGTATGTGCTAAAGAAAATTGTTGAGGGGGTGTATGAGTAAGGCATGGATAAGGAGGCATAGTCCAAACAGTATTTTGCCTTGGGCGAGAAGAAAGAGGACTAGACTCTTTTCAGATATTGAGCATATTCATTATTGCAGATTTTCAATCGAATCGATGTTCAAATGCTAGACAACCTTTAAATAAATTAGTAAATCAAACAAGACAAGAGTCAGTGTACCAAATAAGAAAAGAAATAGTATAACACTATGAGTCATTTTGTCAAAGAGGACTTTAGGACGAATGGTGGGCTAGAACTTAAGCTTGAGAAGTGAATTGACATCAAAATATAGAAGATAGGCTATAAACAAGTCCTAGATACTAAGTTCGTGCTTACCGTTGATGGGGTGAATAAGTAAATAATGATACGATATTTAAAAGTTATAAAATATTTAAAGAAATTTTATTTTGAAAAGCGGGAGGTTAAAGAATTGAAATGTTTTAAAAATTTTGAAAATAAAATAGTTAAACTGAGAAATTTAATACGAAACAATTGAGAATTTGAAGAATCACAACAAATTATTTGAATAATTCAAAAAGGTTCTAGTTTTCACCCTTATGATATTATGGAAGGGCGAAGGAGAGGGAGAATATGATTTTTATAGAAAAACTATTGGAATGATAAAGACTGTTTCAAAGTTTTAAATACTAGGATATTTTGTAAAAGAAAGGAAAAAGGAAGACAGCATCCTTATAAAGAATTGCCTATGTATCTTGTTACAACAAGAATCAGGTCAAACGTAGCTCGGAGTTTGAGAGTTATAGAAGTTTGGACAGTGGGTGGAGATGGATTACAAATGAAATAATCATGGAATATTGTCAAATACAAATGTAAGAAGTTAAAATAACAAATTTGATATATGCATACAAGTTATGAAGACACCCTAGATTTGTCAGGATGTATATTCTTTAGTAAAGAAATATACGATTAAGCTCTAGAGAATAAGAGTGGGTTTTGACAGGGTTCCCCCAATCGGATAGCTTGGAGCGGAAAAGCTCATGATTGTCGATGCACCGCTGATCGATCAATTCATGAGGCATTTTTTATAGGGTTTTTTAGGAATAAACGTCCGTGCAACCACACAACCATTATTAAAAAGGAAAATAAAAAGAGGTTTCAAGTGGAGAAAGATACGGGGACAATGCCAGTTATGAAAGCAGTAACATATAGCACATAACAACAAAAAATAATAAGACATTGAGGAATATACATACAAAATTAAAGATATATCAAAAATATAAAATAATACATAACCAATCAAAGGGAAAAAATAGGAAAGAAGATAGGCATAGAGAAATATATAAATATCCATAAAACACAAAAAAAAAAAGAGTGAAGGCGACTAACATGTAGAAATGACAAATTGTAATGCTAAAGACAAACAATTACAGAGGAACACAAACATCAAAATAAAATTCAGACAAATAAAGAGAATCCCACATAAAACATAAATTTGAGATGGTTAGAACCTATATATTTCCAGCAAAGTCGTCATTCTGTCGCATCTCATTCTTTTTGAAAAAACTCTTTTTTGGGTGGTTAAAGAGTAAGAGTCACTACCTAATGAATTAAGGTATGTTAGGGAACCATTCTAGGCTAATTATGAATTGGTTAATTAATCTACGTCACTAGAAATTGGGTAAGGGTTCAAGTTACCTCGAAAAAAAGGTGTTCAGCACCTTTTAAAGTCCACAAATGTGGTTTTTGGCTAAATTCGCATATTACATGGGGATTCTATGTAATAAAAAAAAAGGTCACTAATTTTAGCAGCAAAACTAATTAAAAGAAGAATTGAACTTCAAAGTAGAACACAAGATGGAGAGTAGTATCAATGAAATAGCAAGTAGAAACCAAAATCCCGCCCCTTTCATGTGAGAACTTTGAATTATTCTTGATAGAGAGAGAGTGCAATGCTCAAAGCTTTTCTTTCTTTTTATAGAGAGTGGTAGAGAATGAAAAGTTGTCCTTAAAGAGAGGAGAAAGATGGTGTTTATATAGTAAAAGAGTTTCATAGCATTAAAGGAAAGGGAATATTCAGAAAATTAATTAGTGGGAGGAAAAAAGATATTCTAAAAATCAAGTAAAAAAATACTTTTTTATTAAATAAAATAAATTAATTAACAAGAAAATTATATCATAGTTGCCACAAATAGCCAAGTAAAATTTGTCCCAACTAAAAGTAACACAAATGATGGGAAATTCTTTTTCCTTAATTGACATAATCAAATCAAAGTAGTGTAAACAACTCACAATTGCCTTAAATATTCACCTAATAGAGTTGTCATGAAAAGGAGATAATAACCATTTGATACTTGATATCATCAAAAAATTCAAAATTATCATCAAATGATAAAAGGGAAGGAAATCAACTATAAGCATGATAAACATTTCCATAATCAAGTGGTACAAAGATATTCTATAAGCTAAACTTGAGAAGAAAAGAGAACACATTATGCAAAGTTGCCATATAATTGGTCTTAAAGGAACATAATCTGGAGTAATGCATATTCTAATTTAAGAAATAGCACTTTTGATTAAAAAAATAGCCTCAATATTAACTAAAGCATATAATTCGGACAAGTAGTAGATGAACATAATAACCAAAGTAGTCAAATACTGAAATTGAAATCAATAACAGTTAGGAATTTTCACATATGACATTCTAAATGGGCAGCGGAATAAGAATTACTAAGAACTAACAAACACTCCCTAAGCAAAAAATGCACAACTTTTTGAATTTTGGAACCCATCCGAAAAAGCAAGAATTGAAGTAGAAAAGGTAGCAACCAAATATAATAATACATAAAAAAGGGATCATACCTGGGATGGATTCATCGAAATCCATTTTAGAATCAGAACCTTGCAACTAGTGGAGATCGAAAAAAGATATGGGTGATTATTCATCACATCGATAATACTGAGATACTGTTGACATTTTCCCAATAAATTGAGAAAAGGGATACTTTTGATTTTTGACTTTTGAGTAGATGAGAACACGGGGATTTTTTTGGTGGTGCTTCACTGTTGGTTAACTCGAGTTGATGGTGATAGGCGGCGTAGTTACTAAAAAAGGAAGAAGGGAGGCCGCTTGGTTTTTTTTGATAGAATTTCCTCCGGCCAGCGAAAGTGATGGCGATTGGTTTGATAGGGAGAGAGGTGAAAGTTATGATTTTGATTAGTTTGGTGGTGATGGAGTTCAAAGAGGAATAAATAGGATGGAGGGTGGCGGCGATGAATTGGCTCATCAGTTGGAGATTCGCCAGTTGTGATGGCGGTGGTCGACAAAAGTTTGAGCTTAGAGTGAGGAAGAGAAAGAAGAGAAAAGAGAGGGGGTTGCTGTTTTTTTTTTGGAAATGAAATTAGGGTTTGGGTTATTAGATTAAAAAGGAAAGAGTGGGGAGAGTTGATCTCAGCCATTGGATCAATCTTGTTCATCGGCTGGATTAAAATTACATCATGGCAGACTTAAAATTATTGTCAAAATTAGGTTTAAAAAATCGACATCAATTTTGATTAAAATTGACATAAATTAAGTACAAAAATAGCTAGAATTTGAATAAATTGGGAGATTGAATTAAATTAGAGTGCTATTTAATAAATGTAATAATAATTGCATAATAATAATGAGAAAAAGAGTAAAAATGTTATAAAAATTTTATATAAAATTAATTTATTATATAAATTATAGGTCATAAATTTGAAGTGAATTTTAAGAAATGATTTAATGAATGATAAAATAATAGGAACAACAACAACAACAACAACAACAATAATAGACAATGTATTTGTAAAATTATGAGCATGAATATGCATGAAAATATTTAATAAATATTAACAAAATTATGTAAAATAATTATATTTAAATTAATAAATTATATATAAGAAATATGATAAAAATAAATAGTATATCTTCAAATCATGAATGTGGCATATCAATATTCATTTGATATTAAAAAAAATGCAAGAAAATATTAATATACAAAATTAATAGTTTTTGATAAAATAGCAGCCTATGAGCATATCAGGAGGTCAAAATTGGATGTCAACAGGTATATTTAGAACTTTTATTGTGTTCGACTCAATATTTGGGCATAGAGGAAGTTCAAAAATGAAAAAAATTGATTTGATTGAGAATTTGGCTGTCAGGATCCGAACTAGGGCATGGTTGTGATGGGTATCTCAAGTTCCACGTGGACCGGAGATCACTCCCTGCACCTAACCAAACCAAACGCAACATCCCCCAATGTCGGATGAATTCCAAACATATAACAGGATAACATGCAACAAGCTTAAAAAAATTCAAAATATGTCTATAACCGATGACTAGTGACCGGCCAAGAAACCAACCAAGATCGCCCAATATCCACAGTAATCCAAACAAAGCCTCTACCAAAAACTAAATATCAATAAAGCATCGGTACATGCCCCCGACTATAGCCAAAAATAAGTCTAAACAGTCTGAGACAAAAAGAGACTAAAACATGAAATGTAGACTTTCAAAATATAGAAGCTCACCACTTCAATTTCAACTCACAAACCGATCCCGAATTCTAACCACTAAATAGAGGAGTATAAGTATGGCTAGTTCTTGCATCGCATGGGGATACAACATCCGAAGACGGTTACCGGCGTAAACACTAGCATGTAACTTAGGAATAAAGATAACATAATTCCATGATCAACAGTTTAAAATCATTCAAATTCAATGCTATTAATCAATGCATATACATACATACATAAATACATACATATATATATACATACATATATATATATATATACATACATACATTTATATATACCTACATAAATATATTTATATACATACATACATATATATATATATATATACACACACTAATTTAACATACGTGTGTTGCACGTGTATTCAATATTAAATAAGAAAGTTGTATGTTTAAAAATATTTATACGGTCAGACCTCTCTATAATAATCTGTCATTATAATGGTATTTCACTATAGCGACCTGATTTTCTCCTAAAATGTTTTCATATTATATGTTAATTCTCCATAAAGACATTGTACCTATAACAACAATGACGTTTATTATAGTGGTATACTCTTTATAAAATTACTTCTCTATAATAGTATATTCAAATATTTATATTTTATAAAAATACATTATGTACTGTATAAAATAAAATATTAATGATAATCATAATTAAACTAAGTCAATTATAAGCTTTTTAAGTTCTTCAACCGTCGTACTTTAGGACAACATAAGTTCAATGCCTAAAATTTTCTTAGTCTCATGAGAAATTGTAACGCCCCGAAATTTCCATCCTGAGACGTCACACGGTGCTTAGGGCTATACGTATCCCCAAGCTAACCCTCGGAGCCAGACACTACCTCAAGGAACTCAATTCAACAATAGTCATGCATAATAAAGAGATATATCACATCGTGTTCAAGAGAGATACTAGAGAATACTAAACTGTACAACCAAAATTTATATTGAATGTCTGTACATACCATCCCTCTAGTCTGACAAAGCCTGAATACATCAAAATCAAGGATCCTTTGGGACAAACCCCCAACTAACTCAACAGTACTAAAAGCCATAACAACAAAACAATATCACAAAAATATAGACACGGTCCTCAAACCATGAAGACTCACAACTGAGGAAACATAGTGAGGCACCCGAATATCGTTAACGTGGCTGCGGCTGAGTACCTGAACCTACATTATGAGAAAATATGTCCCATAGAAAAATATGTGTGTCAGCACTTTGAAATGTACTGAGTATGTGGGGGTGCATGCAATAATGTAAATATTATCATCAATTTCATGAAAATATGCATATGTACAATGATGGCTCACTTGGTTTGAGTTAGATTGAAACATAATCTTCATGATCTCATAGTAAATAAATCATATGATAAGAACCTCATAAATCATCATAAACAACTCAACTCTTCAACTCAAGACTCGGAGTGACTCGATAATTCTAGAAACTCAAATATTATGGACATGGGAGGTTCTTATAAATGACATAAACCATATGAACTACATGGAGTCCAACGTTTTTCCCTCCTAAGGAGAGAACCCAACATTGGTGGGAGCGTCATACTCTTGCCTGGGAGTACAACCTCAATTTAGTGATCATAATCTCATACTTGGCCTCTGTCCCATAAATATCAATACCAATTCTATGGTGGCACATAGTTTCGAGGGAAATACCATATTTCCCGCTTGGTGCCAAATACTAGTCCCAAACACAAGCTCAGAACGCGTTAGGAAATCCACCACAAACATCACAAGGGTCTATCATGAAGACCAAATCAAATCTCTTTCTCATTTAACAAATCATAATCAATTTATGGATTCCTAACTCGACTCAAATCAAATCAATCTTTCTCAATATCAAAATGTATCAATATATTAAATCATAGCAACATTTATAACTTTGAGGAAATATCAAGACTCATTGTAACAACTCAATCTCATCAATTAATATACTCAATAATCTAATTTGTCATAAGGAAGCTTAAAGCTTGACACATATCTTAAAAGCACTTGAAATATCAACTCATGGTAGAAATATAAAATTCACAATATTAAATATCAAGTCATAACTTGGGAATAGTAAAATAATCATGTATAACAAAGCTTGAACAATTTATATTCTCATAGTCTCATGATG
>JAPEIP010000013.1:184671326-184691837 GCA_026120095.1 Capsicum chinense
AAAGCACTTGAAATATCAACTCATGGTAGAAATATAAAATTCACAATATTAAATATCAAGTCATAACTTGGGAATAGTAAAATAATCATGTATAACAAAGCTTGAACAATTTATATTCTCATAGTCTCATGATGAAGTAATTTGGGTATAAATCCACTTGCGAAATCATATAAATCCATAATAGAAATCAAAGCTTTGGGCACAAGAACGAAAGGGTTGATCTTGTTCAAAACCCCACATACCTTAATCTTTGAAATTAAATGAATTCTAGTGCTTAAGACTCTATCGGCACTTGTAATAAATGATTCTCAAAGCCCACACTATGAGGAACTTAGTTCTTGAAGAAATCTTCAAGATTTATGGATGATTTTCGGAAGATTTATGTTATTGAATGAAACCCTAGATATATTTTCTTAAGAGAATTGGAAGAGAAAATGAAGAAATTAGGGTTTGGATGGGGATTCTCATATATATAGGGGCTTCCAAAAGATGGGAAAAGACAAAAATACCCTTGCAAAAACATCTTTTAATTGCTGAAAAAAAAATAGTGGACGACATTTGTGACAAGTCATCACGAAATATCATCACAAAAGGGTGGAATTTATGACTTTCTGCTTAAGATTGATTACATTTTGTGACAAACCGTCAGACTTGTGACAAGTCATCACAAAATGTCGTCACACAATTTTTAGGCTGACACGCTAGAGTAAAATAGGCATAACTTTTTGCTCCGATGTCGGATTTGGGTGAAATTGGTACCGTTGGAAAGCTAATTCAATTATCTATCTGTTGGTGGGCCATGAGCTCAAAATTTATTAGTGTAACAATAGATATGCTCATTTGAAATTGAATATGTCAAAATCCTTCTCAAGAATTCAATCGATAAGGGATGTTTTTATTCACCTAATCGCTAGGACATCTTTGAGGCCTTAATCACCCTTGATTAGAAAACAACCAAAGCACTATAATTTATTTCTCATGAGCTTGAGTCATAGTGGCACTATTGGTTAGAGTTCTTGGGGTATTACAATATCTCCCCCTTGGAAATATTCATCCCCAAATGTTGCCAGATAGGCCAAGAACAAGAAAAAAATAAAGACGTATAGCTGGAATGACTCACTCAAAGGACTTACTTCACTCTATACCTTCAGATACTATACAAAATGCATGAATTCGTGATGAAAGTAAACACACAGCTGAAACTTTAATAAGAAGAGGGCAGAATTAAGAAAGAATGGTACCTTCTGCTCGCTCCGAACTCACAGAAAAGAGGTGAAGGTACTTGGCTCGCATATCAGCTTTAGCTTCCCAAGTAGCACCTTCAACAGATTGATTTTGCCAAAGCACTTTAACCAAAGGAACTTCTTTATTCCTCAGCCTGCGGATCTGAAAATCCAAAATCTCAACTAAAATCTACTCGAATGAAAGGCTATCCTGAATATCTAAGCTTTCGGAAGAATCAACCACAACAGAATCACCAATACACTTCTTAAACATAGAAACATAGAATACGGGATAAATGCTAGAGAACTCTGCAAGTAACTCCATTTCATATGCTACTTTCCCAACAAGGCTCAGAATCTTGTATGGACCAACATAACAGGGACTAACCTTTCCCTTCTTCCCAAATCTCTTCACCCTTTTCATGGGTGAAGCCTTCAAGTACACCTAATCATTAACATTAAACTCAAGATCTTTTTTTCTCACATCCTCATATGACTTCTGACGACTTTGAGCGGTCTTCAATCTTTCTCGAATCAACTTAACTTTTTCCATAGCCTCGAACACAGCATCAAGCCCAATCACAGATATTTCTCCTACTTCAAACTAACCTCTAGGTGATCTACATCTTCTCCCATACAAAACTTCGAATAGGGCCATCTGAATACTAGCATGGAAACTATTGTTATACGCAAATTCAATCAATGGCAAGTAATCATCCCAACTACCTTTGAAATCAGGCGCACATGCCCTCAACATATCCTTCAAAGTTTAAATAGTCCTCTCATCCTGACCATCAGTCTGCGGATGAAAAGCAGAACTCAAATGAACTTGGGTACTAAGACCCTTCTGAAAGGCTCTCCAAAACTGTGAAGTAAACTGAGTACCCCTATCTGAGATGATAGACAAAGGAACTCCATGCAATCTGACTAACTCATAGATATATAATCTAGCATAATCCTCAGCTATATAAGATGAATGCACTGGCAAAAATGAGCTGATTTAGTCAACCCGTCTACAATAACCCAAATCAAATCATGATGACGATGAGAAGGAGCCAAACTAATTACGAAATCCATATTCACTTCCTCCCACTTCCAAGTAAGAATTCTAAACTCTTGCATTACACCACTGGGACTTTGGTGCTCTACCTTAACCTGTTGACAAGTAGAACACTTTGCCACAAATCATACTATGTCTTTCTTCATATCGTTCCACCAATAGATGTCCCACAAATTGCGGGACATTTTGGTATCACCGGGATAAATAGAATATCGTGCGCCATGCGCTTCATCCATGATTCTCTGGCTTAGATCATCAACATTGAGAACACATAATCTGCCCTAAAATCTCAACACACCATCTCCCCCTTGGGAGAAAATCTCTACCTTTTGGTCCTTAACTAACTCCTTCAGTCTGACCAAACTAGGATCCCTGTCTTGCTTCTTCTTTACCTCTGAGATCAAAGAGGACTCGAAACTACTCTGAACTAACAATATCCCTTCAGCAGAATCAAGCAATCTAACACCCAACCTAGCTAAATATGCACATCATGAGCCAATTCTTTCTTATCATTCTCTACATGAGCTACACTACCCATAGACAACCTGCTAAGAGCATCTGCCACAATATTGGCCTTGTCCAGGTGATACAATACACTCATATCATAGTTTTTTAGCAACTCTAACCATCTTATTTTCCTAAGATTCAACTCCATCTGAGTAAACACATACTGCAGGCTTCTGTGATCAGTAAACACATCAACATGAATAGCATACAAATAATGTCTCCAAATTTTCAAAGCAAAAACTACAGCTAGTAATTCAAGATCATGGGTTGGGTAATTCTTCTCATAAGGCTTCAACTGCCTAGAGGCATAAGCAATAACTTTACCCTTCTGCATCAACATACAACCCAAACCAACTCTAGAAGCGTCACAATACACCACAAAATCATCAGTACCACCGGGTAAAGCTAACATTGGGGCTGAAATAAGTCGAGTCTTCAACTCTTAAAAACTTTTCTCACAAGCATCTGTCCACTGGAACATAACTTTCTTTGGGTCAACCGGGTCATGGGAGACGTAATGAAAGAGAATCCCTTAACAAAACGACGGTAGTAACCAGCTATACCTAAGAAACTCCTAAGGTTAGATGGGGAGGTAGGTTTAGGCTAATTCTTTACAACTTCTAATTTTTGGGGATCGACTCTAATACCTTTGCGGAAACAATGTGACCCAGAAAAGCAACTGACCTTATCCAAAATTCACAATTGCTAAATTTAGCAAATAATTAATAATCTCTAAGAGTTTGCAAGACAATTCTAAGATGGTCGGCATGATCATCCTCTTTGGGAATACACAAGAATATCATCTATGAATACAATGACAAACATATTAAGATATTACTTGAACACTCAATTCATGAGGTCTATGAAGGTTGCTGGAGCATTGGTTAACCCAAAGGGCATGACAATAAACTCAAAGTGACCATAACAGGTTCGAAAGGCGGTCTTTGAAATATCACACTCACTCACTTTAAGCTTATGATAGCTGGATCTAAGGTCTATCTTTGAGAAATAACTCGCAACCAGTAGCTGGTCAAATAAATCATCGATTCTAGGAAGAGGGTAGTTGTTCTTAATAGTTACCTTGTTGAGTTAACGGTAGTTAATGCACATACTCAATGTACCATCTTTCTTACGCACGAATAGAATAGGTGTACCCCACAGGGAAGCACTAGATTTGCTAAAGCCTTTATCTAAGAGATCTTTGAGTTTCTACTTTAACTCTTTAAGTTCTGTGGAAGCCATACGGTACGGAGAAATGGAAATAGGCTGAGTACCGGGAATGAGATCAATCCCGAATTCTATTTCTCTATCAGGTAGGACCCTTAGTAAATCTTCTAGGAAAACATCAGGAAACTCATTAACAATGCTAACAAACTGAATAGTCAGACTCTCGGAATTGAGGTCTTTAACTCAAACTAGGTGATAGATGCAACCCTTGGAAATCAACTTCCTAGCTTTGAGGTAGGTTATGAAATGGCTCTTCGGAATTATAGAACTCTCGGACCACTCAAAAATGGGCTCATCAGGAAATTAAAACTTAACCACTTGGGTACGACAATCTATAGATGCATAGCTCGAGTGAAGCCAATCTATACCCAGAATGACGTCAAAATCAACCATATCTAGCTCGATTAAATCAACATATATGACCCAATAAAGGATAGTGATAGGACATTTCTTATACACGTACTTAGCAATAAAAAATTCTCCTACCAGGGTAGAAACTAGAATAGTCTCAGGAATCCGTTCAGGGTTGATCTCAAAATTTACAGTAACCAGAGGTATTACCTAAGAGAAACTCAAACCGGGCTCCATTAATACATACACATCATAATGAAAGACACGGAGTATACTAGTAACAACATCTGAAGAGTCCTTCTACTCCTGGAGAGGTGGTACAGCATAGAAGCGATTCTGGCATGAACTGCCAGCAGTACTAGAAGAGGTGGAGGAACTGGGCGGACTACGGGAGAGGGGGCACTAGTAGCCTGACTTTAGGGACGAACATCTCGACTCCCATGTCTAGCATATGGATAATCTCTAAGTCAGTGGACCAACTTTCCGCAACCAAAGCAACACCTCTGATCAATAAACCACTCACCAAAATAATCTTTACCACACTTGGCAGATAAAGGAAGACGAGGTCTGTTACTTACACTTTCTTGAGACCTAGATAGGATAGGCCTGTTCCCCTGCTCCTGCTTGCTTCTAGGTGTAGGAGAACTAACTAAGAAAGGCGCGGGCATAAGCAAAAGTCTTTGGAATTGAGGGTGGTTCCCTCCATGGAATCTGGACTGACCGAATCTCTACTGCTCTGATCTAGCTCTTTTATTCCCTTTTACTCTCTCCCTCTCTTTCACTTTATCAGCTTTAATCTGTTAGGTATGTATCATCAACCGAGAAAGGTCCATCTTCCTATTAAGCATAGTAGATCTACACAGTTTCACAACATAACTCGACATGTCGGTCACAAACTTGCTCATAATGGTCCTGGAGTCAGCCATCATACTAGGAGAATATTTAGATAACTGATTGAATCTAAGATAATACTCCTTAAAAGTCATGGAGCCTTGTCTCAAATTCATAAATTCCTCTATCTTTGGCTCTCTCATCTCAAGAGGAAATAATCTGTCTAAGAATACATCCTGGAATAACTGCCAAGTCATGGGAGTATCATCCTCCCCTCTACTCTTCCTCCATATCTCCACCCAATCATATGTAATATCTTTTATTTGATAGGCAGCTAATTCAACACTCTTCTCATAAGTCACATGCATAATCTGGGTGATCTTTCTCACTTCATCCAAGTAAATCTGTGGGTCTTCACCTACCTTCGACCCATAGAACTCAAGTGGATTCATCCGTATAAAGTCACGAACTCGAACTGCAACAGAATTATTCTCTTATGGAGGCAAAATAGTAGCCTGGGCGTTGGCTTGAGCATTGGCGGTAAATTCCTGGGCTAGCGCCTGAAAATCTGCTCAGAATTCTGCATGAGACATATGCTCGTTCAAGGGATCAACGAGTTGAGGTTGCTTGTTGTTTCTACAAGCTCGACGAGGAGGCATTTTTTGTTATAAGAGAGCATGAGTTAATCGCAGATAAGGAGACAGTTGTAGGTACGATAAACTTTAGAAAGAAATAAACAACTTTTCCTAAAACATCGTATAGCCTCTTGCACATAGATACGGTGCGCTACACACCGATGATCAAGACTCTACGTAACACGGCTTGTCGGACTCCCTAGGACCTAGGACTCCTTAAACCTTAGGCTCTGATAGCAAGCTTTGTAACGCTCTAAAATTTCCATCTCGAGATGTCACACGGTGCTTAGGGCTATACGTAGCCCCAAGCTAACCCTCAGATCCAAATACTACCTCAAAGAAGTCAATTCAAAAATAGTCACGCATAATAAAAAGATATATCTCACCAGGTTCAAGAGAGATACTAGAAAATACTAAACTGTACAACCAAAATATATATTGAATGTTTGTACGTACCATCCCTCTAGTTTGACAAAGCCTCTGTACATCAAAATTAAGGATCCTTTGGGACAAACCCCCAACTGACTCAACAGTACTAAAAGCCATAATAATAAAATGATATCACAAAAATATAGACACGGTCCTCGAACCATGAGGACTCGCCACTGAGAAAACGTAGTGAGGCACCTGAATATTGCTAATGTGGTTGCGGATGAGTACTTGAACCTACATTACGAGAAAATGTAGCCCATAGGAAAATATGTGAGTCAGCACTTTAGAATGTACTGAGTATGTGGGGGTGCACGCAACAAATGTAAATATCATTATCAATTTCATAAAAATATGCTTATGTACAATGATAGCTCACTTGGCTTGAGTTAGATTGAAACATACTTTTCATGATCTCACAGTAAATAAATCATATCATAAAAACCTCATAAATTATCATAAACAACTCAACTCTTCAACTCAAGACTCGAAGTGACTCGGTAATTCAAGAAACTCAACTCTTATGGACATGGGAAGTTCATATAACCAACATAAACCATGTGACATATATGGAGTCCAACGTTTTGCCTTCCTAAGGAGAAAACCCCACATTGGCGGGAGCGTCGTACTCTTGTCAGGGAGTACAACCTCAATTTAGTGATCACAATCTCATACTCGGCCTCTGGCCCACAAATATCAATACAAATCCTACGATGGGACATAGTTTCGGGAGAAATACCATATTTCACATTTGATGCTAAATACTACTCCCAGACAAACTCAGAAGTCGTTAGGAAATCCACCACAAACATCACAAGGGTCTACCATGAAGACCAAATCAAATCTCTTTTTCATTTATCAAATCATAATCAATTTGTGGATTCCTAACGGGGCTCAAATAAAATCAATCTTTGTCAATAGCAAAATGTATCAATTCATTAAATCATGCTAACATCAATAACTTTGAGGAAATATCAACACTCATTGTAACAACTAAATCTCATGAATCAGTATACTCAATAATTCAATTTGTCATAAGAAAGCTTAAAGCTTGACACATATCTTGAAAGCACTTGGAATATCAACTCATGGTAGAAATATGAAATTCACAATATTAAATATCAAGTCATAACTTGGGAATAGTAAAATAATCATGTATAACAAAGCTCGAACAATTTATATTCTCATAGTCTCATGATGAAGTAATTTGGGTATAAACCCACTTGCAAAATCATATAAATCCATAATAGAAATCAAAACTTTGGGCACAAGAACGAAAGGATTGCTCTTGTTCAAAACTCGATATACCTTATTATTTAAAATTGGATGAATTATAGTGCTTGAGACTCTATAAGCACTTGTAATAAATGATTCTCAAAGCCCACAATATAAGGAACTTGGTTCTTGAAGAAATCTTGAAGATTTATGGATGATTTTTGGAAGATTAATATTCTTGAATGAAATCCTAGGTATATTTTCTTAAGAGAATTGGAAGAGAAAATGAAGAAATTAGGGTTTGGATGGGGATTCTCATCTATATAGGGGCCTCCAAAAGATGAGAAAGGTCCAAAATACCCTTGTAAAACGTCCTTTAATTGCTAAAAAAAATAGCTGACGACTTTTGTGACAAGTCGTCAGACTTGTGACAAGTCTTCACGAAATGTCATCATAAAAGGGTGGAATTTATGACTTTCTACTTAAGGTTGACGACATTTTGTGACAAGTCGTCAGACTTGTGACAAGTCCTCACAAAATGTTGGAATTTGTGACTTTCTTCTTAAGGTGACGATATTTTGTGACAAGCCGTCAGACTTGTGACAAGTCGTCATAAAATGTCGTCACACAGTTTCCAGGCTGACATGCTGGAGTAAAATAGGCATAACTTTTCGCTCCGATACCGGATTTGGGTGAAATTGTTACCATGAAAAAGCTAATTCAATTATATATCTGTTGGTGGGTCATGAGTTCAAAATTTCTTCGTGTAAAAATAGATATGCTCATTTGAATTTGACTATGCAAAAATCTTCTCAAGAATTCAATCGGTAAGGGATGTTTTAATTCACCTAATCACTAGGACATCTTTGAGGCCTTAATACACATCACCCTTGATCATAAAACAACAAAAATACTATAATTTATTTCTCAAGAGCTTGAGTCATAGTGGAACTATTGGTTAGAGTTCTCGGGGTATTACAGAAATCACTTGGGAGTAGAGATTCGGACAATTACAAGGTAAGAAGAAAACAAAATCTTTGAAATATATTTAGACCTCCTTGTTCCGCTATTATTTTGGTTAAGTTGGTTAATAATTTTTTATATTTTTATTAGTAACAATAAATGAAATTTAAACATCAAATACCACTATATTTGTATAGCAACACCTCTTTATAATAGCCATCAATTTTCCAGACAAATGCAGCAACTATAGAGAGGTTTGACTGTAAATACGTTAAATAATATATTTAAATTAAAAATAAATATAATAACATATGATCTCTTGAAAAATAAAATATTTTTAAACTTTTAGAAGTTCCAAATAAAGATATTGATGTTTTTCTTTCATAATTTTCTCTTTTTCAAATTATACCCTAAATTTCATGTTTAATGATTATTTCATATTTTTTTTAGTAAATATACATTCAAAAAAAACTAATATAATTTTCAAAATTATAACCCAACACAACTTCATCTTTAAAAATTAATAATATGTAGCTTGTACATGAGATCTAATGTATGATATTATGCGATTGTCTATTTTGAGATATTACTATTTTAGAGTAAATTTGATTGTATTTTTTGATTAGTTTTTAAAAATTAGGGTGTACACCATATTTTAAGAAAATACATTTAAATTTTAAATATTTTTATCGGTAAAACACAGCTCAAACAATTAAGTAATATGAAAATTTTGACTTTCACGACGAAACATCCACTTAATTTTCTACCTGCGCCTCACAAATAATATTTTTCCATTATGTAGAACATCCAATCCATAGTTTTGAAGGGATAACTTAGATCTTTGGGGAAATTGAAATCTAATATTTGTGTTTATTTTAATCTAATCGCTCTTTTATTAAAGGTAAATAAGAAGGTTATCATGAACATGACTTCTCGCGTAGAATTTAAGAATACTTCCTCCATATAAAAAATAAGTGTAACTTTATTAAAAGAATTTAGTTTAAAATAAGTGTCATCTTAGAGATTCAAGATAAAAAATTAGTAGTATGTTTTTTCAACTATTCTCGTAAACTTCATTTCTTAATAGTACTCCATTTTTTGTAAACTCCACTTCTTAATAGTGGTCCATTTTCAAGAAACATTTATTAAATAGGAATAGTTAATAAACTACATATTTTATATACTAATGCATGTCTTAATGAACGTGATTTTTGCTAAGATGACACTTATTTTAAGATGAACAAAGTAAAATTTTGGAGAGTTTCAGATGAACTTTGATGATATTTCATACTATAAAAAATAGTTAATTAATTCACATGCAGAATTTAAAATTTCATTTCATTTAGATAATTATTCAATTCTCAGCTACACAAATTAACAAAAAAATACATAAATTAAAACTAACATCCTCGGAGCTTGTAATTCATATGATTTTAATACTAACACATATTTAACAGGAACCGAAGCATATGAGATACTTCTTAATGCACTACTTCTTAATGCAAGTAATGTTAAATATATATGCAATAGAAAAAATTAACCAAAAGAGAAATTATTCCCATATAATAATGAATACTATCACTTCCACCTTTCAAAATATTATTACAAATGAAAAACTAATCTAAAAATGTGAGTTTAATTTAGCCAAACCTCGTGCTTTGTATGTCCTGCTAAAAATAGATCTAAGGATTGTATTCTACGTTGAATTTTTACTTCATTCATGAATTCTTTTGGAGAAATTCTTATCAACTCTTCTGTACTATGAATACTTTTGGAGAAACACTCCCTCATTCTCTTCTTTACCTCTTGATATGACTCTTTGTTGCATTATTATATTTTTTTACAATCAGATTTAGTTGATCTCGTAATGGTCTTCATAATTACTTCCGGCAAGCAGTTTTACCTCTAAATATTTTGATAATGTACTAGACAAAAAACAACATTGTTAAGCAAATTTTAATCATTATTTTAAACTTTAGCAGCCATGTCTTTAACTTGATCTTTTCATATGTCTATAAATTGATAACTATAAACTTGTAGATTTATGTTATCCTTTGGATTTGGCCTGTTCTTTTCAGGAGCCATTTATGTACTAATGTATCTTATCCATGCATATATAGTTAAGCCGTACATAAAAAATAACATAGCTTGCAAATTACCATTGCTGTAATTTTTACTATAGTTGAACCTTCTATCAGCTATTATGCATGAAAACCTGACCCCCTCTTCTTGGCTACTGCTGCGAGAATGAACAGTAGATTCTAGTTTATCAATTTTTATCAAACGACTCTCTACAAGATCAATTATATCATATATATTACCATAGATATACATAAATTCATATCTTACAATTTATCATAAGAACCAACACTAATTTCTTGCTTGTTTCCTCATCCTGGTTAGGAGCAGCAACAAAAAGGAAGGTTCTAAACTGACTTTTTATTACTTTAGGGTTGATATCATGAATAATTGACACATTGAGTTGACAACGAGCTCACTTTTACATGTATTAAATGGATTATCATAGTTGTGAGAATTACATGTATTAAATGGATTATCATAGTTGTGAGAATTACATCCTTATTTCATACATACATGAGATATTGGTACCACTAAGAAATAATAATTTTGAATAAAAATGAGACACTTTTAAAAATACCTAGACTGGGGGATGTGATGATTGGGTTGATTGAGATATGAGAAACACTTTACAAAATCTGTGATCCATGAACAATATCCTGGAGGTGAATGAAACACTTTATAGACCTTAATTAATGAACATGAGTCGTAGAGGTAGGTTAAGATTTTGAGAAATGTATATTGGTTTCAAAGCCCTCATATGTCCTATCTTGGAAGAGTTGAGGCTTGGTAGGTGTATATAGAAAGTTATATGATAATTTTCATACATTCATCATCATCCTATCATCATTCTCTCTATATTGTATTGGCATTTCTTGGTATGGCTTGGTGTTGTGGTAGTGTTTATCCTTCTATTGTATTATCTTGATAGAACCTTGATTGTGATATTGTGTTTGAGCATTCATTTCACTTCATTACATTATCTTATATCATGTTATATTTATTAGAAAATTGAGATACTATCAGATGTAGTGTATGGGTATGGCTTGATCTGAGAAATAGTTATGTAGCACCTTTTGGTAGCATGAGATACACCATTATATATGCACACTCTCCCTATTTTATCTAATACTGTTGGTTGACTATAATTGATTAATCCTGGTATAGTCTTCTTCATAAAAGACTTATCTTATTTGATGAGAATAAAATAAATAGTGTTCACTCACCTAGCTTAATGTGCCTACCCTATATATTGATGAACTTATAAATGTAATATTGGATTACCCAGATGGGATGAAGTGACATATCTATGGACTATAGTGGTTTGGGAAACCTTGAAAAGTCAAAATAGCGGTTCTCGCCATCACTTTGGATTAAAAAATCAGTTATTGACGATGCTTGTTGAGTACATGTATTTTCGTTCACCCTTGCTCTTCCCTTCTTTTTCTTATATTTCTACACCCATGTAGGTATTGGTTGGAGCAATAGATCTTATACCATGTTTCTTTCTGTAGTGGTACTATGGTGATTGAGGTAATGGCCAATGGACTTCAGGACCTATTTGGATCTCTCTACTTTTATTTTATGCTTTCTTCGGATTTAAGATACCTTAGACAATTACTATTATTTTTATTCTGTATTAGATACTTGTACTAGTAACAACTATACCTAGGATGTGTTTTAGAGATTCGTGTCTCGCGTTATTTTAATATGGAGTTAATATATTATTATGCTTCCGCTTATTTCTCCTTAAATTTTATTTATCGGGATAGTTTAGGCTCTTTTGTTCAGAGGGTGTGACAAGTATCATCACATGCCTATTTTGGATTGTGATAGGAAATAAATGAAATAAATATTGAATATCTTGGTATTACCAAGTATGTCTCAGGCCAGAAATATGTTTTGGAGAAATTATCAACTTTGAGCATGTTTGGATAAGATTAAAAACTTATCAAACCAGCTTTTAGTATCCTTTTTATCTTTTTAAGTTATTTGGGAAAATAAAAAAGTACTTAAGAAAAGCTAAAAGCTGTTTTTCCAAAAAGAAAAAAAAAAGTGATAAGTTGGATACCCCCCAACTTTATATTTTTAGCTTAAATTTCTTTTAAGTTTGACCAAGCATTTACCCTTTTATCCCTTATATTTTTTTTAATTCCAATAATATCCTTAATTTGTAGCTCTAGACTATGTTGTTTTGTTTTACTTTCTCTTAAGCAGCTTCTCTAGTCTGTTTCCCCTAAACTATTAGTAATAGCCATAAACATACTGCAATAATATACTTTTAACATTTAAAAATAAAAAAATAACTTATATTTTTTGAACTATCATTCTTTATGTTACAAGCTTATAATATTGCCAAGTTGTTAATATTAGAATATAATACGACATTTATATTTAAGAAAATCTCCTAAATTTTATTTATGATATTTTAAAAATAAAAAAGTAACTTATATTTATAAATTTACCTCACATAATCACTTTACAATGAGAGTGCATTTAAGTAGATATTACTTTTGAATTATTAGAATTAATAATTATATGATTAACTTATTTATAATGGTAACTAACTTAAAGACATTTAAGTCATTTTGGCAATAAAAAAAGTGTTTAACAACACTTGTCTACTAAAACACATCAACAACCTTTTTTCCGTTGCACTTCTATCCAAGCACTTACCTACTTAATTTATAAGTATTTATTTTCAGTATCTAGGCATTTAAGATTTTAAAAAAAATTAATACTATCCAAATGGGTAATATGTCTTCTGGACTATATTGCGCAGAAATTAGTACAGTTGAAGCATACTCTATAAATCAGAAGTTTACTGATTTAAATATTTTGTGGTTTTTTATGACTAAATAGGTCATCATAGATTAATAATGATGAGATGAATCATTAAAAATTCAAATGGGCACTCATTAAAAGAATTGAAGATTATTTCAAGTGATGAATTTTCGTGTGCTGCTCTTTATAAAGGCAAATTGATAACTAAACCTCCGTCAATGTAAGTAGGCACTAAATCCCCTCGTTATCTAGAACGTATACACAGAAAGAAATATATATGTACCTATTCACCCATCTAGTGGGGAATTTAGCTACATTATGGTCCTAGTAGATGCATCTTCAAGATGATCCCACATGTGCCTCCTATCATCTCGCAATCTGGCAGATGCAAAATCATTGGAATAAATAATACGATTAAGGGTGCAATTACCAAGTTATCCTATTAAGGTTATTCCCTTTAGTAATGCTGGAGAATTTACATTCCAAACTTTTGATAATCATTGTGTATCAGGAATAAAAGTTGGACATCTCCCTCATATTGATTCTCAAAATATCCTTGCTGAGTGTAACGATCCAAATCGTCGTTATGCTGAAATAAGAGGTAAAACTTCAGTCAAGTCTTCCCATGGACTATTTTTAAGAAATTCAAGGCTAGCCTAGTATTGGATGATTTTTGAGGGGGTACTATTCTAACAAAATCTAATATTGATGTGAATATCGGTAAGATGGTTGACTTAAATTTTCGATAGGTGACGAGCTTAGAAATTTTAACAACTTTCGACATGTAAAATAGAGTTATAGAACTCCGATTATAGAATTTAACATGGAAGGATAGGTTACTGATATTTTATTTTGGGGAATGTGTTGTGGAGTGGATCCAATTGGAGAGAAGTCCTAATTTTTTGCCAAGGAACATTGCAGCAGAAACAAAATAGTTGTAATGGTACAGTAGCATCGAAAGGTCTATTCCATCGTGAACTGCTGAAATGGTAATTTTACCATTGCAGAGGTAAAGCACAGTAAAGTTTTAGTTTTAAGATCCAAAAAATATTTTCATTCTCCACTTCTTCAAAAATAAACCAAGGCTTTAAGGAAGGCAATTCCCTGTAAATTTTCATAGGTTTTCATCTTTAGTGGTAAGTATCTTACATTCTAAACTTGAATTACTTTTTAGGATTACTGAAAATCATTAGAAACTTGTTCATGGTGAAAATTAGTGTTTATCCCTAATTTAAGAACTTAATGCAAACTTGTGGAATGTCATGACCTAAAATCCAAGGGTCATGATGGCCCTTGTCGCGGTAAACCTTGACAAGTCAACCTATCATCCAACTGATATGTAAGGGGAAAAGATGAAAATGACCCCAAGGCAAGGCTTCTAGAACGAAGTCAAACCATACAATTATAACAAATGCGGAAAGAAACACACTCAATAATACAAAATCCCAAAATCTAATGTCACAGTGTAAGAACATAACTAGTACAACTTGATGTCAAATACAAAATACATCCAAAATAGGATATCACTCTGTCTCTGAAATACAATAAATATATAGTCTAAAAAGAAAAGATAGAAGTGGACTCCGGACATTTGAAATTAACCCCTACCTTGAAAAGCTCCAAATAACACCCAAAATCAAACATCGTGAGGTGCACCCGAACCTGAATCTGCACTGAAAGGGTACAGTAGGAGTGAGTATGGTCCACTTGTATTTAGTAGGTATCAAAGGCCAACCAAGCAAAGTAGAAAATAGAGCATACAAAATACACACTAAAGGCACGTCACCTGCAATCAGAAAATGTCCTACAACAGTAGCCCACACTGCTTGCACTAACAGTTCTATAATATCCATATATAACACAACAAAACACCAGAAAGAAATACAAGTATACATTTATACCACATATATAAAGGGGAAAGAGTCAACATATACAGGAACATCATGTACAAGTAAAAAAAGATAGAACAATGGATAGGTAACAAGTCAAATAGAATATACAATCACATAACAAGTATAAGAAGGTAAATACAATAAGAATGTTGATAATGGTAATGATGATGATGATGATAATGTAATGTAACAGGTTGTCTCACAACGTTCAAGATCATAGCGCAGTTTCCAAGACCTTCACACAGTATCCGTATAAACCTACAAAGCTAAAGCTACAAGACATAGGAACCACAGGGGGGTATAAACCCATATACAATCCACATCCATATCTCTTCCCTGATACATCTCTCGAGGAGAGTTTTATAAGATGTCATATTTTCTATCAGAAAAAAGTGTTGCCAGTGTTTCTTAGTATTTCCATGGTGGTACAAATATTTCATTAATGAGTATGAGGATGTAATGCTCACAACCAATCACAATGAGTATTTCCATAACCAACCAATATACTATCACAAGAGAAAAATATCCACTCATTATTTCCATCCGTCCATGAAATCCAACATGATTCATATGCCAATAGAGTATAAATATTTAACAATACACAATCGGTAACATAACATGCTTTTTCATAAATCAAGATACAATTATCATCATGTATACAAGGCTATTAATATCACATAGGATCCCACACGGTCATACATAGCACATAATGTTCCAAAACCACCACATAATATAATATATATAGGCCTCACACATGGGCATAACACATTAAGAAAGCCATTTTCATGATTAGTTCTCACACCCTTAACATGCTTTTATATCAGAATCAACTACCAAGCCTAGTTTGAAAGACGTTAAGCCATAACCTACCTTGAATGCCAAAAACCAGTCCATAACACTTCAACATCAAAGACTTACTCCTCACGAATGGACCTAAAATTAACTAAATATAGAAATATAGAATCTACGCATCAAAAGAAATCTAACGACACCCATATTTCCTATTTCCAAGTTGGGGTCAAAATGGACTCTTGAAATAAGTTTCTAAAAAAGAATGGAAAAATTGTAACTTTATTTTAAAAACATGTTCCCATATTTCAGGAGTTTACAGCTGAACCCCCAAGGAAAATGAGTTTAAAACGAGGTTCAAATCAAAGAAAAAATATTTTTAAACTTCATCGGGAAAAACCCCTAAAATCCATTTAAATATCAAGAATCAAAGTTGTTTTAAAGATGAAATTGAGTAAAAATTGATAATTATGAGGTTAGAAACTCTTCCAAGTAAAAAGGCTAGAAATTGGGATTAAATTTGACAATTATAATTTTTAGGCCTTACGGGCCAAAATCCCAAAATTCCATAATTGATTCAAGTGTAAATAAGAAATAGATAATAAATATTGAAGAAAATAATTGAAATAGGTCTTATGGAGCTTACCCAAGCTTAGAAGTGGAAGAAATTGCTTAAAATCACGAAACTCTAAGATCCAAGTCTCAAAAATGGCAAAAATTAGGTATTTATACACCCAGGCTTCACGATCTCGGACCAAGACCGCGATCGTAATACCTAGACTATCAAGGGTATCACGATCGTGGAAAGGGTATCGCAATCGTGACACTCCAACTGTAGGCCCAATCATGATTGCGACACTCAGATTACTGGCCCAATCGTGATTGCGGGTGTATCAGCTGGGGAATTCATGCATTCCAAGTCTCCGCGGACCCCTCGAGATTCATCTAGAATCCCGTGAACACAAAAAAAATATGCTACCCTCTCATATTTGATGCTCCAGACTCAATGACGATATCAGATTTTCAAAAAAATATCATTTTCACAAAGTTGATCCCCTAAATCCAAAATCACAACTTTCCAAATTAAGGGTCAAAATGAGATTTTAAAGTCATAAAACCACACCAACCATTTTAACACCCTAAAATTGATATTCCGAATCTGTTGGTGTAGTCTATTTTGCCATCTGTTGCACGTATCAAAAGATATCAACTAAAATCAACTATAAGACTTTCAAAGTCGCCAAAAATCACAAATTCACACAAATGGCACCAAAATGCCTCAAAAATCATATCAATCATCCCCAAAACCCAGAAATACCACAACACAATCACAAGGAAGGGTAAAATAGTCAATAATATAAAAACACATATTTTACATATTTTATCAAAATTTAGGTCATTACATCATCCAATATGAAAAATTTATTTCATCCTCGAACAAGGTAAGAGAAATACTTGAATCAGCAAAAATATAGGAATACGAACTACGCATATCTCACGAATGTAGATACAAGCCAGCCTCTCAGCAAAAAAAGAGATCTGGATCAAAATGAAATAAGAAACATGGTCAATCAATCCATAATGACCTAAAAATAATTGGAACCATGCAAAGTACGAGGTAAGTGATAACGCTCAACTCACTCAAAAAACAAGGGGTGAGGTTGTCGTTGTCAAGTAACCTAATTTGAATTGTGGTCGAATCTCAAGGAGTAAATTATAGACTTTAATTCTTATGGATGCTCAAACTACTACAAGATTACCCATAATGTTAATAAAAATGACATGTAAAATTAAATGGGGGTAGTTGTTTTGGAACTCTTCACAACAAACTTTTAACAAGCATTTGGTGAATGAAACTTTTACTTAGAATTCAAGATTTGAGAGAAATATTGGGATTATGTCTACCTAGAGGTAATGCATGTGGGTTGATGTTGGTTCATCATGAAATTCAGTTGTTAACTAAAGGATAGGCTAGGTCGAAGGTCATTTTGGTCAATCTTTAGATGAAACCAAAATGATTTCACCCGTTGGCTCTTTCTAGCACCTAACAAGTGTGAAATTTGTAATCACCCAAAACCTCAATCAAGCATCCCTATTTCTAGGATGATGCTCTTGACATGTTTTAAAATCCTAATATACTTATTTCTAGAATTGCAAGAGGGAGCAAACCATAGGCTTAATTATCTACCATTGCCTTGTCCCCCTGTAACCCTTTTTTAAGGATGTTATGGGTTACCTCATGTTCACCTTCATCTCTCTTGCAAGGATAATAAAGTGTTTCTAGAATTTAGGGTTTTCACCTATCAAACCCATCTGGAAATTTAAGGCTTTCACCAATCAAATTTCAACTCATAAGCTCAAGCAATAGTGAAATCCTTACTCAACAACTAACAATCAAGCAAACAACAATAACCACACATAAGTTACACTCTAGTTCAACATAATCCCAAGACCAAATTCTTTAGCTACTCATGAAGAAAGTAAAGAGAGATACACCTTAAGAATTATCCAAAGCATTCATTCTTCACAAAATTCCTAAGAAATTTAGCCTCCAAAGTTAATTACACACTTGCCCAATTATGGTTTCAAGTCTATAATTCAAAAATATCTTATGAGGTAAGTAATCTAGAAAGTGTTTTTGCCTATATATGGTTTGGAATCTGTTTCTATAATTTTATGAATTTGCCCCTGGGCAAAATCCCATTGTGCTGTGATCGCATCGGTTTGACTGTGATCGCGGTTATGCGGCCATAGTTTGTATGTTGCGGTCGCATTGCTCTGACCATCTTGACTGACTGCGACCGCAGATAGAGGACCACGGTCGCGGTAGTTGAAGATGATGTAGTTCAGGTCTTCATTTGCTTTTTTCTTTGCTCCCTTACTATCTTTGTAACTCCAATCCACATCTTTTGGTCTCCTTAACTTTATGCCTGCAAAGAGTGGATATTAGTGCATCTAACCATAAATTTTGCCTCATTTATTTATTCAAAACAAGGTAATGTGTACGAATAATGAGTGTGAATGAGTGGTAAACTCACCAGTCATCAACACCCCCAACTTAAGACCTTGTGTAACGCCCCAGAGAACGGGTCCTGGAGTGTCACACAGTGCTTGAGGCTACGAGTAGCCCCAAGCTAACCCTTTGATCCATTTTTATTCAGTTCAACACAAATCAATGGGGTTTCCATAAATAACCCTCAAATATCAATAGGGTAATCATCGTCCAAGAATAAAAGAATTTCAGAAAGATGACAAAATACGACTTATTAGTCAACTTCCAACATCTATACTAGTCTGAAAAGCCTCTAAGAAAATTAATAAAACCAGCGAGCCATTGAGACATGCCCCAAATGACTCATACTCAGTTATCAAATGTAAACGATTCCGTGAAACCAACATCAGACAACATGTCCTCGGAACATGAGGACTCACCACAATAGAGGATGTAGAATAGCATTCCTAAAGAATCACTATCAATCCTGGAACTGAGCACCTGAACCTACATTTCGAGAAAATGCAGCCCACATCCAAAGATGTGGGTCAGTACCATGGAAAGGAACCGAGTATATGGGGGTGAATGTAGTTGTATAAACATCATCATCATAAATATTTTTAAGAAATATGCAGGATGTATGAAAGACTGACATAGCCCGAAGAAAATCATCATAATCATGAGAGGATGAAATAAATACAATAACACATGTGAGTCATCATATAATTTGTCAATCACTTTCAATTCATCAAGAATATCAATTCTCATAATGTAAATGTCATTTAAATCTTTCGAAAGAATAACTTTCACAATTCCACTTTCAAATCATTTCACCATTCACCATAGACACAAGGAAACACACACACTGGGAGATCCTATGACCAACATAAACCATGTGAGCTACATGGAGTCCAACGTACAACCCACGTTGGGGAGAACCATCCTATCCTTCCCATCAGAGTAGGAGTATTGATAACAATTCCACACAAACTAGTGATCACTATAAAAATTAGCCTCAGGCTCACTCCTACGGGGGCACATAGTTCTAGGGAAGTAAGGTCACTTTATACCTCCCACTCGGTGCTAAAGATTTCTCTTGGACTTAGCTCAGATCATTTCAAAGATAATCCACAACAAAACAATTTCAGTAATATATAAACATACATCGGGAGCCATCATGCTTCCCATCTATCAAAATCAACCACGTTGTAAATTTCTTTCACACTCGAGTTTAAAACAACTCCATTAAGACCAAAAGGTCAAATCATTCAAAATATCTCAAATATTCAACATCAACATGCTTATAACACATACTTTCTAAAAAAACACAATTTCTAATAGGGATTCACGACCCAAATGTCAAAATCATGATAAATATCGTTCAAGATTCATACTTTATATCTCCACACATGTAAATTAATCTTTCAAAATCATAAACATCAAGATTTCATAATAATCATCATAAGATATGGGTTCATGCTTCAAATTCGTAAAAATCAAATAAAAATCATGCCTTTGTAAAGAAAATTACTTT
>JAPEIP010000013.1:184701179-184712501 GCA_026120095.1 Capsicum chinense
CAACTCCATTAAGACCAAAAGGTCAAATCATTCAAAATATCTCAAATATTTAACATCAACGTGCTTATAACACATACTTTCTCAAAAAAACATAATTTTCAATGGGGATTCATGACCCAAATATCAAAATCATGATAAATATCATTCAAGATTCATGCTTTATATCTTCACACATGTAAATTCATCTTTCAAAATCATAAACATCAAGATTTTATAATAATCATCATAAGATATGCGTTCATGCTTTAAATTCATAAAAATCATGCCTTTGTAAAGAAAATTACTTTTGGGCACAAGAACGAAAGAGAGTTCTTGTTGAAAAGCCCCACATACCTTGAATGATGAAATTTAGATGAATACTCATTTTTGAGATGTTAATTGTGCCTTTGAATGATGGTTCTTGGAGTTCTTGAACTAGGAACTTGGAATCTTGAATAAATTTGCAGAATTACTGGTGAACTTTGGAGGTTCTTGAAGTTAGATGTAGGAGCTTAGGATTTTCTTTTTGAGAGAATTTGATGAAATATAATATATAATGCTTCTAATGGGCTTTAATATAGGATTTGGACTGATTTTGGGTTAGGAGGGATGACCAAAATGCCCCTAAAAATCAAATAATTCTCAAATCTGTCCTTTGGTGGACTATTTTGATAGTTTGAAGTAGATCAACCATAACGTTTTACTCCGATATCCAAATTGGATGAAACCAATTTCATTAGAAAGAGGACTCTCATATATTTCCGTTGATATATAGTATGTCACCCAGATCATTGTGTATGAGGAGTTATGATCATTTGAATTTGACCCAAAAATTTGCTTTTTATAGGCTGAAGTAGATCGACCATAACTTTTTTCTCCGATAGACAAATTAGATGAAACCAATTTCAGAGGAAAAAGGACTCACAGAGCTTTCCATTGTTACATAGTAAATCACCCAAAGTATTATGTATAAGGAGTTATAATCATTTAAATTTGGAGTAAAAATATGCCAGGCATCAGTACTTTTTCCTGCACGTTTTACTGTTCACTACTATTCACGGTTCGATCGGAATGTTCATAACTCATCGTTCAGGTGTCCGTTTTGGATGATCCACATATCTTTGGAAAGATTATTCGATACTATAAGCAATGGTGGGTCATAATCTAAGACATTCCACACAAAAAATTTATAATTCAGTCTAGAAGATAGAACCCAACATATTTACGCACAAAATTTCAACGAAAAATTTTTCGGGGTATTACACCTTGTTTGTCCTCAATAAACGCTACCTCTTACTATGAGACAATTTCATATGTGTGTCCTATTTCTATCACTCTATGATTATGAAGCCCCAAACTTGATAGCGGTCACGAAAAGCTTTTCACACATGGGCAAATAGGCTTTCAATGACCACCCTCATCATAAATTGGAATAGTAAAGGATGCAATAGACTTCGGGGAGCAACTAGGTAACAATTACTAACACTCAAAAGATTACTCACATGTTGGGCACAATAATTCTATACTTCCACTTATCTTATTTTGTAGAAGATGAAAAAATCACCCACCTCAACTAGTTCACATGCCTCCTCATAGAAAAGAATAAAATTCATACACCTAGTTACTAATCATGCAACAAGGATTTTTAAGTGCAAACACTCACTCTCTCAAGAAATTCTCTATGTTAACAAGTACCATGCCATAGGCTTTCCCCTATTTTCAATCACTACTACAATAACCACACTTTGTTGGGAATCACAAAAGGATTTTTGAGCTTGTAATGTAGGTTTAGGGTTGGGGTAGGATATAATGTGGTAATAACATAGCTACACCCTTCCTTGAACATTCACATCTCACCCTTTTTATGTTTCACTTATTGGACCACTTCTTTTCACTTTACTATTTTGCATACCTTCGCCATTTCTTGGTTTTTCCACTTTCCTCTTTTAAAATTCTTTGCACATAGATAAATCCTTTCTTTCCTTTATGGTATGTTTTCTTTATTCAAATCCAAAAAGCTTCACTTTCTTAAGAATGTAGAAGCCTTCTTATGACTTTGCGGCTCAACCATACTTCTTTCTCTTTCCACCACCCCCAACTTAGGCTTTTAGCCTCAATTTGTAGTCTTAAGTTCAAGGAGGATGGGATTTAAGAGCTTATGAATAGAAAGGTCACAACTTGTAATACGTTTGCCAAAGAAAAGTCCAAAGGCTCGAAGAGGGTGACTAGGGATAACTCTCATGTATTGGTAGGCTCTTTAGGCTAAAGTGGACTTCCAAAATCACAAGATGACCTATGATTATTTTACCAACCAAGAACAGTCAAAAATTAGCTTTGAATGACTAAAGAGGTAAGTTCTAGATAGTACAAGTACACATGAGATGAAGACGTTTAATCTTACACACATGGAATGCAAATATCGTCAAGGGGATTCAATTGTTCTACCCGCTCGAGACAAAGATGGAGTATTCATTATTTTTCTAAAGTCAACTTTCAGAGTCATAGAAAGAGGAAAAAAATTGTCACAAAGTTACTCACGTTCATGCCCTCAAATTTTTCAAAATTTTTGGATGGAGTAGGTTGTTTGCTTTTGTATCTGTACCATATATGAATTGATAATCATGGAAAGCATCCAAGATATCATCTCACATTGAAGTTTATAGTATGGGTGACCCACTATATGGTTACTCGAACTTCACCAATGGATCTTAATGCAACCCCAAATTATCAATGCTACAGGTAGTCAGACTTCCCCTGCATCTATTGGTTAGAAACCCAATCACAAAGTCAAAGCTCGACTAATGAAATTTAAATTAAAATAGCATACTACAAATAAAATAGTTAATCCATGCAAATGTGAGCACCATCGGAGAGCCCGAATATTATAACCCTAATAAAAATCACAATAAGAATTATCTAGAAAATCAGAAAAGTGTGCAGCAATATCAATAATACAAGCCCAAATGAAATGAACAAGGAAACATCCCCAACTAAAAAGGTAGCAGTGCCCCTTATGCATGAATAAACAAAGCTAACAAAGAGATAAGGGTGCTCCCTAAAACTCCATCAAAGACCGCTATCTTTTTCAGACCTTGCACCATCACTATTTATCTTGAGATTAGACCATTTTTGCATGCAACAACTTGAGAGAGAGTATGAGAAAATTAGGGAGGTATTCGGTGAATCAACTAGCTTCTGTTTCCACTAGCGTGGCTGGCTAACCGTGATTATGGATAGACGGGCAACTGCAATCGCACATGGGAATATGGTTGCGATAACCGAGGTCATGTTTGCTCCCTTATTTTTCCCCTGTCCAGCTTTTCTGCTCACTTGGCGCTTATTAATCATTTGATAGGTTTTCACCTCACATTTTGCATACTTCTTCCTTTCTAAGTTAATGCAAAGCATTCCATAGTGTCACACATGCATGAGTTATTCATATGCAAACATCAATACTATAAAAATATGATAAACAAAATATAAGCCATCCTCGTGGCATTTAAGGGTTGCCTCCCATACAAGGCCTTAGTTATCATCGTGGTATGATGTTGGTATGTATTAATTTGTCAAGGAGGATCCACAGGACCCCACTTATCACTCTCTCTTTCATCAATTAACCTTCAAACAATGCTTTCTACCTCTTTCTTATCTTTATCAATTAGACTTTTGGACAACCTCTCTTTTGAGGTGTTGGGCATTTTTTCTCCCAAGTCCTCCGTCAAGTTCTCTTTCTTTGTCTTTTTCCCCTCCACATACATCACCAAGATTAGATCATCATTTTGGAGGCTAGCAATTGTGCCACTAGTAGAGGCTCTCTTAGGTTTAGCATCTAAACGTGCGAAGATGAGTCCCATGTGATTCTCCAATTCTTTGAAAGATGCCAAATGGGAGACCACTATTTTAGAGAGTGAAATGAAGTCCTCTTTTAATTCACAAACCATTTTATCTGTTCTTTCAAGTTTGTTCAAAGGTTCTTGCAAGGAGATCCTTCATTCTACCTCTATCGGCGTCAATAGAGCTTGACTCTTTGTTAGAATCCTGATCATGGTGAGGCTCAAAATGGCAATACTCATGTTCTCAATCTCTCCAAACTCGACCACCACCGTGATTTATCTAACCTTGATTCCCACCTTACCTACGATAGGTTGGATAAGAATCCCCGAGTGGTTAGCTAGGTACCAAACATCTTCCTCTATTCTCTTAGCTTCTTCATCTTCGTAATGGGCTCTTGGTGTCATGGGGCTTTCCATTTTCATGGATGCACCCATGACATACTTGGTTAGGAGCTCAATTTGGGTCAAGATCTTTGCCATGGTTTGCTCTTGATCCTCAACCAACTTTCTTTGTTCTCTATTATCCATGGGCTTGGGTGGAGGGCTAATTAAAATGTTGATGTCTCGGGTATGCCATTCCCGATTGTGTTTAGTTATGTCTCTCAATAATTCTGTAGTCGCATAGAAGTTTATGTTTAAGAGAGCACCTTCCACCACATTGTTTACCACCGTTTGGTTTAAAGGATCTAGTGCCCGATATAATATTTGGAGAAGTACCTTCCCCAGAATCTCATGGATTGGACATTTGGCTAACTTTCTATGAAATCTCTCTCATACTTCATGAAGTAGCTCCCTGTTCCTTTGTCTAAAGTTCATGATTTCATCTCTCGGGTGACACACCTTGGATAGAGATGAGTATTGATCTAAAAGCTCTTTTGTGAGGTAATGCATGTGGGTTGATGTTGGTTCATCATGAAATTTAGTTGTTAACTAAAGGATAGGCTAGGTCAAAGGTCATTTTGGTCAATATTTCGATAAAACCAAAATGATTTAACCCGTTGGCTCTTTCTAACAAACCAAAATGATTTAACCCGTTGGCTCTTTCTAACACCTAACAAGTGTGAAATTTGTAATCACCCAAAACCTCAATCAAGCATCCCTATTTCTAGGATAATGCTCTTGACATGTTTTTCACTCCTAATACACTTATTTCTAAGATTGCAAGAGGGAGAAAACCATAGGCTTAATTGTCCACCATTGCCTTGTCCCCCAATAACCCTCTTTCAATGATGTTATGGGTTACCTCATGTTCACCTCCATCCCTCTTTCGAGGATAATAAAGGGTTTCTAGAGTTTGGGATTTTCACCCATCAAACCCAATTGGAAATTTGGGGCTTTCACCCATCAAATTCCAACTCATAAGCTCAAGCAATGGTGAAATCCTTACTCAACAACTAACAATCAAGCAAACAACAATACCCACACACAAATTACATTCTAGTTCAACATAATCCCAAGACTAAATTCTTTAGCTACTCATGAAGAAAGTAAAGAGATATATACCATAAGAATTATCCAAAGCATTCATTCTTCACAAAAATCCTAAGAAATTTAGCCTCCAAAGTTAATTACACACTTGCCCAATTATGGTTTCAAGTCTAAAATTCAAAAATATCTTATGAGGTAAGTAATCTAGAAAGGGTTTTTGCCTATACATGGTTAGGAATCCGTTTCTGTAATTTTATGAATCTGCCCCTAGGCATAATCCCGTTGTACCGCAATCGTGCCAGTTTGACTACGATAGCGGTTACGCGACCATGGTTTGTGTGTCGCAACCATGTTTCCATGACTATCTTAACTGACCACGACCACGGATAGAGGACCACAGTCACGGTAACCAAGGTTGATCTAGTCTAGGTCTTCAACTGCTCTCTTTTTTACTCCCTTTTTTATCTTTTTCAGCTCCAATCCACATCTTTTGGTCTCCTCAACTTTATGCCTGCAAAGAGTGGATATTAGTGCATCTAACCATAAATTTTGCCTCATTTATTCATTTAAAACAAGGTAATGTGCACGAATAATGAGTACGGATGAGTGGTAAACTCACCACTCATCAATAAGCCAATCACGAAGGCCATAGTGATTCGTTCCCATTTCCACTCAGGAATGGGTAGTCTTTAAAGCAAAACTAGTAGGTCTCAATCTAGCTACAAAGTCTGCTACATCCTTCCTCATACCACCCTACTAGTAATGTTGTCTCAAGTCACGATACATCTTAGTCACTCCCAGATGGATAGAATACCGAGAACAAAGGGCTTCTCCAATATAATCTAATCTAATCACCCATTCTCGGTACATAAACTTGGCCTCCAATCCTTAAAACATGATCAAAATCAGATGAGGCTTCCTTAACCTCACCACTTAATACTTTATCCTGAATCAACCTCAATCCCATATCATCAAGTTGATGAGCTCGAATCTGCTCCATCAAAGAAGACCTAGCCTCCACAAATGCCAAAATGAACCCAGGTGTCGAAATATCAATCCTAACCATCTGGTTATCCAAGGACTGAACCTCTAAGTCCAAAGGCCTCTCTTGGGTCAAAAGATGCGCCAAGCTACCCATGCTAGTCGACTTTCGGCTCAAGGCATCTGCAACCACATTAGCCTTGCCCAGATGATAGAAAATAGTCAAGTCATAATCCTTAACCAACTCAAGCCAATAACGTACCTCATATTAAGATCTCACTGGGTGAAAAAGTACTGAAGGCTACGATGATTCGAGCAAATCTCATAATAGACTCTGTACAAGTAGTGCCTCCACAACTTTAAAGCAAAAACAACCACGCAAAACTCCAAATCATGGGTAGGGTAATTCTTCTCATGGGTCTTCAACTAACGAGAAGCATATGCAATCACCCTACCCTCCTACATTAACACAGCACCTAATCCAAAACCTAAAGCATAAAAAAATGGTAAAACCCAAGCCCTCTTTGGGCAAAGTCAAAATAAGAGCTAAAGTCAACAACTATTTGAGCTTTTGAAAGCTCGCCTCACAAGCATTGGACCACTGAAAGGAAATCTCTTCTGAGTTAACTTAGTCAATGGAGCTACCATAGATGAGAAATCCTCAACCAAATGTCAATAATAACCTACCAAGCCAATAAAACTCCAAATCTCTATGTGTGAAGTAGGCCTAGCCTAATCACCAACTATTGTAATCTTGGTTGGATTAACCGTAGTACCCTCCTTAGTCACCATATGACCCAAGAAAGAAACACACTCTAACTAAAACTCACACTTGGAGAACTTGGCATACAACTTCTCATCCTTTAATCTCTAAAGCACAATATGCAAATGCTCCTCATGATCAGCCTCTCTCTTGAACAAACCAAGATATCATCTATAAATACAATAATAAAGTAGTCGAGATACGATCAAAATACCTGGTTCATTAACTCCATGAATGCGGGTGGGGCATTGGTCAGCCAAACAGACATGACGGAGAACTCATAATGACCATATTGAGTCCAAAAAGTTATCTTTAGAATATCCAAAGATCTAACCCTAAACTGGTGATACCCAGACCATAAATCAATCTTCAAAAACACTGTGAAACCCTAAAGCTAATTGAACAAATCATCAATACAAGGAAGAGGATTCTTATTCTTAACTATCACCTTATTCAACTATCACTAATCAATACACATCCACATAGATCGATTCTTCTTTTTCACAAATAAGACACGCACACTCCAAAGTGACATACTAGGTCAGATAAATCCCTTATCCAACAACTCCTACAACTAATCCTCTAATTTCTTCAACTCAATTGGGGCCATTCTATAGGGAGGAATAGAAATGGCCTTAGTACCCCGCTCAACATCAATAGCAAAATTAGTATTACGATCTGGAGGCATACCAGGCAAATCCATAAGGAACATATCCATGAACTCGCAAACATCACGAATAGAGTCCAAAGAGAGAGGTGAAGCAATGCTTTTATCATGAATATGAGCCAAGTAAGACAAGTATCTTCTCTCAACCAATCGACAAACCTGAGCATAAGATATAACCCTCTTAGGACCTAAATGAAGTGCACCCTTCCAAGCTATCCTTGCATACCCAATAAAGTAAAGTCACGATCTTAGCATAATAATCTCGAACCACATGGTAAGGAGCCAGCCAATCCATACCCAAGATAACATCAAAATTAACCATATCTAACACAAACAAGTCTACCCAAGTCTCACACCCAGAAAAATGTCACAATATAATATTGGTACACCTGATCCACCACTAAAAATCCTCTATAGGGATAGATACACGAATAGGCATGATAAGATGATAAAAATCAAAACTCAAAGAAAAATATGCAGACACATAGAATAAAGTCAATCCATGATCAAATAACACAGATGTAGATCTTGAATCAAATGGGGATGATACCTGTGATCACAGCATCAAAAGCCTCAACCTTTGGTCTAGCGGGTATAGCATGACACTGTCCACGATCACCAATTAGTTGAGTAGCACCGTGACCACCACTATGATCTTTACTACCTCTGCCTCTCGTACCTCTGCTAAAACCCCTACTTCTCACAGCTAAAATAAGAGTAGCTCTAATCACAAAGTGGAGACATATCTTAGCCACATGGCCAATATCATCACACACAAAACAACCTCTGCGGCCTGATCAACAAGATAAGATACCACTAGGTCCGATCAGCCACCTTGAATTATTGGACCAAAAGATCCACTACCCAAACTCTACTAGGTTGACTGCACTAGTCTACTATGATAATTATGAGAACCTCTAAAATCTCTACCTCGGGAAGCCTGACCCTTGAACTCACCATAATGGCGTACCTTCTTGGCACCTCCCTGAGATGCTAGAAGAATACCCTTAATCTTCTTTACATGATCCATTATACTCTAAAATAACACTGTAAATACAACCATCTAAGATATAGCCAACTGAAGAGAGATATCTAAATACTTTATGAACTTTTAAATCTTCTCAAACTCAGTGAAATATTGGCATAAGAATATCTGAACAAGCCATAAAAGAATGCTGCATACTCTATAGTAGTCATGAAGCCCTGCTTCACGCGATCAAACTTATCCATCATCTGATCCCTCAGACTTCAAGGAACAAATTGTCCAAAAAGACATCGATAAATTGATCACAAGTCATCTTTGGAGAATCAAGAAGTCTATAACTAACAAGTGATCTATACCAATCTCTAGCAGTATCTCTCAGTTAATAACTAGTATAAGCAACCCCATACGACTCAAGCAAACCCAAATTATGAAACTTCTCCCGATAATCAATCAATAACCTATTGGCATCCTGGCACACATCACTACTGAATCTAGGAGGACCCAAATGAGTAAATCTCTCAAACCTCTTATGAACCTCAGAAGACATGAAGGTATGGTAAATCTAGAAGGATGAGGCCCCATCTAGGGAGGTAACATATATGAAGGCTAAACTCCTGACCTCAGAATACCTTAGTCAGATGCTAACACTAAAATAAGGATAGTACTCGGGGTCTGAGGAGGACCAATAGTAGAAGTAGTTTCAACTAGAGGATCCACACTCAAGATTATAGGAATACCAAGCACACCTAAAGGAGCACCCTCTAAATGGGTCAACAAGCGAACCAACAAACCCTCCAACACTGGGGTAGAAGAAAGTAGAACTGAAGTAAGACTCATACCTCTATATGCTCAATACAAGGCTTTAATGAAAGTCCCATAGCACTACTCCTAAACGTGGAAAATCCATGTACCCATCCACTACCTTAAATCCATCCACAACTCGTAACTCGACCTCTAGACTAGTTTTTTTCCCAGAATAAAGGTTCCACATCTCTAACTTCATAAGATCTAGTCATCATCATCTGTGTAGAAAAGAGTAAGACATGGCTTAAAATCCAACGTATTAAAAAAATCTACATGATAAGGAACAAAACAAGGAAAAATTCCTAAGGATATTCTATAGCCTCTCGTATATTGATATGGACGTCTATGTACTGATCCGCAATACTCTATTAGATATCCTACTCCTATAGCATTGAGACCAATGAACCTATCTGGTCTACTACCAATTTATTACAACCCAAAATCCAAGGGTCATGATAGCACTTATCGCAGCGAACCTTCATAAGTAAACCTATTATCCAAATCAATACACATATGGGAAAAGATAAAAATGGCCCCAAGACAAGGCTTCTAGAACAAAGCCAAACTATACAATTATAACAAATGTGAAAAGAAACATACTCAATAATACCAAATCCCAAAACCTAGTGTCATAGTGTAAGAACATAACTAGTACAACTCAAAGTTAAATACAAAAGACATCTAAAATAGGATATAAATCCATATCTAAAATAAAGTAAACATATAGTCTAATAAAGAAAGATAGAAGTGGACTCAGGACGCCTGAAATCAACCACTACCTTTAAAAGCTTTGAATGATGCTCAAAATCAAACACAGTGAGGCACACCCAAACATGAATCTCCACTAAAAGGTTATAGTAGGAGTGAATACAGTCTACCGATACTTAGTAGGAATCATAGGCCTACTGAACAAAGTAGAAAATAGAATATATAAAATACACACTAAGGGCACGTCAACTGTAATTAGAAAATATTCCACAATGGTAGCCCATACTGCTTGCACTAATAGTACTATAATATCCATATATAACATAGCAAAATACCATAAAGGAATACAGTATACATTTATACCACATATAAGAAAGGAAAAGAGTAAGTATATACGGAATATCAAGTACAAGTAAGGAAAGATGGAATAATGGATAGATAATAAGTTAAAAAAATATACAATCATATTATATGCATAGGAAGGTAAATACAATAAGAATGATGATGATGGTAATAATGATGATGATGATGTAATGTATGAGGTTGTCGAATAACTTTTAAGACCGTCACACAACCTTTGAGACCATCGCACAGCCTGCGAGACCATCGCACAGCCTGCGAGACCATCGTACAGTCTCTGTATACACCTACAGAGCTAAAACTACAAGATATAGGACCCATAGGGGTTGTTATCCCATATACAATCCATATCCATATCTCCTCCTCAGCACATCCCTCAAGGGGTTTTATAAGTTGTCATATTTTCTGTTAGAAAAAAGTGTTGCTAGTGTTTCTTAGTATTTCCACGGTGCTGTCAATGTTTCATGAATGAGTATGTGGATGTAATGCTCACAACCAACCACAATGAGTATTTCCACAACCAACCACAGTAAGTATTTCCATAACTAACCAATACACCATCATGTAAGCCAAATATCCAATCATTATTTCCAACTATCCATGAAATCCAACATGATTCATATGCCAATAGAGTATGAATATATCATAACACAGAATTTGTACCACAACATGTTTTTTCATTAAATTAAGATACAATTATCATCATGTATACAAGGCTATCAATATCACATAGGACCCTACACAGTCACACATAGCACATAATATTCTAAAACTACCAGATAACATCAAATATAGGCTCCTCACATTGGTACAA
>JAPEIP010000013.1:184712601-184723413 GCA_026120095.1 Capsicum chinense
AACCAACCACAATGAGTATTTCCACAACCAACCACAGTAAGTATTTCCATAACTAACCAATACACCATCATGTAAGCCAAATATCCAATCATTATTTCCAACTATCCATGAAATCCAACATGATTCATATGCCAATAGAGTATGAATATATCATAACACAGAATTTGTACCACAACATGTTTTTTCATTAAATTAAGATACAATTATCATCATGTATACAAGGCTATCAATATCACATAGGACCCTACACAGTCACACATAGCACATAATATTCTAAAACTACCAGATAACATCAAATATAGGCTCCTCACATTGGTACAACATATTAAGATACCATTATCATGATTAGTTCCCACAACCTTAATATGATTTTGTATCAAAATTAATTATCCAACTTAGTCTAAAAGAAATTAAGCCACAAAAATTGGTCTACAACACATCAATCCCAAAGCCTTACTCTTCACGATGGATCTAAAATCAACTAAAATATGAGAATATTTAATCTACAAATCAAAAGAAAGTCAACAATACTCATATTGCCTATTTCCAAGTCGGGGTCAAAATGGATCCCTAAAATGAGATTTCAAAAAAGGAAAAAATTGTAACTTTATTTTAAAAATATGTTTCCCATATTTTTAAGAGTCTACAGCTAAAAATCCAAGTAAAAATGAGGGTCAAATTCAAGAAAAAACATTTTTAAACTTTACCGGGTAAAACCCCCCGAAATCTTTTTAAAAACTAAGAATCAAAGTTGTTTTGAAGATGAAATTAAAGAAAATTGACAATTATGAGGTTAGAAACTGATCCAAGTGAAAAGTGTAAAAATTAGGGTTTAAATTCAAGAATTATAACTTTTAGGCCTTACAAGACAAAATCCCCAAATTACATACTTAATTCAAGTTTAAAACAAAAAATAGATGATAAAGATTAAAGAAAAAATTTAAATAGGTGTTATGGATCTTATCCAAGCTTAAAAGTAGGGCTACGTAACGGTCGGTTTGGTTCAGTTTTGAAAATTATTGATTTTACTTATTTATTATTGGTTTGTATATATGCTAAACCATTAAAGAACCGTTAAGATTTCGGCTAATTGGTTATCGATTTATCGATTTTTAGTTGTTATTGATTTGGTTATCGGATTAACTGTTAACATTGAACATATATAATTTAAAGTACAAAGATACTGCCTACTCCAGTGAAAAGGAAAGTATTCGTACTAAAATAATAGAAAGATCATAAGTTTATTCAAAAGGGATACGTCCAAATGTCATCAATTTAAATAAGCAAGAAATAGAGATCAGTAGCTTTTTAAATTTACATAACTGAATATCCTTATCAGGACCTACTAGACTCTTGTGCTAGATAATTCAATACGAATAATTTTCCCATACATCTCCTCATCATATATGCAAGCTTTCAACCATTATGTTTTCAAGTTCACACTCGTAGATTCATAATTCCATCCTTCAATGCTCAGACTTCAAGCAAAGTATAGTGATTATCACATCACAATCTTCACACAATTCACATCATATCAACAATAATATCTACCTCGAGTGCTAAACTTACACAATATCCCCTCAATTTAGGAACTTATTCTAATAGAACTCAAGGAGTACAAACTTGCATTCAGTAATCTTAAACAATAGTTCACTACTACCATGAATGCTTCATGAGCGACAATAACATTATATAATGCTAGTTATGAGATATGAATAATTAACCAATATGAAGTAGTCATTTCAAACAAACACATTCATAGCACATGTATCTGCACATACAAAATCACAATCAAAACAACTATGTGTTCTGACTACAACCTCTAAAACACAATTTTGAACCAAAATTCAAAGTACAATTCATCAATAAACAATGATATAAACTCACGCATCCATTCTTATAACACATAGTGAAGAAAAAAGTTGTAACATACACACACTCCAATATTTGGTAAGCAATCAAACCTATAAACTCAAAATAATACCCAATAATTATATTGTCTCTCTATTCAATCCAACAATCCAACTTTAAGCTATATTTCTACTGGTTTTCTCTTCCTTGTAATCTCAATTTTATGAAACATCCTTGTGCATTTTTTGATAGTGTTTATATGTTGGTTTAAATAGTGGATTCACAAGCATGAAGCACCAATTATAGTTTGGACAAAAATTTTACATACATCAAAGATTGGACACTGGACAGAAATTGAAGATAAAGCAGAGACTATCTAAAAATTATACCTATTGTATAGCGATTATGGGCACTGAGTAACAATAGATGAGAATCATTTTGTCTCTCTAAATTGAGTAGCTTTTGTGACTTGTGAGTAGTGAGAGGGAGACTAAGAGTGAGACACAAAAATTGAGCTTTTGAGAGCAGTAATACCTGAGCTTTTATGACTTGTGAGTGGTGAGAGAGAGACTCAAGAGTGAATTAGTGAAAGCTGAGAGAGAGCTGCTAAGTATAGAATAAACCCTAATACCCTATTACCCTTTGGAGCTTGGGCTTGGGTTGTTTTTGTCTTAAATAATTGGGCTAGTGAGGTGTCTTATAGAGTGTAACCTATTATGCTTATCAGGATATTGGGTACCCCAATAAAAATATCAACAAAACTGTGGCCCGAATAGACAGCCCAATAACAAAAAAACTAAAACCGACACTCGAACTGATAATTAATTAAATGACCCATTAACCTGGTAAATAAATTATTAGTTCAGGTTAATGGGTTGAACCAAATTTTGCACAACCCTACTTAGAAGTAGAAAAATATCTCAAAATCATGAAACCCTAAGGTCCAAGTCTCAAAAATGGTGAAACTGGCAAAAAATAGAGATTTATACACCCACACTTTGCGATCATGATACCTAGACTACCAAGGGTATCGTGATCGTGAAAAGGCTACTGAAATTGTGATACTTTAACTATAGTCCCAATCATGATTACTATAGGAGCATCGCGATCACGGGTGAACCAGTTGGGGCTTTGGTGCATTTTAAATCTCTGTAAGCCCCTCGGGATTCATCTAAAATCCCATAAATACAAATAAACTATGATATTCTATCAGATTTGATACTATAGACTCAATGGAGATATTAGATTTTTTAAAAAATGTCATTTTCACAAAGTTAACCCAAAAATCAAAAATCACAATTTTTCAAATTGAGGATCGAAATCAGATTTAAAAGTCATAAAATCATACCAACTATGTTACCATCCAAAATCGACATTTTGGTTATGCTGGCACAGTCTATTTTTTCTTCTGTCGCATGTATCAAAGGATATCAACTGAAATCAACTATAAGGCTCTCAAAGCCGTTAAAAATCGCATAATTATGTAAATAGCACCAAAATGCATCAAAAATTATGCCAATCATCCCCATACCCCAGAAATACCACAACACAACCATGGAGAGGGATAAAATGGTCAAATCACATAGCAACACATATTTCATAAAAATTTAGTTTGTACATAGAATGAGTATAAAATTAGTAAATAATGATTCTAGGGTGTCAAAAAATACTAATAAGAGTGAATCATAGTTGTTCATGCTAAATGAGGTAGGTTTCATAAGGTTTAAGGGATGAAAACCCCTAATATGATGAATTAGGATAATTTACGATGAAAATTGTTAGTTATTAAACCCTAGTGGTTAAAAGGGTCAAATTTATTGGAATGGTTATGTAACCTTGTTGTTATAGATTAAGAACAAGGTGAAAGATAAAGAAAGGGCAAGTTTATGGCCTAGAAGTTACTTTGAGCATGAAATCGAGGTAGGTTAGGATTTATTATAGCAATTAGACTTGCTTCACTCTGTGCTTATATATGAAGTAAATATTTGTGATTGATTTTCAGCACCACTTGTGATTGTTGACTGCATTGCATATTTATACACATTGATTTTATTGAGATGATGATAATGATATACAAATCATGATGTTCATGATACTATTTATGATGATGTTGATAAGATCATAATGATAATCATAATAGTGTTATTGAAATCATAATATTCATGATGATGTTGATGAGATTGAGAAAAGAAAGAGATAACGTGCATATCTTGCATTCATATATTCATTCATGTGATTAAATGTTCAGTCATAACCATATGTTGGGACACCGGTTGTAGATGAATTTGATTAAGTGTAACATATTAAGTACTAGTTTGTATTCCCTCTAAAGTGAAGTGTCATAATTATATTTTTGTCTTTGATTATAAGTTTTGCAATAATTGTGTTGCATTTATTTGGTAAACTTATTTGTATGGTATCGGGTTGAGTCGGTTTGTGATGGTTACTAGTGTTTGTTGATGTATTCATGCTATATGAATTATTCTTTTTGTTGAGTAAAGAAAGTGTTCAAGTATTTAAGATAAGACCTTGACTTTCGCCAATACTTCAGACTCAGGTTCAAAAGTGAGAACCATGACCAGGCAACCATTGAATATTCTGAATTGTGTTCATATCAATTGTTTTGGGAACAAGATTTTTTCATGTTTCCTTCCATTTGCTAGATAATCTATTAGTTACCTATTTATACATTCTTAGTTGCTCTTGTATAATTACTTCGGGTCCCAATGATGTAATAAATAGAGGTTTCCTCACTCTATTAGTGACTTGATAATTTGTTGCTTTGATATTATTAGTTATCTATTTAATAAAGACTTTTTTTGAAATTGTTAATGAATAAGTTAGTATAATAAGAATATGAATCTAACAATTAGATAGTAAGGGTTGGGTTAGGTATTGTTCTCCCATCATAGTTTAGGGTGGGTACCGATCATGACTATTTGGGTCATGTGGCATCAGAGCACTGGGTTCATATATCTCATCATACAAGAATAGGTCTAGTATAGTCTTACAAAATGGTACAGAGACATCTATACTTTTCTTTGAGAGGCTATAGGGCTTTAGGAAATAAATTCCTTTCTTTTTTCTTTTTGTGTTATTACTTAATTATAGTTGGTATCTGGTGATCCAAATTCTAACTTATTCACTCTTATTACAGATGGTGAATACTCATTCCACTTAATCAACAACACCCATATTGGCTATTGGGCCATAGTTTGGGGCATGGCTTAAGTTAGGGGCATAGGTAGATAGAAAGAGTAGAAGGCAACACCTATTAGAGATGGAGCCGAGGCAGTTAGAGGACCATCTAGATAGAGATCATTATCCTCTCACCTACAATAGGATGCTCTAGACCTTTCTCGGGACAAAGAAGTTTTAGTTGAGGAGGAAAAAATTAATAACCCTAGAAAATATTATGTCAGTACTGAATGGTACAGCCTTGGTGCCTTTGTCTGCGAAAGTGATTCAGCAAGTGTTGAGATTCCTGAGTAGCTTGGTTGGAACTAATAACACTCAAGTTGTTCCTGTATTACCATCCCCATCCTTACAACATGCCATGATTGTAACACCAAGGATAGATGAAGGGTATGAAATAAAGGTGTATTCCTGACAAAGACTTGGGCCGGTAATGATTGATTATGAACAAGGACTATTTTACAAGTTTATAAAGATGAAAACCCAAGTATTTCAGGGTACAGAGTTTGAAGACACGTTTGAGTTTTTGATAGATTTTCATTAATATCTACATAATATTGGGATTGTTAAAAGGTATGGTGTAGAGTTTTTTTTGTACAATTATGGGCCAAAGCTAAGAAATAGTGGAGGTCATAAGTAGAATATAGTGATGCCTTACCTTAACTTACTTGGGTATAAGTTCAAAATGTTTTTCTTGAGAAGTGTGTTCCTCGTTCTTATCATGATCAAAAAAAAGTTAAATTCTTGATGTTAGAGTAGGGTGACATGTTTGTGGTGGCCTATGAGGCCAAGTTCATGCCTAGTCTCACTATGCTCTTTAGTTGATCACTTTAGAGAAGAATTTAATCAAGTACTTTGTAAAATGACTAAATTATGGGATTCAAATGGTTACTCTATCAGTAGCGGCAGTAGGCAAGTCCTTTCAAAATGTTGTGGAATTTGCTCAATAAAATGAGGCAATAAGGAAATAAATAGAAGTGAAAGCAAAAGAAAAAAGGCCCAGACCTTAGTACAGTTTACTAGTACTTATTTAAAGGGTTGTGATTCTTCTCAGCCTAATAATTTAACTATGCTTGTGACCACAGAAGGTCAATTTGAGGTCAGTTATCAGCCTTCATGAAAAGGCATCTATGCACCTTCATCCTCTTTAGTTTAAAGTCTTGATTTAGGAATTAGGTGCCATGAGTATTGGGGTTTTGCCATATCAGGAGGTATTTTCCTATTTTTTTTATCTACGGGTTAATTAACTCAGTAATTGGCTTCTACTTCTCTAGTTTATATAGGTTATGGTGGTGGAGAAAATGGTAGGGGTCATCCATAAGATGGGCATGGTGGCTAGGCTACAGAAAGAGTGGAAACCAAGACAATTAAGGTAAAGAATAGGTAGACAGAAATAGAACGTAGGCTTGTAGAGGCGGCATCCAGGAAGGTGGTAGGGCCCAACTTTATGTTGTCCCAACTCATCCTGAGGTGGAAGTTTCTGATACGCTGATCACAGGTACTATTCTTTTTGTGATAGTATGGCTTTTGTATTGTTTGATATCAGTTCTACCCTCTTCTATATGTCTATGAAGTTTGGCATGGGTTAGGATTTGGTTTATGAATTGTTTGATACTTTTATGTATGTGTTTACACTAGTTGGGGGTCTATGTGTGTTGATTAGGTCTATAGGGCTTGTCCTATTATGTTTATGAGTTACAAAGCCTCAAAAGACTTAGTGATTTTAAATATGGAGGAGTTTGATATCATTCTAGGGATGACTAGTTTGTCTCATTATTGTGTCATGCTTAGTTGTTATGATAAATCCATTATGGTAATGATACCCGAGATGGAGAAAGTAGAGTGTGGGTACTTATAAGCTACTTATGTGAGTATTATGTCAGTTATTTGTATCGATAAATCGATTAACAAGGGGGTGTAATGCATTTTTAGCCTATCTTCGGGAAGTTAAATATTTAGTTCCACCTATATCATCAGTCTCAATTGTTTGTGAGTTCTTAGAAGTGTTTCCTAATGACCTTTTAGGAATGCCATCAGACCAAGAGATCAATTTCTTTATACATTTAGAGCTCGGGACTTGACCCATCTCTATCCCTCCATATCATAAGCAGAGTTGAGGGAGTTGAAATCATAGTTATAGGAATTATCAGAAAATGTTTTATTCACTCAAGTATTTCTCCTTGGGGTGCTCCTATTTTGTTTATTAAAAAGAAGGATGGTAACATGAGGATATTCATAGACTACCACCAGTTAAAAAAGGTAATCATTCGCAACAAGTATCATTTACCTAGGATAGATGACCTATTTGACCAGTTTCAAGGAGTTGTAGTATTTTTCAAAATTTATTTAAGATCGGGCTATCACCAGCTTAAGATTAGAGAGGATGACATCCCAAAGACTGCATTTTGAATTCGTTATAGGCACTACAAGTTTCTAGTTATGTCTTTCGCTTGACCAGTTCCCAACTGTCTTTATGGTTCTGATAAATGGAGTCTTTATGTCATTCTTGGAATGATTTGTTATTGTTTTTATTGATGCCATATTAGTTTAATCCATAGAGAAGAGGAGAATGAACCTCATTTCTATACAGTATTAGGGTTGTTTAAGGAGAAGCAACTATATGCTAAAAATTCTATGTGAGTTCTGGGAATCTTCAGTACCCTTCTTGGAGAACATAGTTTCTAAGGAAAGGGTTATATGGACCCGCAGAAGGTGGAACTTGTTAATGATAATGATCTTAGTTAGAAACTAGAATCAAAATATGAAAATTTGAAATAAATAAATGGATATGTGAAGTTAAAGAAATTCGATCATATTTATGAGCAACAAAGGACTCTCCACACTCATATCTCTATTGAATCCAATCAAACAATAATAATTCCACCTCAATAAAAGACAAGAAAATCAAATTGAATCCATATAAAGGGTAACTCAATGATTGATTAAGATAGAACAAGTTAACACAAGCAATTTAGAGAATCTACCCAAATTACGTAATCTATGATTATCAACTACAAATTACAGTAATGCAAGGCTTCACCTAGAGAAACTATAAGCTTGAAAGTTATCAAATATTATGTTTATCAAAATATCATCTTCATAATCTAAGGAATAAAAAAACTAAGGCCACTCTTATGTTATTGCTTTTGAAAAAATAGTGTAACAGCCCAACCCACTAGTGATATTGTTCACTCTAGGCCTAGACTCGCATATCTTTAAAATGTATCATTAGAGTCAAGGACCTATTTACTTATATATCCAGCATCTCTCCTATATTTTTCTAATATGGGACCTTATCCTAAGTTGGAGTGGTACATAAACCCTCTGTTATGGACTCAACATCCTCGTTGAGGTTTGCCCCACCAAATAGGATTTCCTAGACTTAGGACTGAGATTTGCCTGCCTTGCTGAGATTTGCCTAAACTCATATTGAACTTAGGCCTACATCGACAATACTAACACAGGAGAGGCTTTGATACCATTTATAATGGTCTATCCCACTAGTGATATTATCTACTCTATGCCTAGACCCGCACACCTTTAAAATATGTCACTAGAGTGAAAAGCATATTTACGTATACACCTAGCATCTCTCCTATGTTTTGCTGATCTGGAACTCTTATCCTGCTAGAAAAATGCTTCAAGTGCATATAGGTTTAAACATCAAATTTAACAATGTGAGAAAGGATTTGGCTATGTACCAAGGCCATAAGAACCCCTATCCCTAACCAAGCTAAAACCTTCCTTATAGATCGATTTCTCAAGAAATAATCATCTTTAAATGAGCATAACTTCTAGATTCAGATGAGTATTTGATATCCAAACCCAAAAAATGATATATATTTGAGTTATCTTTCCAAAGCATCCAGTTTAGCCTTAATCTGACGCCAGAGTAAAAAGTTATGTCATTTTTAATGAAGCACTACTCTGCAGTCCGACGCCATGAACCAAACCACGACCATGGTTACATTGTATGACTGTAAAATGGTCTCATATGACTAAGACAAACCTAAAATATGAAAGTTATATGTACCTTTATACCATGAGAAGGAACCATGATCGTGCTTTGAAACCATGATCCTAGGCACGATCGTGAGTCCCACAAATACCCTTAATTGGACCTTCAAACCTACGAATAAAGGTGCGATAGTAGGTAGATCTCAAGATTATGCCAAGGCTAGTCTGATCATATTGAAATAACTCTCATCTATATCAAAAGTATGAGTACAACCCATAACCGTAGGTTGGTCTCATGATCATGGAAAGTTCCTCTACGTCTCTCCCTGTAATTTCCAGCGACGAATTTTAAATGGGCATATCAATATTTTCCCACTCTTTTAACATTTACGTCATTTTGATTATTTGAAGTATGTTTATTGGGGATTAATATTACCATAACCCTTATTACTCAGAAAAATATCTGACACTTAGTTCCAAAAAGAAAAAAGGAAATTTCTTTCCCCAAGGTAGGGCTAGGGTTTATCTTCTTCAAGTCGCCAATTCTAAGAAATTCTTCAAGGTTTTAATCTATATGTATGTGGAATTTCATCGATAGGTCCCCTTTCACCCATTGAATCCCAAAGTTAACCCAAATCTCCTGTTTAGTTCCTTTTTCAAAATTTAGGGTTTATGGATATTGGCTTCATTGATATCTCTGTTTGTCGATGTCATTGAGTTATAATACCTATTTTATTGTGAATTTTAATGTTATTATATGACCATGATCACAAACGCTAGCTATATTGTAAAATCCATGAATGTTGAACCTGAGTCATTAAATTTTTTTAAATTCATTCAGTTTATAGAATTGGCTTAATAGTTGCATTCTTTAGAGATAGTAGGTTACAAAAATCGATGACCTAGGTTTTCATGCATATACTTTTGGGTACTATATCCTTCAGTTACATATTTTGAATGCTTTTAAATAATGTATTTATTTTTATTCTTCGGATTATTATTAGCATTGAGCATTATAGTTATCAATGTTGTAAGACCCCGTAAAAATCGTATGTTAAATTTAGCTCGTAAAGATCCATGAGAGATTCCAACACTTAAAAAAATTTTGCTAAGTGTTCAAGTTCAACACTTACTCTTATTTTAGACCTCCTAACTTCGGGGATTTATTTGATGACCTTCCCGACCTTTGTTTTTAGATTTTCAAGTTGTATTGCGATGGGGAAAGTCCCTAGTACATAATGGATACATTCCAGGCGTATTTTGGGTGCATTTTAATGGCTAACTCACTGGTTTGAAATGCTCCCGCATTCCGGGCGCATTTCAGATCAAAAATTTCAGTCAACTTCAAACTATCATAACTTTCTGCATATAATGAACTGTGAGAGATTCTATATATCAATAGAAAGATATTTTAGTCTTCTTTCCAATTCAATTAGTTTCATTCAATTTGAACATTGGAGCAAAAAGTTATGATCAATTTACTTCAGCCTATCAGCCTAAAAACAACAGAGGACAGCTGCGTCTTTCTCTCTTTATCCAAGGGTATTTTAGTCTTTACCACCTATATATATATATACACAAACATGAGATTCAGTATAATTTAGCAACATATGCTTGATTTCTCTCAAAATTCATTAAGAACAAGAAGAGGGTTCGCAATTGGGGATTTAATTTCAAGAAATTCTCTCCGTCGATCTTCGTAAAATGAAGAACTAAGGTATGCATAGTGTTCATCCATGGATTCCTTTCATCCATGGAGCTCAAGAATCAAGTTTTAAGTTATGTATCATGAATATTTTATGGTGGGAT
>JAPEIP010000013.1:184724166-184744463 GCA_026120095.1 Capsicum chinense
TGTGAAATCATGAAACTATGTTGAAATATAAGTTGAAGTCCATGAATTTGGTGATTTATACTTTGTGAAAATTTTATGATTTCACCTATGCCTAAGTTATGCATGAAAGGTGTTTGATTAAATGTTTAAGAGAAACAAGAAACATGTAGTATGGATTAATATGGCCTAAAAAGTGAATTCATGTCATTGACCTCATGCTTGAATGGCTTACATGCTATTGTTGTACAATGAATATGTTGTCGGAATGCTATGATGTTAGAGTATGAAATTAAGATCTTGATTATATACATTCCTACCATGAACAAGATTACGTTAACCATGTACTTCATGAAATCCCCAACTTATTTTATTATGAATGGTTGATATTGATCATGTTTTCAAGAATGTCAATAAGTATTAGTTTCCTTCTATCGAGTTCTGGGGGTACTTGTACCCAAAAAATATAGTTGTGTGCCTATAGCCATGTCATGTTTTCACGATACTGTCAGTCAGTCTCATGACTCAGGAAAACTCATGTAAAGGCAGTATTAGTTTAGTTTTACTCAGTAATCTACGTAAACTCAGTAATATTCCATCAATCTATGGAATTTAGTAAATATCAGTATCAGTATAATTTAGTTCAGTATTCAGTTTAGACATCAGCAAACTCAGTCAGCTAACAGAACTCAATAGCATTTAGTCAGTTAACAGAATTTAGTAGTGTTCTGCTAGTCATCGGAACTCAATAAACTCAGTCCATGTTCAGTTTAGTTAAACAGAACAATCAGTAATAGTTTAGTTAATTCTAGTATGAACTAGGAAATCAGTTCAGTGTCATTCAGTTGGGAGTAAGATTCAGCACCGAGCGAAACCAAGGATGGGAACTCACCTACCAGCAGAGGGTGTGATTCTTAGAAGCAGTCCTTGCGTTCCAGAACTGTGTAGCCAGCATAGGTTGAGACATCAATACCTATCAGTTAAGGGTAGATGAGGTGGCTTAACCTGTCAGATGAGGGTTCCCACCATTCTCATTAGAGTACCTGCCAGATGAGGGTCACTCACAGCTTGTCCTTACCAGCTATTATAGTGTACTTCGGGTATGTCGGTTAGATAACTACTTCCTATAATTTTAGTACCAGTCTCAGTAAAAGAACTTAGATAATTCTTCAGGATATCAGGACTGTCAGATACAGTCAACTCAGCTACAGTATGGAACTCAGCTAGTTCCATCAGATTTAAGATTGTCAGATACAGTCATTCATACTATCAGTTATCACAACTCATGTTATCAGATATATCAGTTATCAGAATTCAGTTATCATTCATGATATATTATCAGTAAATACATGTCATCAGTATTCATACTTATTAGTCATGTTATCACGAGCTCGGTTTCAGAACTGTTATATACGGTCAATCAAATCAGTTCTTCATAATCAGAACTATCAGAAACAATCATTCCTTTATTAGTAATATAGTATCAGCCTCCCAGTATTCAGTAATACAGTATTAGTTCCTCACTTATTAGTGAATTACATATCAATATTAGTAAACTCACCCATTCAGTATCTCAATATCAGTAAACTCAGTCATTCAGTATCTCAGCATTAGTAAACTCATGTTGTCAGTATTCAGACTCAGTAGTCAGTATCACCACGAGTTTAGTTGCAGTTACATATGTATGTATGTATTCTCACATTCATATCAGTCAGTATTGTTCATGCATATAAAACCCTTCAGTCATACTAACGCATTCGCACTATGGTGTTTTATTTAACGCCATAGGTACAGAGGCATGAGTTTCAGAGCAGTAGTAGCCTTGCAGATTTTAGCAATCAGTGCTCTCTTCATTTGAGGACAATATTATTATTACGTTATCACAGTATTTTAGATTAGTTTTTTAGTTCATGGAGTTAGTTGGAGACATGTTCCTTTAACTCCTTATTCAGTTCAGTTAGAGTCTTTCGAACTAGATGTCAGATTAGATGTTCAGACTTTAGTATTTATGTTTCTTTTTGGTATTGTTATACCATGTTTTTCAGATATGTATCAGTATTAAACCTTATGGCCTTACAGTTCATGTTTCCGCATATTTTATGACATATTATGCAGTTTACAGGTACAGATATCAGTCATGGGTAAGCTTGTGGTCCTTTGGGGTCATGAGCACCGTGTAGCATTTCGGTTCAAAAAATCAGGGTGTTACAAATGTCATTCAGTTAGGAGTAGTACTTAGCACCAAGAGGACACGGGAAAGGAGGCTCATCCGCTAGTTAGGTTGAAACCTTAGTAGAATTCCCTAAGTCCTAGAACTACAGTGTCACCGTAGGTTCGAAAGGGTCATAATCAAGCCAGGCTTGGACCTTAGTCCCTTTGGACATAAGTTTAGTGGATTCACGTCAGTCAGTGTTCGTACCATATCAGTTTAGTGAATCCATATCAGTTAGTGTTCGTACCCTTGTCAAGGTACTAAACACCCTTCCAACTAGGGTTACAAGTTGGACCCCGGTTAGCTCAAATTATGCTATATCTGTTATTAGTATCTCTTACAGTACAGTTCATAGTTTATAGTTCAAATTTATATTCTTACATGACCTTGTATTCAGTTATTCAGTTTATTATATAGCACATGTTTGTTATTTGGTCTTGCATTAGTTTATTATGTTACGTGTACCATGTTCAGCTTGTATCAGTTATTTTCTATCTCACATACTCAGTACATTTAAAGTACTAATCACATACCTTTTTTTGTATGATATTATTTAATAATTAGGTCTTGATGCTTAGTATCCGGATCACGCCTAGTACAACCTCTTACCATATCAGCAATAATATTTTTGGTGGGTCCTCATCATGCAAAGACCAATGTCCGCATTTCATTTCATTTGTCTTTGTCATTCCCAGTTTTCAGATAATTAGAGTTAGTAGGGGGGTTTTCCCAGCAACTAATCTTAGTAGAAGCTTTTCAGACTTATAGTTAGATGTTTAGCTTATGATTTCAGATTTAGTTATGTTGATTGGTTTCCTTTGGAATACATATTTCATTATTTAGTTTAGCTTCCTTACAAGTATTTTTATCACCTATTATCGATATTCCTAGTGTTTTGCCAGGCCATGGGTTAGCTTGAGGTCACTTGTGAATCTAAGTACCATGTTATGACTAAGAGGTAGTCTCGAGTCGTAACAAATAGCCTATAACAAAAGTACCCCAAAAGTGACTATTTTAGAAATAACCCACAAGGGCCCTTCTTGATTTCCCAAAAGGCATCTTAATTGACCATAGCCTTATGTATTTATTGATCCGTGGCTTTCTCCAGGCTCTAAGCTATCATCCATATATGGAATCCCCTCTTAATTCTCCCAAAGCTATCCAAGCCCATATACATCCTCCCCTTCTTCAAAGGGATTCATCCTTGAAGATGGATCTTGCAAAAAATGAGAAAGATAAACAACAAATTTGTCCTCCTAGCATGAGGGTTAGCACAAGGTTTACCAACTACACCAACTTACCAAAGAGGCACACATTTGGAATACAACCAATTATCCTTATGTTGAAGAAGATCCATTTATCATATAAGGTACAAAGGAATTAGTTATAAGAAACATCATGGTACAAGGAAGTAAAAAGGCCTTAATGGAATCAAGAATCCCAAGAGATGATATCACATATGATTTAGGAACCATAAGACATAATTATTTCATTACCTCACATTAAGAGCTCAATAAAAGTGGTGCAATTACCCATAAGGATTCATTCAGTTCAAAGAAGTAAAAGAATCATATATCTCTACCTCCATATAAGAAAAATCCCATACCAGCATATGTATCATCATAAGCAAAGAGGTAGTGAGGAAGGTACTAAGCTTACTATTCTCATCTAGAGCATGCCAAAAGGTAAGGAAATCAGTAGATAAGAAGAGACATTCTAACCACCAAACAACCCTATCTATTAAGCAACTTTTCAAAGAAAGAAAGTGCACCAATGAAGCCATGCTACTATAATGGTGGAGGGATCTATTAGGAGTCAAATCACTCCATATCAAATAATACTCCCAATGAATTGGGCTCCCTCCTATTATAGTGTTAAGTATACTTCTAAGATTCCCATTTAAAAACTTGACTTGTCCAACCCTATGAAGGTGAAAAGGAGCTTTGAGTATCCATGGACTCTCCTAAGAATAAATAATCAACTTAGCACCCACTAGTTGTGGTCCATGCTATTTAAGAGAAAATGTGTCAAACAAGGAAGAAAAAACATAGGAAACTCCCACAATAGGCATTGACATATTTGCCTTGGGGTTCTTAAGCATGAGACCATATTTGAGAAAAAGGTCATCATATGCAAACAAGTAATAAATAAAGGAATGAAGGTCATTCAACTTATCCCAAGGTTTTTCAATTAAAAATATACACTTTAAGGTAATAATGTTAACAAGATAGTATTCATAGTTTGGAACACAAGAGGACAAGATTAAGTGCACTTCATTGTCCTCTATCAAAAAAACTCCCACAAGGAGTAGATCACCAAGTGTATCTATACTTCTTAAGAGACTAAAGGAACTATAGGATGCATTCCTAGGGTCACTTATCTTAGCATGATCCTACGAATCCAACCAACACCTTAACTTGTCTAGCCACATAAGTGTGATAAGGAGTAGAACATATAATTTGGACATCTCAGATACACCATGGGCCCAAATGACAAGCATAGTTGTTATAAAAAATATGGAGTTCACACAATTTAAGAACAAAAGAAATAAATTATGAAAGAATCTTAGAGAGATTAATTTTCACATGGTATGTTAGAAGTTTGCTTATTTCCAAAAAAACTACTTACCATAGTAAAAATTATCATCATGTATTCAAAGATCACTAGAAATAAGAGGGGGTAGGTCCATACCTTAGGGACAAGGCTTAGGAATAAGAGGGGGTAGGTCCATACCTTAGGGACAAGGCCTTGAACTTGTTCTCTTATCCTCTGTATATACTTCACTAGGATCTTCCACCTCTTTCATGTAACTCATTGGCTTATCAATTTTATACAACTCTTCTTCAGTATCCAATTCTTTCTATCCCTCTCAAGTTCTTCTTCTCTCTTAAGTTCCTCCAAAATCTTTCTCATTATCTTTAGTCCTCACTCTCTTGATTGGGTGTTAAGGGCACCATAGTATGATTTCATCCTCCTAATACAAATGGGTATTTGTTGGACTCCACTTGATATCAAATATTCCTACAAACTAGCCAAGGTCTACCAAATAATATATGACAAGATTGTATGGTGAAACATCACATAACACCTCATCTCAACTTGCTAATGCTAAAATTCACTAGCATTTAGTTACCTCTACTTCATCATTCTCAATGAGCCATAGAAGTTTGTATGATTTGGGTTTTTGTAGGAAGTTTTATTCTATCAAAAATAGTGCAACTCACCACATTAGTACTACTCCTACCATCAATGACCAAGGAACATATCCTATTCATCATCTTAAACCTTTCACGGAGTAGGTTCACACTTTGATCAAGTTTCTCTTTAGAAACATCCCCATGATTTGCTTTAGATCACAAGAAGAGTTGAAATCCTTCTCCAATTACTCATCATTTATATTCAAGGTTGGTTTAGCTTGCCCGACCTTAGGCTTATCATAACATTTCAACCTCATACTCTATCACATTTTCAGCATAAGTTCTATTACATAAGATCATATTTGGCCTCCTTTGTGCACATTCTCTAGTAATATGTCCTTTGTCATGACTTTGTGACTCCGCTCAATCAATTCAAGGTCACCTGTCTTTGTGGTAGAGTGGATTCTTGTGACTCTTGAAAGAAGGACGAATCAAATAAAGATAAAAGGACTTGGATTAAGAAATTAATCAATAAAAAAATAAAAAATTAGAAAAATAATCATGAAAAAATCAAACTCAAAAACTAAGTAATGAAAGTAGAAGAAATTTACTCTTTGTTACTTCATTTGAAGAATAAGAAAATAATTTGATGCTTAGAAAGTAGTTAACAATTTATTAAAGATGTTAATTAATTTTTGAATAGTAGAAAAAATGGAAAAAGAAGTAATAAGTTTGGAAACTTAGAAAAAAAATTGGGGGTTACTAGTTTGGGCACTCCAGCAAACATCTAGTCCTTCCTAGGATGTTGAGCTTTAAAAGTGTACTAGTTTGGCATTCCAGCAAGTGTCTGGCATTTCCTAGGATTTTGATTTCTTAGATGTTGTGTTGTTGGATGCATTAGCATAGGCCCCTTGACTTGTTGACATGGTAGTCCTCGTGGAAAATTAATTTTTTTCTATTTTTTAAAATTTCCACTATTGGACCCACAAACAGTTTGACCAACTTAGATTTTGAAAATTTGGATCAGTGTACCCTTTTCTTCTTCATCTTCAAGAACAATTTGAAGGCTTCAATAACACCTAGAACATCAAGAACACCTAGAACATCAAGAACACACACTAAATCCTAACATCTTGAAATCAGCTCAAAATTTAGTATTAGCTTCCCCTCGACATAGGGAGCAAACCTCAATAGTTTTTATCCCAAAATTTAAATACAAAAATAAATTTATTTTCTCCATCTTTAAGCTATGAACAACACCATGAATACAATGAAAATTCAAAAATTCAACCTTAATCGAACAAGCTCCGATTGACATAAAACTTTACACATGATCTTTTTTCGCCACCACAAACAAACTCTAATAATTTTTAGGCTCTAACTTCAAACCAATTGCTCCTAAAAATTAAACCCACTTGCAATTTCTTCAAATCATGAAGAATAGCATGAACACCAAAATTAACCATAGTGAAATTTAACTCTGTTTGGCTTCATATTTTAGATCTCAGCTCCAATTGACTAGGAAAACAAATCACAATACAATTGAACCTCCAATTTTGTCTCAATCAACAAACCCCCTTCACCTTTTTCAAGTTTTTTCAAGATCAACAATGGTGAAATTTCCAAATACTCCAAATTGAACCATTCAAATCCAAACTTATAAAATACCAGAGAGCATTAATCTAAATCCAAACTTAAAAATACCAAATGGTTCACGGCTTGTAATGTGTTTTCCAAAGAAAGGTTCAAAGGCTCAAAATGGGTTATTACGGATTACATTTATGCATGGGTAGGCTTTTTAAGATAAAGTGGCTTTTGAAGTCACAAAGATGGCCTAAAATCATTTCTCAAACCAAATACAATCAAAATTAGTCTTGAGAAACTAACAGGGCAAGTTCTAGATAACACAAGTCAAAAAGAAATGAATGCAAATAGCTCACCACACATGGTATGCAAAATTCGCCAAGTAGGCTCAATTGCCCCTCCCGTTAGAGACAAAATTGGAGTATCTATCACTATTAACAAGTAAAATATTTATGGATTCACAAAAATAGAAAGAGTTTTATTACAAGGTTGATCATGTCCACGCCCTTGATTTTTAAAAGAAAAAAAATTTGGACGGAGGGGGTTGTTTGTTTTGCATTTGCACCACGCTTAATTTTCTAACTTAGGCTACAACCAAAGCTTTATCCTTATATTTCGGCTCAATATGGACAAACCAACCATATGTCTACTCAGACTTCGCCAATGGTGTATAATAGGATCCCAAGTCAACAATGCCAAGGGTACTCAGATTTCCCCTGCATCTATAACTCAAAACACAAACACGATGCTTTACCCTTCAGAATGTTGTCACTCAATAAATCATAGGGAAAATCTCGTCATGCATCATCATAGTCAAAACTAAAGTAAAAAGAAAAACTAAAAATAAAACTACATGATAATCCATGAAAATGTGGGCACCATCAGAGTACCTAAATATAAAATCCCAAAAACACAAAACAAAACATCATCAAACATAAAAAATATCCAGGAACATAGAAAAGTAATACAAATTTAAGGGCACCCCCAACTAAAAAGAAAGCAGTATCCTCACTGCATGTACAATAAAGCAAGAGTAAAAAGGGTCTCCCTGAATCTGCATCAGGAGTTGTCCTCTTCTGCTGACTCTATGCTATCACCACCAGCATCATCAGCTGACCAATTAGCAAGGGCCTCATCGTCACTATCCAACCTAGGCAAAGGTAGTCAATCATTGGGTTTGAGCACCTTGAAGATGTTATTTACCTTTTTCCACAACTTTCTGAAGAATTTATCTCTCTTTTTCTCTCTTTTCACCATTTTTTCATGTAACTCCTTGAGGCACCAATGTGATGCAACCAAGGCTGAATAATCTCTCTCCAAGCTAGAAACTATAGCTCTTTGCTTCTTTTGCTCCTCTTAGTATATCTCATAATTTGACTAAGCTACGTATGAATGGCGACCAGTGGAGGACTTTCTCAGTCCCTGAGGCAATCTAGACAATAGATCTCTTACCATCTATATCTAACCTGAGATGTCATCAAAGGGGTTAGCTGACGAAGTCTACAAGAGTTTGTGTCCTCCTAGGTCGGCATGCCTAAGTCTACCTTTCTTTTCTTACTCTGGCCATGGCAACCTTACCTAAAATTTGAGTGGGAAAATATAGGAGCCTAGGTGCTCCCAGGTATCTATAGTATACTCCTCTACCTCTGTCATCTTGCAAAGCTCAGTGATAAGGGAAGGAAAGAGAAGAAATGTACCTCCCTGGTTCTTGAAATGTTCTCACTCTAAGAGTACAATCTCACCTATATTAAGAGTAATGCCAAAGAAAATACAAGACACCATTTACGCTTGTAAATCTATGACAATAGTCATGTAAGTGCTCGATGATACACTACTGCAGATGATATTCAGCCAAAGCTTGGCCTCAGCTGTGAAGTCATTCATCAAAATATCTCTCTTGGTGGTGGTCTAGAGAACTTCCTTTCCTGGACATAATATATTTTCCATATAGGTCCCTAGCTCGCATCCTTTTGCTTGGAACTGCTCCATGTCAGCATTCAGGAGCCCATATATCTCATTAATCCGCTCAACTCCGAAGTTCACTTGCTTACCCCGAATCGTCATCACTGGGTTTGTGAGATAAACCATGTTAAGGTTCGCATAGAAATCATATACCCAATGCTCATTGGCATAGCAGGGGTCCGAGGAAAAACACATCCACCTGGTAGCAGTGAGTTGGGCATGGAATGCTGGGAGATTCTCCTCTACTTTATCAAGGCAAATATCCCTTTTTGGGAGTAATTTCGTCCTTGGCAGCTCACCATAGTAGAGGTTTTGGAATTCGGCAGCCATGAACCTAGTATTGTCAAAATCTTTCATCCTTGCGGCTTAGTACCTGTAAGCAATACAATCTAGGCCATCATTTAGCATTATCACACCAAAATCATGCTAGATTAATCAGATAAACTCATGTGGTGGTGTTATAGAAGGTTTTGGGGTGAGAAATAGTTGTGTAAAAATTTTTGTTATTACAGACGACTACCCTCAGGTATGGCAATCGTAGAGTAATGACTGCAATCACGATGTTATGATTGCAATCATCAAAACTGTAATTGCAGTACCTAATATCGACAGTTCTGCACATCACTCAAAACATATGATTTTAACCCCAAATTTATGTTCTAACTAGGCACATCAACATCATGATCAAAGAACTTAAGCCTAGAATACATGGTTATAACCCCAAATTTGAAGAATTATCATTGAACTCATTAGGGCATTTAATCGAACACATTATGTACACGTTAATTTTAACAATTTTAGGCCTAAATCAGGGTACTCAAGACTTCCTCATTGGTGTGTACACCATCTACAATAGTTAATCACCACAATACCAAAAACAACATATATTTCATGTTAAAAATGTTATTTTAGACTTTTTCCTAAACTATAAGTTCTAAGCATACAATTGCATTAAAAATAAGGGAGTAGAGACAACATACCAAGTTAGAGGATGAAATTAGACTGAAATCGACACTTGGATACTCTACACAATGCCAAAATTTTGGAAGAATTTGAGATAGGTGTGTGTGAAAAAATGGCAGTTGGATGGTTATTTAAACTGATTCTACCGCAATCGTGGTCCTAGTTCTATGATCGCGGGCATGCAGCCTCCATGATTGCGTAGGCACGAGCCACGATAACGATAACTGAGATCAAAAATTAGGTCTCTTAAACTCCTATGTTCAGTCCACACATGCCAATTTTACAAATTTTTTTTTCAATTTCAATCAAAATTCCTCATAGCACTAACTTTACATGGATTATGATGAATAAATGCAAAAATAAAATATACTCTATAATGCATAAAATAAAAGAATATTGTTCACTTTTTGTGGATTTATGCATTTCTTCCCATCTTTTGTGGCGAACCACCCTCCCCACTATCGTTTGTGTTTCCACTTAGAAGATTTGAATCTCTATCCCAACTTTCGCTCACTATGGATTGAGAAGCAGAGGGGCAGAAGATTCAAATTTTTCCAAGTTGAAGCTACATAGAGGTGAGGGCATGACAATGATGTTTCCATCTCACCACTTTGAAGATTTGAACCTTTTACCCAATTTCACATCGAATTTTTGGTTTGGCTCCTTAGGTAAAAGTGAGCACATCAATAGAACACTAGTTGCATATCAGAGGTTGAGGTCCTTGGCCATTGATAGTGGGGCTTCCATATGCTCTTTTGGAGTGTCAAATCCCAAAATATAGGGATGGTCCTTCTTCTCCCCATAATCCATCATTTTCCTAGGTGGATGAATTCTCATCACATTCTCTAAGTGTAATATTAAGAAGGGGTTTGAATGAGGCCTAACCCTTAATTCCGGGGTTGCCTTCTCTGAAGCACCTTCACCCTTAAATGAACTTGAGTCATCATAAAAGAGGTGTTTTGGTTCTTCTTTTGACTCTAGTACTATTTTCTTTATTTTGACATCTTTAATATTATTTGATTCAGTTGATTAGGAAATCACCGAGGATTCTTCGCAACTAATCTCATCAACATAGCTTAGTTTCTCTTATTGACTAACCTCCTCTTGGGAAATGGGCAAGGTAGTGGTATTTGCAAGTTTTGGTTCCTTGCCCATTTCCTCCATCTTGACAATTTCCCTTCCGAATACCTCATTGGATTGATATATTTCTCGCACATTCTCCCCCGTTGTAGTTACCCGATCCAAAATAGTTTGAAGCATTGCCTCAAAACTATTGGATCCAATATGTTACTCTTCCTTTGTCTCATCATAAGACCTATCAAACTTATAAGAAGAACTAGTATTTCGGTTAGCATAATAATAGGAGAAGCATTTAATAAATCACTCCAATGTCCATCTCGACCACCACAAAAAAAATAATCATACTCCCAATAAGATCAAGATGGTATTTCTATATCTCTTCGGGTAGCATATGTGCAATTCTTCCAAAGTTGGGTCCGTCACAATATGGACATGCATCATCAAGATAGGATTTTCAACTAACAAAATTATATTTTTCGGAAGATGCCATAGAGAAAAGTAAAATAAAATAAAAATCTACCTAACACAAGATATAAAAGAAAATTACAAACAAATATATACAAGTTTGAATTCAAGCAAGTAAGCTAGAATTTCAAACTAACTTAATACACCAAATTGTTCGCCGGCAACGGTGCCATTTTTTATAACGCTCAACTTACACGTCAATTTTAAGTGCAAGGTGGTTGTCATCAATATATTTACCCAACTTTGGAGTCAGGGTCGAATCCACGAGGAACAATGTGAGTGGCGACTAAATTAGTTTGAAATGATAGATACTAGCTAGATTTAAACCAATAGTACAAAAAGATAAAACTAGGGGGTTTGAAAGGTATCATATTTATTATTTCTTTTTGGGTTTTTCGAGTACAAATTCAGGGCTACGAATACTTAGAGTCTAGATAATTAGGCATGGATCTTGGGATTATTCTTTCCTAGGGGCAAAATATAAATGGAGACATGATAATTCGATGCATGTTCTAATTAATGATAATGTGGTAGGCTAGGTTGTAAGTCCTTGGGCTAGTTTGTCAATATAACCTCAAAGATTTGACTCATTGACTCTTTTGAGTACCTAACGAGTGTGTCAATAAAGTTACCCAATACTTCATTTAGGCATCCCTATTTCTAGGATGATACCCAAGGAATAGTCAACTTCATAATCACTCTTATGCCTAATATAGTGAAAAATTAGCAAACTATGCCAACAATTATCTGCTAATGCTTTGGTTCCCACATCCCTCTTTTAAGGATGATGTTGGTTCCTAATATTCACCCAAACCCTTCTTTCAAGGATAGATTGAACTTTCAAGAGCTTAGGACTTTCACCCACAAACCCATTTGAGTATTTAGGGTTTTCACCCACAAATCCCAACCAATTTAATGAAGCAACAATAGAACCCATCAATCAACACATTAACATATGCATAAATAAATCATAACCCACATGCAATTGCACCCTATTCTAGTATAATCCCAAGAGGAAAATCTAGCTACTCATAAGATAAATAAGTAAAGATGTTACCCAAAATCTCTATGTAAAGATGTTACCCAAAATCTCTATTGATTTGATTTGAGAAAATCTAAATGAATGTTACTTCAAACTATAAGATCCAACAAATCCTCAATGGGAGTTCACTAATTCTTCACTTGGAAGTGACTCCAAAGTATTCTTCACCTAAAATTTATACAATATTGTCTTCTCCAAATATAGAGGCTATAACCCTAGAACAATGTCTAAAAATTGGGGAAGATGGAATATATAATGAATAGGATTTAAGTCTTTCTTTTGTCAAATTTGGGATCAACTATGTGCATTTATATTTCTGCCCTTGGGCTGTATTTTTTGCAAAGCCACGATCGCAGAGACTTCACCACGACCGCAATCAAAGCCACACATTCGCAGTTGGTTAACCTTCTTGACTAACCATGATTGGGGTCCTCAAACCGCGACTGCAGTAACTAAAGTTGTGTCTGCTCCAGGTCTTCAGCTTCACTTATTTGCTTTCTTTTGATCCTTTTTAGCTCCAATCCACATCTTTCTATCTCATTAATAATGTGCCTGTAAAATGCGAATATTAGTGCATTCAATCACAATTATGTCTCATTTATTCATTCAAAACTTGGTAATGTACATGAATGTTGAGTGCAAATGAGTGGTAAAATTACTACTCATCAGTCGGCACATGGTATGACTCTCTCACCCACTCGTACACTCATCATACGAGTTGTACCCTACCTCTCATATCTATTTTAGTGTCTGATCTCTCAAGGCTTCAACTTTTTGTTCTTACGACTTCTGCTTACGAGTCGTACCTTCACCATACGACTCATGGCCTTCACTTATAACTACTTGGGACTTCTGTCTTTTTAGGCTTTGAACACTGGTCTGCTTACGGTTTCCTTATATAAGTCATACTCAGACTTTCGACTCGTATACATCTGAGACTTCAACTTTGGATGGTAGCTTTAGATTTTGTTATGCTTATAATTCCTTGTCACGACTCATACCTTTAGCATATGATTGAGTTGTATCTTTTCTTTACTTGGTATTTGGTTATGTTGTGCTTACGAGTCACCCTACGATTTGTATGGTATGTTAACAACTCGTGAGGTAACTCATATCTTGATCAGACTTTGTCTATTTAGGTTTTTTTCTTCCATTTTAATCCCAATACTATCGTAGACCTATTTTACCTTCAATAAACACCAAAGTGCATTATATCTACTAAACAACCTAAGTACATGATAAATTTAAGGTTTTAAGCATCAAAAGTGTCGTGTTTCCACGACACATCACTAGGACCTAAGAATTAATGGAATAATTTGAATAATTCCTAAAACCTAGGTGCTCTATTAGGTGTGCCTGCATTTGTAGAAAATAAAATTTAAGTCAAGAAAATAATAATCGAAATAAGAAATATCACAACAATCACATTATTTGATTTCAAACAGTAAATGTTACAATCTCTATAAATCCTCTAATTCTCCTTTTCAAATATAAATTTTAGGGCCTTTTATCTTGATTTTGAATTTGATGGATTTGATCTTGGCTTGTGAACTTGTTGGATATGATCTTGACTTGTGAATTTGGATTCAAGAGTCTGTGAGCTTAATCTTGAATCTTTATCTTGATCTTGAGTTGTGCATAAACTAGAGTGTGTGAATTTTTGAATTTGTAGCTTGTAGAGAAATATATGGGTTTGATCCATAATCTCCCTCTTGCTTCTTCATAGAATTGTTCTTCCTTTTTTGAATTATGAAACCTTTATTTATATAGTAGGATAGAAGAATAGTGATGAGGAAAGGCTTCTTTTGGCCAATCAAATTAGAGTAATATGACAACATTTGATTGGTCGATATATGTCACTTATACAAATGGTGTATTTTTATTGGTCTTTGATTTCACTAGGCATGATGCATCATTTTAACACGTGTCATGATTCTATTGGCTCTTTCGCTTGACTTGACATGCCACGTCATTTGCCATGAGGCACCAAATTAGACCTCTAGAATAAGATGATATATTGGGCGTAGCATAGTAGGCTCATCATTTGTAACCTAAATTGGTGCATTAGCCCAATAAAATTTGAGCTTTAGTTAAGTCCATATTTATTGGACTTAACGCAATAGTCCATATTTATTGGACTTAACGCAAATTATATTAATTCATAATATTTGTTCGAACTAATATATTTAAAGTTTATATGATCACAATTCATAGTAACCTTTTTCTGTTAATTTGTTAGAAAGGTATAATTTTTCGTCTAGATAGAGACATTACGATGAATCAAGCATATATTGCAATATATGAAAAGGACTATTAATACGGGTCTGTTTTGTACCAACAAAAATTGTGTAGAACTTGTTGGCCATATAGATGCAGGTTATTTATCTAATCCACATTAATCTCAATCTTAAATAGGCTAATATTTACATGTAGAGGTATTGCTATATCATGATGATCTACAAAGTAGTCCATCATTGTTACTTCTTCAAATCATGTTGAGATAATAGTTATTCATGAAGAAAGTAGAGAAGCTTTTATGGTTGAGATGGGTGATATATTTCATCAAAGAGGTATGTGGTTTGAAGTGTCATATCAAGGCACTCACAGTCCTGTATGAAGACAATGATGCATGTTCAATCCAATTAAAATAAAGCTCTATAAAAAGAGATAGAACAAAGCACATCTCGCTAAAGTTATTCTTTACACATGATCTTCAAAGGAATTGTGATATTGATGTACAATAAATTCGTAAGTGACAATTTATCAGACATGTGTACTAAATCTTTATCAACTTCAACTCATGAGATCATGTTACATAAGATTAGAATATGAAGAATTAACCAACTGAATTGTGTTCTTCAGCGGAGAAGTAAGAGTCGCATTGTATTCTTTTTTTCTTAACTAAGGTTTTATCCCACTAAATTTTTCTAGTAAGGTTTTTAATAAGGCAGCACTCAAATGTGCATTCAGTAGATTATCTTTTATAATAATATTCAAGGGGAAGTGTTGTAAAATATGTGGATACTATGTAGGCCATAATGAGAAATTGTGGCCAATAAAATAATTGGCATTCAAGTATGGTAGCTTGTTGTACTGTAGCTTACATTAATGACTATGTAAGATATAAACTTGGCAGCGAAGTACTTTTGGCTTATATAAAGCCACTTCCCCTATATTGTAATTCATACTAAGAACGAACAAAAAGAAAAGTAATAAGACTAGATAGTTCTCCCTCTATCTCTACTTGTTGTCATTTTGTTTTGTCTTAGGCTTTTATTATATAACATGATCGATAAATTTAAAAATAGCGTTCTGATGTTTTTACTTGTAACATGTTTGAATTTCAAGATAATTTTTTTCTATTTTAATTAAAGATATTTTTATCCAAATTTTATTTTTATATTAAAAAAGTAATTATTTTTCAAAGAGCGAGTTGTTATGTGATAAGAAAAGGGGAGATGCAATTAAAAGGAACAAATGAGTTTTTCAAGTTTTTTTTAAAAAAAAAAAATTGGGTAAAAGTGATAAGTTTCTTTCAACTATCCTTAAACTTTTTATTTTTACATTTTTACCCAAATAATTGTAGAAGTTGTCTCAACAACTATTATAATTGTTCGATAATTGTGCGCAATTATAGGACAATTGAATAGTTGTTGGGACAACTAATGTAGATGTTCGACAATTATGTGCAGTTATATGTTATGGGACTCATTGTCCCTTTTAATTAATTAAAAACTTAAAAAGTTTCCTGCCCTCAATTTTTCTCATCACCTCTAATCTTTAAGCTTATGAATTCGAATCAGAAATAGCATGAAAAAATAGGAAAAAAATCTATATAACCATCCTTAGATAGTTAAATGCAAGTTATAGAAAAAAAATTTAGTTCGTAACTTGTAGCAAAAATTCAGTATAAAAAAGGAAAAACGAAAACGATTTTTTTTAATTTAGAGAAAATACTCTATTACCACCTTGAATTATATGTGAAAAGGGTGAGACACATCCGGACTTTTGAAGGATCCTATTGCCCCCTGGACTAATTAAAACCATATTTTTTACAACCTTAGTGCCTACGTGGCACATACGTGGCACAACACACTGAAGGGTCCATGTAGGCATACGTGTGTGCCACGTAAGTACTAAGATTGTCAAAAATATAATTTTAATTAGTCCAGAAGGGTAGTAGGACCCTCCTAAAGTTCGGGTCTATCTCAGTCTTTTTGCATAGTTCAAAGTGGTAATAAAGCATTTTCCTTAAATTTAAAAAAATAAATACAAATTAAATATAAGAAAAAAAAAGATTTTCTATCCGTAAAAAAAATGGCAGTTATTATCAGGATAACAATCATCCCTTTTTTTTCTCTCACAAACGGTTCTCCCCTTCATTATCAACATACCCTATTTTTGCTTAAATCATCATTGTCAAACATTGATCTTTTCTTCTTCTTCACAATTTTCTTTTAAATTATTTCGCCATATTTGTCGTCTTCTTCTTCTTCTTCTTCTTCTTCTTCTTCTTCTTCTTCTTCTTCTTCTTCTTCTTCTTCTTCTTCTTCTTCTAAAGTAATATTGGTATAAGTTTTTTTGAATCTGAATTAAGATAGATGGTGATAATTTACATTCTCTACTTGTGATGCATGGAGGAAGATGGGATGTGACCGGTGTTTTTAATCCGTGAAAATTGTACAATCTAATATTCATGTATTATTTTAAACAATTAAGTTGACATTAGTTTATAAATAATAAATACATATTTTAAATGATTTTTAATTTTTGGGGTCTCCATTTATTGAATTGATAAATAAGATTCTACATATAAATGATGTATTCTTATAACTGTTTTTAGTGTATGAAAATGATACACAATACGATATCCATGAATTAGTTTAATAAATTTCGTTGAAGTAAGTTTATATATCTGTTTCATACTTAAATAATTTTTTTGAGTTCTCAATGTGTGGAATTGATATTAAAATTGACATCGACAAAATTTCGTATATGCCACATTTTTATGAAATGAGTTTTATGAACCTGATAATTGCTAATATTTTTAGTGGATGGAATTGGTATTGAATTAAAAGTCAAAAATCTAGATAATACTCATGTACGAATGCTTAATTTTATATTTCATATAATGGAATAGATATACAAATTATTTTACTTAATCTTTTTTTAATAAAGTTATTTACAAACGCTATGGATTGAGATATTTAATGAAGTAGATATACTTCTTATATTATAAATTGAATGAAATCGATTTATAAAGTGATTTCGTCATATTTGTATGAAATCTGTATGAAATAGATATATAAACTGGTGTCTATGGATTGTGATATTCAATTCAGATGATATCAGTTTATATATCCATTCCATACACTATGTGCTTATCTCTTTGAATCAAAATTTTATCTCATCTACTTTCATATTAAATTAAGATTGAATAAAGACGAACTTTGTCATTTTTCATACAAAAAAATCAAAATTTATAAAAAAAAATGACAGTACATTTGGTTCTTCAATAATGGAAGAAGTAAGAAAAATGTTATAGTTAAAAGATGAAATCTATGATTATTTATGTGATTATCTATGGAGGATTTTGATGGATTTTGAGAAAATATATGTGAAAAAAATATAGAATAAGATGAAGTGAGAAAAGGGAGAGAGAATGCGTATCTTGTGAGAGAGAATGGCAAATTGAGAGTTTTTTAAAAAAGGTAAGAAGGATAACACGTGAAGATATAATATTGACCATATTTTACTCTTTTCATAATTATCAACACAGTTATTAAGGAGAAATTGAATACTAAACCCTAAAAAAAAAAAATAGTTATTTTTACTTTAAAATGTTTAACCATTTTTTAAAAAAAATTAGTTTGTTTAAAAAGTTGCTACAACTTACAATTAAATTCTTAATAAAACAATTATCTAAAAAGATTGTTATAACTTGCAATAAACAATCTAATAAATGTATATGAGATCATTTTCTTTATATAATTATCTCATATGCATTTATTAGATTGTTTATTGCAACTTGTAGCAACACTATTAGATAATTATTTTATTAAAGTTTTAATTGCAAGTTATAACAACTTTTAAAAAGCTAATTTATTTATTTTGTTAAAAAAATCGGTCAAATATTTTTTAAGACTCCTTTTTGGGGGTTTAGTATTCAATATCCCCTAAATAAATGTGTTGATAATTATGAAAGGAGTAAAATGTGGTCAATATTATATCTTCATTTATTATCATTCTTATCTTTTCAAAAAAGTCTCAAGTTTTTTCTAAAACAACTTTATTGAAACAATATTTTTTTGCCAATATCACACATTTCATCTTAATTATACTTCTTTTTTAAAAAACAAAAATCATCTTCATAAAATATCTTCCTTTGGTGTATTATTTAAGTATCAACTTTGATATTTATCATAAAATTTTATCTATCATACAATTCTATCTTTGAGGGTTCAATTTTGTTTCATTTTATCAAGTTTTTTTGTTTGAATTTTAGTATATATTCTTATTATCCGTTGATTTCATCAGTTATAATCTTTCTTCATCCAAAATTGACTTCATCTTCTTCTGCCAGAAAGCAAACACTAATATCAATCATGACTAATACTGATTTCTTTTTATTGTAAAAAAAATTATATGATATCAAACAATTACCAATTAATTTACTTTCATTATGTACGTGGTAGTTTTTCATGCAATATCCATTACATACACTAAAAAAATTATGTAACATACAATAATTTTTCTTATTAATTGTCACATTCATAAATCTCATTCAATACAAATGTGACATATGTGAAACATCATCGATATCATTTTAATATCAATTTAATACATTGATAACTCAAAAAAAATATTACTTCAGTACGAAATGAGTATATAAACTGATTTCAACGCAATTTATTAAATAATTCATTGATATTATATTGTGTACTATACTATTTTCATCCACTAAAAACAGTTATAAGAATACATCATTTGTATGTAGAATCTTATATACTAATATCATAAATTAAGACACCAAAAATAAAAAAAATCTATTAAAATATGGCTTTATTATATATAAATAGATTTTAACTTGATCGTTTAAAATAATATATGAATACTAGATTGCATATATCACAGATTAAAAATAAATTATTAATATATAGTATTTATTGACATTAGTTTTCATGGAGTAATTCCACCACCAATATTATTGCAAATTCAAAATCCATGAATTAGAAATTATTATTATTATTATTATTAGAAGAAGAAGAAGACAATTAGAGTGCCCATTCTATTTGGAAAAGGACATGGCATGGTCATTTAAAAAAAAAAAATGGTTCATAATTGAAAAGGTGGACAATCTTAACCAGTCAGATCAATTTAATACCCTTTTTTAGTCATTTGGCCTAATTGGGCTCATGCAATCTGTATACTTAATTAAATCACTTTTATATTATATTGATACACTTTTATATTATATTGATACACTTTTTTTTTTTTAAAAAAGGAAATTTTATGCAAACACATACAGTCCCTATACCCAATTGATACTCTTTTATACCACATTAATACAGTTGTATACTGCGTTGATACACTGGCAGTGTCCATATACTCAATTGATACTCTCTTATACTAGATTGATACATTTTTAGAATGCATGTAGAAACTATATAAAGTCGTATAAAATATGTATCCAAATAATAATTGTAGTTAAAAATTGTATAGAATGTGTATAAAAATGGTATAATTATTATATAGAATATGTATATGTATAGAAACTATATCATTATTATATATAAATATATATCTTTAACAATTGTATTATATTAAAAGTATATGATATTGTATTTTATTGTATAAATAAGTAAAACTAAATAAA
>JAPEIP010000013.1:184761070-184772816 GCA_026120095.1 Capsicum chinense
TTTATTTTTTTATCATTTCTCTTTTTATCCCTCATTTTTCTTGAATTTTATTTTTATTTTTTTCTCTCAATTTTTTAATTCTTCGCTTTTTTCTTAATTTTTATTTTTTCTTGCCTTTTTTTTCTCAATCTCTTTTTTTATTTCTCTATTTTGTTTGATCGATTTTTTCTTTTTTCTCAACTTCTATTATATTTTGCTAATAAATAAAAAAATGGATAATATGCAAAGGGATTTTTTTTTTTACATCAAAACAAAGTTAAGGGCATGAATTGTTGTTAGGAAGTTCTTTGGGATAAGTTTTGCCTCTAAGACAAAAATTATAGAACAACTTATAAATCAATACACAATATGGTAGTGTTAAGTCTTACTTGTGGAGTATAACTTGTTGTTTGAAAATCTTTGAGTTAAGTCTTGTTTCTAAGACAAGAGTTATAGAACATCTCATAAATTAAAAAATAATGTGGTAGCATCAACACTTGTTCATTGGGCGTAACTTGTTCTTTTGAGAGGTTCTTGGGCTAAGTTTTTTCTTAGGGGCAAGACTAATAGAGCATCACACAAATCAAAACACAATATGATAGTGTCAACTCTTGTTCATGGGGCATAACTTGTTGGCTAAGTTTTGCCTCTAAGGCAAGAGTTATAGAACATCTCATAAATCAAGACACGATGTAGTAGTATCAACTCTAGCCCATGGGGCATAACTTGTTGGCTAAGTCTTGCCTCTAAGGCAAGAGTTATAGAACATCTCATAAATCAAGACACGATGTGGTAGTATCAACTCTAGTCCATGGGGTATAACTTGTTGTTTGAAAGTACTTGGACTAATTCGAGCCTCTAATGCAAGAGTTATAAAGCATCTCACAAATCAAGACATAATGTGGTAGTGTCAACTCTTACCCATAGGGCATAACTTGTTTAAAAGTCATTGATTTATAAAACATCTCATAAATCAAGACACAATGTAGTAGTGTCAAATCTTGTCTGTAGAGCATAACTTGTTGTTTAAAAGTCCTTCGGCTAAGTCTTGTCTCTAAAGCAAAAGTGATAGAACATTTCATAAATTAAAACATAATGTGATAGTGCCAACTCTTACCCATGGGACATAACTTGTTATTTGAAAGTCTTTGGGTTAAGTCTTGCTTCCAAGGCAAAAGTTATTAAATATCTCATAAATCAAAACACAATGTGGTAATGTCAACTCTTGCCTATGGGGCACAACTTGTTTCATGAAAGTCCTTGGTCTAAGTCTTGCCTCTAAGAGAAGAGTTATAAAACATCTACTAAATCAATACACAATGTAGTGGTGTCAACTCTTGCCCGTGAGGCATAACTTATTGTTTGATGGTCCTTAGGCTGAGTCTTACATCTAAGACAAGAGTTATAGAGCATTTCATAATTAAAAAACTATCACGACCTAAATGGCTATGAGTGGCACCCACACTAATCTTCCTGTGGGAGAACTATCTAAACCGAACCATTACCCAACCACTTGATCAATATTAGATGATATTATTATAAAATTCAAGATAATAACAAATATCCAGGACTAATTATTATTAATGCGTAAATTCAAACAAACTACTTACTAAAATTCTTAAGACCCGAAAGTCATCGTACAAGAACTACTAACAAAGATCATGTCTAAAGTGATATCCAAAAATAAAGTAAATAAAGAATGTTTCATTGCCCGAAGATGGACAAGAACAAATAAGATGACCCATGGCAGCCTGGAGACGGAGTGCTTACCCTTGTATCAAGATCTGCTATCAAACTCTAGAGGTGAGGTCATGTCTGAGTCTAGAACACTTTCTGCACTCAACAAAAGAAGAGTACAAGGTAGTATCAGTACAAACCACTATGTACTGATAGGTATCATAGGTCAACTCAATTTAATAGGATGTACACAATATAAATCAAATAACGAGTAGCCAGACATCGTCACACAACAAATATTCAATGAATCAACAATACAACAACGACAGGTCAAACAATGCTCACAAACAAGCCATATAACCATCAAGAGTATCAACCATACTATAAATATCCACAGAAATAACACAAATATGTACACACATGCTATGGAACTTATTTTTACCCAAATAGTCATGACCTGCAGGGAACAATCTATGTTCATGTACCGTACCGGCGTGGTTCAGATCCAACATGAATATAAACGTATCGGCATGGTACCCGATCCAACATGAACATAAACATACCGGCGTGGTACCCAATCCAACATGAATATGAACGTACCGGCGTAGTATCCGATCCAACATAAATATAAACGTACCGGCGTGGTAACCGATCCAACATAAATATAACAAAGTATTATCAATATCAATTTACACAATCTCACAGCATGCCACACAATGTACCAAGTTGACAAGTACACTTAAAGTCATAAGACAATTCCGTCAAGTCAATTTTCAATAAACATTTATACACGAATCAACAATTTCAAGCATGTCCGAATACCAATCCAGAAGTATCCAATTTAGGAGCATACACGCAATTAAGTCGAGTCTAAACTCTAATTAAATCGTAACCTACCTAAACCAACGAAGTTTCGAAATCTTTTTCAACATATAATCCCCATAAGAATATGAATCTAAAGACAAAGTAACCTATATAAAATAGACTATATTTAGTGGATAAGGATTGTTAGGATCATAATTACTAAAATTATCAAATCCTAAATTAGCTAACCTTCACGCTGTTCAACGTTGTAAGGACTGATTAGACATTATGCATAATGATGAGAAGAAGGACAAAATTAATATATTATGATTAATTAATCATGAGAAAAATTAATAGAATGCTTCCCAGAACTTGTTCGCACCAATTGTTTCTTAACATACTACCAATTTTCCTTACTTTTAAACCAAATTGAGTACTGCCATCATTATTCCATTATTACCACTATTTCGTACCCTTAAGTCTATTAAGATGAAAGCACAATTGCCTCACTTTGTTTTCACTTCTTAATAAAGACAAAACCTCTAAGTCACTAACCAATTTGCCAACTTGTTTTTCATCCTTAATAGCGACAAATAATTCAGTCATTAGCCAATCATTTAACAATTATTACTATACTAAGCCCAATATGAACAAACTTGCAAAATAATTTCACTATAAATTTTCTCAACTCACCTGAAGCCATTGCCCTTTCGTTTTTCTTCTATGCTGTGTGAGATAACCTAAGCATAACTTCTGTACTCCACCTCTCAATTTATCTGACCTTATTTTTAATAAATATGCTAAATTTTTCCCACTTAAATTAATTCTTTTATTGACTACGTAAGAAAATAAGCTACCACTTTGACCCATTAAATCACTAATTAAACTAATTATCTAAAATACCTAAAACGTTAATATATCCTAAAAAATCAGTACTACTCATCTCGCGAGTCATAATTCACGTATACAAACTACGAGGAGAGCAAAAAAAGGGAAGATGAGAAGATTTCACAAACGACCGGGAGGGTCGTTACATAAGATACCAATTAAACAACCGTTCGTCTGCGAACGAGTAACAAAGACAAGAGAGGGAAACAAGGAATTACCTGAATCAACAAAAAGTTGCGGATACCTACTATGCATGTTTGCTTCGGTCTCCCATGTAGCCTCCTCAATAGGACGATTCTTCCACTGGACCTTCACAAACGCAATTTCCTTAGTCCTCAGCTTATAGATAACTTAACACCTAGTCGATACCTCCTCCGCCCAGAATTGGAAGGTTCAATCAGTATACAACAACATAAGGCATATTCTTCACCCATAAATATATGCAATAGTCCTATACTGGCTGATAAATATAGGTGTATATTAGTGATAAGTGATGCATATGCAAGAATGAATACAAAGTACACAATCAATATCACCACTCATCATAACTGTCCTCATCAGGACCATCATTATAGTAATCAACCTCTAGCCTTACCATATATCAATATGTCATCAGTAGTATCCTACGGCCTTGCCAAGTATGAAACATATTATAAATATATCCTTCAGCCTTGCCGAGTATCAACATCATAACAACTGTATCCTCTGGCCTTGTCAGGTATCAATATCATCACAATAGTATTCTCCGACCTTGCCGTCGGCCTTGCTGGGTATTAACATATCACCATAATAGTCATTACCGAATAACATACACTATAACACTCATAAAAAAATAGTCATATCACTATAAAATATCTATCTATTCAATACTTTCTAACTACATGTTATTAACTAACCAACACTTATTATAATAGAATCACTAGTTCGCTAGTCATCACATAACCTCAAGTTATTAGCCTAAACATTATCCTTCACAAAATCCTTATTCACGGAATAACAACTAACCACTATTTATTTAATAGCCAACATCTAACATCTAGTCACGGTTCATCATTAGACCAAAACCGTCATTTAATCACCATTCATTATTATCAACTAATCATCTTATATCCGTTAATCATTACTAAACAACACATTATTACTTGTCACCTAACCATCTTTTATTAGCCAACACTATTAATTATCTAACCATCATTTACCAATTAATATTTGCTTAACTATTCATTAGTTAACCATTTAGCAACTATTCAAAGCTATTAACTAGTCACCTCTTATTATCTAGTCTCATTAAAACATAACGCCTTGTTTACCGACTAATCGACATCACAAACCTAGTCATCAATATTCACTAATCTTTACCTATGCTAGATCCGACCTCACTATAAGTCACGCATTAACCATCGCTAGCTACTATGTTTCAACTAAGAAAGATTCATTAACTAATACATTAGATTCCTAGTCATCAAGTTTTATAGTCCCCTAATAGACAACTAGTTACCACATAGCTTAACCGTTAATTAGGCAGAACAATCGTAAGATCATATTTTAGCTACAAGCACATCAATTACCGATATAACACTTATGAATGTATCAAATCTATGCATTCCATCACCAATATCCAATCAATAAAGTCGTAAGCAACATACCGCACCTTCCTTCATCCCATACCAGAGAGATGTGTATAAAAACATATATGTATTCATAAACTATAATTGTATCCTTTACACTGATAAACACTCCTCGAATATTCAATCATTATCATAACACGGTCCTTGACTTATTAATTTATCCGAAATAGTCACAACATCATAATCACGGCCATAGGGTAATATACATATCCGAAACTCATATCGAGAAATCATCTTTATAATTATAGCATATCTCTAATCGTCTCACATATAGGAGGTATCTTATATATTAGAGGCATAATATAGAGAAACATGTAATCGTCTGTAGAATATCTTATATCGATAGGTCATACATCATGACTACAAGGAATATCACCTCTCTAGGTCAATTTGTATATATAAGAGGAAATAGCATCTCTATAGGTCAATTATCAAGTCTAGGAGAAAATAACATCTCTAATGCTCAATATCCCTTCCACAGGAAGTATCATAACTATAACTCAAAAGCCACAATCTATAAACATCAATACAAGTTACCAAGTAACGAAGTAACCTTATTCTTAGGTTTACTAGCCTCATCTATGTCTAACATCCACAACTTATTCCACAAGGCTTAACACAAGATTAGGCCTACGTGGGTAAGACGATCCCACTTCTAATCCTCAATTTCCATAAATAGGCACACTATGCCCCAAACTAGGCTAAGGTATCTAGTTCATCTTCTAACTATCAAGTAAGCATATTCAAGCCTAAGATAGCAACTTCGACTAGAACCAAGGTACCCAAGTCAACTCTACCCAACTTATGGTTTCAAGACTACTACAGTAGCCCAATAAGGCTAAATATACAAATCATGCTTCAATTACTAAAACCACATCCCAAACATAGGTTTACATCATAGCCACGCTATAACTAATCTAAACTAGAGAGGAAAAGCAATAGGATTCAAAAGAGGTAGAAACATGCCATTTTATGGGTCCTACGAAATTAGAGCCTACATCACATTATCCTCCATTATATTGTTAATATCCATCTAATCATCATACCTTAACCACTCAACAAGAAATATCCACCAAGTATCACTCAAGAAAATATCAATCATGCCATTTAATAATTCATTTGTTCTCCCATTCAGGGTCATCGCTAATTATTTTATGATTGTAACTAAGCCATTTGATTTTGCATTGCCCCACTATCATGAAAATTACTATCCTCTAAAAGTGTCATATATCAGGCAACTTTGTGGGACATACAAATTTATAATCCAACCACAAGGTCAAGTCAATAATAATTTATCTTCTCAAAATTTTTTCTAATGCATAAATCCACAGCTACAACTTATGTCCTGACAATCACTAACTCAATATATTTTGACGAAAAACACTTCATGGTCAAGCCAAACTTCTCTTATATCACTAACACCAATTTAAGATATATAGAGTCATTTTTATTTCTACCTAACAATAATTTTATTATGGGATTTACTTAACTCTTAATCACCCCAAGAGTGGTCCCCACACCACTAGCACATAAGCAAAGCCAAATAAAATAAATCGATTATAGGTCATTGACAGACTCATCACCAATATCACATTCCAGATAAGTCATTGATCAAATTTTGTAGGTATTAACAACCTCTTCTAGTTTTTATCACTTTTATTTAAAACTTACTATTTTGCCAAGCATTAAGAATTCGTTCACATAAGGTACTCAAAGATAATGTCACTTAGCTAGTCCTCACAAGGAACCCATTATAGTTTCAATAATAAAACTGCACAAAAATTCTAAATACAATCTCAATGGCCGGACCACACAAGGATCCCCAAATAATATCAAATAATCGAACTACACAAGAGTCTATCCACAACATCATTAACAAGAACCTCTCATTACGAAAAGCACATATCACCTCAGTCTTTTACTCATGTCACTTTTTCACCATCTTTTCTCGACATCACATTCTCATATCATCCTCTCAATTCTCATACCATCAATCTCATTAGTATAATAGTACCAAAAATAACTAAGCACCATAGAATTTCTAGTTTCACAATAATAAGAAATCAAATAATCCCATCATATTTATCAATAAAAATAACTAAGTCAATTTTCATCACTTAACAAAAACAGTTCACAACAATGACAAAAATTTAGCAACACAAGTTTAGTCAAATATCAAACACAAGCAATCAATAAGTTCACAACTTTCACAAGTCTTTACCTATTAACAATAACTTTAGACCTTATTAACAGATGCCAATTGAAATCTCCTAGATTTTTATTCAAAATTATTAAGATACCAATTAGAATTGTCTAGATACCAATTGGATTCAATCCAGTAGTCCAAGATTAGGATGGAACGATGGAGAGAAAGAAACGAAAATCACTTCTACATGCCGCATAAGCTTACAAAGATTAGGTGTGGGGCCCTACACACCAATCTACGAAACTTTACTTAACATTGATCTTATTAACAGATACCAATTGGAATTGTCAGATACCAAATGAATTCAAGTAATAGCATGTAAGAAAGAAGAATTTGAATTTTTTCAGTGTCCTATAGCCTCTCGAAGAAAAGTACAGATGTCTCCGTACTGTTTTGCAAGACTTTACTAGATATGTTCTTATACGACGAGATCGACGAACCTAGGACTTTGATACCAACTTTATCATGACCCAAATGGCCATGAGTGGCACCCACACTAATCTTCCTGTGGGAGAACCATCTAACCAAACCATTACCCAAACACTTAGTTAATATTAGATGATATTATTATAAAATTCAAGATAATAACAAATATCCAAGACTAATTATTATTAACGTGTATATTCAAACAAACTACTTACTAAAATTCTTAAGACCCGAAAGTCATCGTACAAGAACTACTAACAAAGATCATATCTAAAGTGATATCCAAAAATAAAGTAAATAAAGAATGTTTCATTGCCCGAAGATGGACAAGAATAAATAAGATGACCCATGGAAGCCTGGAGATGGAGTGCTCACCCTTGTATCAAGATCTGCTATCAAACTCCAGAGGTGAGGTCATGTCTGAGTCTAGAACACTTTTTGCACTCAACAAAAGAAGGGTACAGGGTAGTATCAGTACAAACCACTATGTACTGGTAGGTATCATAGGTCAACTCAATTTAATAACATGTACATAACATAAATCAAATAACAAGTAGACAGGCATCGTCACACAATAAATATTCAATGAATCAACAGTACAACAACAACAGATCAAACAGTACTCACAAATAAGCCACACAACCATCAAGAGTATCAACCATACTATAAACATCCACAGAAATAACACAAATATGTACACACATGCTATGGGGCTTATTTTTACCTAAATAGTTATGACCTGCAGGGAACAATCTATGTTCATGTACCGTACCGGTGTGGTACCGATCCAACATGAATATAGATGTACCAGCGTGGTACCCGATCCAACATAAATATAAATGTACCGACGTGGTACCCGATCCAACATGAATATAAACGTACCAGACTGGCGTGGTGCCCGATCCAACATGAATATAAACGTACCAGCGTGGTGCCCGATCCAACATGAATATAAATGTACCGGAGTGGTACCCGATCCAACATGAATATAAACGTACCGGCGTGGTACCCGATTCAAAATAAATATAAACATACCAGCGTGGTACACGATCCAACATACATATAAACGTACTGGCGTGGTACCCGATCCAACATAAATATAAATATACTGCCGTGGTACCCGATCCAATATAAACATAACCAAGTATTATCAATATCAATTTACACAACCTCACAGCATGCCACACAATGTACCAAGTTTACAAGTACACATAAAGTCATAAGACAATTCCATCAAGTCAATTTTCAATAATATTTATACACGAAATAACAATCCAAACATCAACAATTTCAAGCATGTTCGAATACCAATCCACAAGTATCTAATTTAGGAGCATACACACAATTAAGTTGAGTCTAAACTCCAATTAAACTGTAACCTACCTCAACCAACGAATTCAAATGTAGTTAGACCGCAAGCTCCTTCTCCCCCCCCCCCTCCAAAGTTTTGAAATCTGTTTTAACATATAATCTCCATAAGAATACGAATCTAAAGACAAAGTAACCTATATAAAATAGACTATATTTAGTGGCTAAGGATTGTTAGGATCATAATTACTGAAATTATCAAATCCTAAATTAGCTAACCTTCACGTTGTTCAATGTTGTAAGGACTGATTAGACATTATTGCATAATGATGAGAAGAAGGACAGAATTGATATATTATGATTAATTAATCATGAGAAAAATTAACAGAATGCTTCCCAGAACTTGTTCGCACCAATTATTTCTTAACATACTACTAATTTTCCTTACTTTTAAACCAAATTGAGTACTGCCATCATTATTCCATTATTACCACTACTTCGTACACTTAAGCATGTTAAGAAGAAAGCACAATTGCCCCACTTTGTTTTCAATTCTTAATAATGACAAAACCTCTAAGTCACTAACCAATCTGCCAACTTGTTTTTCCTCCTTAATAACAATAAATAATTCAGTCATTAGCCAATCATTTAACAATTATTACTATACTAAGCCCAATATGAACAAACTTGCAAAATAATTTTGCTATAAATTTTCTCAACTCACCTGAAGCCATCACCCTTTTGGTTTTCTTCTATTCTGTGTGAGATAACCTAAGCATAACTTCTGTACTCCACGTCTCAATTTATCTGACCTTATTTTTAATAAATATGCTAAATTCTTTCCACTTAAATTAATTCTTTTATTGACCACATAATAAAATAAACTATTACTTTGATCCATTACATCACTAATTAAAATAATTATCTAAAATACCCAAAACGTTAATATATCCTCAAAAATCAGTACTACTCATATCGTGAGTCATAATTCACGTATATAAACTACGAGGAGAGAAAAAAGAAGGAAGATGAGAAGATTTGACAAACGACCGGGAGGGTCGTTACAAAAACACAATGTGTTAGTGTTGACTCTTTCCCAATATACGTAACTTATTAGAAAATTCTTGGGATAAGTCGTGCCTCTAAGGCGAGAGTTGTAGAACATCTTATAAATAAAGACATAACATGGCAGTGTCAACTCTTACCTGTGGGATATAATTTATTATTTGAAAGCCCTTGAGCTAAGTCTTGTCCCTAAAACAAGAGTTGTAGAACATCTCATAAATGAAGACATACGTGGTAGTGTCAACTCTTGCCTGTCAGTCTTGTCTATAAGACAATAGTTATAGAACATCTCATAAATAAAAATATAACGTGGTGGAGTCAACTCTTGCCCGTGGGGCATAATTTATAGTTTGAAAGTCCTTGACCTAAGTCTTGTCTCTAAGAAAACAGTTGTAAAATATCTCATAAATGAAAACATAATGTGGTAGAGTCAAATCTTGCCCGTGGGACATAATTTGTAGTTTGAAAGTCCTTGAACTAAATCTTGCCTTTAAGGCAATAGTTGTAGAACATCTCATAAATGAAAACATAATGTGGTAGAGTCAACGCTTGCCCGTGGGGCATAATTTGTAGTTTGAAAGTCCTTGAACTAAGTCTTGCCTCTAAGACAATACTTGTAGAACATCTCATAAATGAAAACATAACGTGGTAGAGTTAAGTCTTGCTCGTGGGGCAAATTTGTTGTTTGAAAGTCCCTGGCCTAAGTCTTTCCTTTAAGGTAAGAGTTATAAAATATCTCATAAATCAAAATACAATGTGGTAGTGTCAACTCTTGCCCATGAAACATAACTTATTATTTGAAAGTCGTAAGTTTTGCCTCTACAATGTGTTAATGTCAACTCTTGCCCATGAAACGTAGCTTATTATTTGAAAGTCATAAATTTTGCCTTTATAATGTGATAGTGTCAACTCTTACTCATGAGATGTAACTTGAATGGTAGAAAGAGAAGAAAAGAACAAAAATAATAAAAATTGCGAAAAAAGAAGAAAATAAAGAAAAATATTTTAAAAAAATACAAAGAAAATGTAGAAGTTGAGAGAGAATGAAAAAAAAATAAAGGTTGATAAAAATTAAACGAAAAAATATTAAATAAAAATAAAGGTTGAGAAAATTTTAGAAAGAAAAAAAGAAAAGAAAAAATCAAAATCAAAATCAAAGAAAAATAAGAATTTTTTTTTTATATTAGTAGATGTTGAGAGGTGTAAATAAAAAAGGGGTCGAGAAAAACTAAAAAGAACAAAAAAAGAGGAAAGAATAAAAAATCAAAGTAAAATTAAAAGGGAAAAGAAGAAGTTGAGAGGAAAAAAAAGTAAACAAGGGTTGAGAAAAAAACATCAAAGTAAAATTAAAAAGAGAAAAAAAATAAAAGTTGAAATAAATAAATATGGAGTTGTTATCCATTATGAGGATCATTTATGAAATTTACTCCATTGGCCAGGGGTAATTTTGTCCAAAAAAATATTAGTTAATAGGCAAAAGCTATTTTAAGAAATTTTTTTTATTTGAGGTTAAAATTTAAAAGTCACCCCAATTTGGGTCTATTCTTGAGATTTACCCTAGTTACAAACATTTTCCTACCAAATTTTAATTATGAAAATGCTAGCACCGAAAAAGTTCAAAAAGACAAACTAGGCCATTAATTAGAAGGTGTATAGTATCTTTCTGCTAATCACTCTAAATAACATGTATATGTATTTGGTGCGCAAGACGTCATTAAATACATACACATATACATATAACTTAATTACCTTATTTTTAGGTAAT
>JAPEIP010000013.1:184773073-184791897 GCA_026120095.1 Capsicum chinense
AGAATAACTAATTAATAATCAAGTAACTTATATGAAAAAGATTATTATGACAAATGAGTCCTTCCAAAATTAAAAATATTATGAAAAAGATGTCATCATTCAAAATGTGTATATAATTAATTTAAATAACAATATTATATAAAAAAGAACATTTATGATTTGATTACAATTGACTAAATCAAGAAAGTATCAAGAAATCTATATATATAATAAAGCAAAGAAGTTAGCCTAAAATTAAGTCAAGTGGCATATTGAGAACTAGCCACTTGGTATTTTGGCAATAAGAATCTATTTTGTTGGCAACAAAATTTATTTTGGTGATTATCTAAATATATAATAAAGCCAAAAAGTTAGCCTAAAATTAAGTCAAGTGGCATATTGAGAACTAGCCACTTGGTATTTTGGCAACAAAAATCTATTTTGTTAATCAAGCAACTTATATGGAAAAAATTACTATCTATATATATCATAAAGCAAAGAAGTTAGCCTAAAATTAAGTCAAATGACATATTGAGAACTAGCCACTTAGTATTTTAGCAACAAGAATCTATTTTGTTGGCAACAAAATTTATTTTGATGATAATCTATATATATAATAAAGCAAAGAGGTTAGCCTAAAATTAAGCCAAGTGGCATATTGAGGACTAGCCACTTGGTATTTTGGCAACAAGAATCTATTTTGTTGGAAACAAAATTTATTTTGGTGAATAACCAATTAGTAATCAAGCAACTTATTTGGAAAAAATTGCTATGACCAAAAAGTCATTCCAAAATAAAAAATATTTCAATAGAGATGTCATTCCTTAAAATATGTGAGCAATTAATTTAAACAATATAAATAATAATATTATAAAAAGTAAATATTTATGATTTTACTACAATTAAGTAAATCAAGAAAATGTTACGAAAAATCACTTAGTAAATAGTAACCATGTAACTTATAATAATAAGATTGTAATAATCAAAAAGTCGTTTCAAAATTAAAAAAATATTATAAAAAAGATGTTATCCCTAAAAAAATATACACAATTAATTTAAATAATAATATTATTTAAAAAATATTTATGAGTTCACTACAATTTAGTAAATCAAGAAAGTATTACAAAAAAATTAATTAGAGAATAACTGATTAATAATCAAGTAACTTATATGAAAAAGATTATTATGACAAATAAGTCCTTCCAAAATAAAAAAATATTATGAAAAAGATGTCACCACTCAAAATATGTATATAATTAATTTAAATAACAATATTATATAAAAAAGAACATTTATGATTTGATTACAATTGACTAAATCAAGAAAGTATCAAGAAATATCAATTAAGATAATAACCAATTAGGAATCAAACATCTTATATGAAAAATAGTAATCAAAGAGTTATTCCAAAATTAAAAATATTATGAAAAAGATGTAATCACTCAAATGGTAACTTTGGACTACAAAATGGAAGAAATTTATTTCAAGAAATTTTATTTAAAAAATATGCATTATATTTATTGAAAGAATTTTCATTTGATATATTTTAAGTAATCTATATTTAAAACAATATGCATTCATATTTAATGAAAGGATTTTCATAATTAAAAATAACTATCAATGAGTAATTACACTTATCATTCCATATTAGAAAATGAATAAATGATAGTCTTGAATTTAAAAGGAGGGTAGATTGAAAATAAATAAATATTGAACATTTTAAAAAATGAATATTACTACACAGAAAAGATTGCATAATGTTTATCAAAAATAACTACTAAAATTACATAGTCCTAATTAATATTTGAAGTCAAATAAAATTTTACCTTACAAAGTTATTCTTTAATTGACCAATTATATAACCTTATATATGTCTGTAAGAATATTTCATATTTTAAAATGATCAAATTTGAAAAAAATACTTCATTTTGATGAACAAAAATTAATTAAAAAGATTAAATTATCTTATATACAACTTTAAACCTGCAGATCAATAAAATGAATTAGGAATAAATATTTCTTAATAATAAAAATTTATAATATTTTTTATATGATGGAATATAGTTGTGAGTTACTAACAAATTAGAATATATGCAATTGAAGTATTATCATAAAATAAATATTTATATGACAAAAAGTATTTATGATTTCATTCAATGTACATCAATTAAGGAAGCACGACAAAATTGATTGAGAAATATAAATAGAAAATGAATAATCAATTAACAATTATATACATATATATATATATATATGGAAACGAATATTGTACCAACTGCAATTAATCTAGAAGTTCTAATGCCATAACAATAAAATCAATTAATAAATAGTAATCTTGTAACTTATATGAATAAGATTATAACAATCAAAAAGTCATTTCAAAATAAAAAAATATTATGAAAAAGATGTTATCCCTTAAAAAATACACACAATTAATTTAAATAATAATATTATTTAAAAAATATTTATGATTTCACTATAATTTAGTAAATCAAGAAAGTATTACAAAAAAATCAATTAGAGAATAACTAATTAATAATCAAGTAATTTATATGAAAAATATTATTATGACAAATGAGTCCTTCCAAAATAAAAAATATTATGAAAAGGATGTCATCACTCAAAATGTGTATATAATTAATCTAAGTAACAATACTATATAAAAAAGAACATTTATGATTTGATTACAATTGACTAAATCAAGAAAGTATCAAGAAATATCAATTAAGATCATAACCAATTAGGAATCAAACATCTTATATGAAAAAATAGTAATCAAAGAGTTATTCCAAAATTAAAAATATTATGAAAAAGACGTAATCACTCAAATGGTAACTTTGGACTACAAAATGGAAGAAATTTATTTCAAGAAATTTTATTTAAAAAATATGCATTATATTTATTGGAAGAATTTTCATTTGATATATTTTAAGTAATCTATATTTAAAACAATATGCATTCATATTTAATGAAAGGATTTTCATAATTAAAAATTAACTATCAATGAGTAATTACACTATCATTCCATATTAGAAAATGAATAAATGATAGTCTTGAATTTAAAAGGAGGGTATATTGAAAATAAATAAATATTGAAATTTTTTAAAAATGAATATTACTACACAGAAAATATTGCATAACGTTTATCGAAAATAACTACTAAAATTACATAGTCCTAATTAATATTCGAAGTCAAATAAAATTTTACTTTACAAAGTTATTATTTAATTGACCAATTATATAACCTTATATATGTCTGTAAGAATAATTTTGGATTTTAAAATAATCAAATTTGAAAAAGATACTTCGTTTTGATGAATAAAAAATAATTAAAAAAGATTAAATTATCTTATATAAAAATTTAATCATGCAGATCAATAAAATGAATAAGGAATAAATATTTTTTAATAATAAAAATATCAATTAAAATTTATAATAATTTTTATATGATGAAATGTAGTTGTGAGTTACTAATAAATTAGAATATATGCAATTGAAGTATTACCATAAAATGAATATTTATATGACAAAAAGTATTTATGATTTCATTCAATGTAAGTCAATTAAGGAAGCATCACAAAATTGATTGAGAAATATAAATAGAAAATGAATAATCAATTAACAATTATATACATATATATGGAAAAGAATATTGTATCAACTTCAATTAATATAGAAGTTCTAATGTCATAATAATTTACCACTATATAAGAAGGCTACACTCAGTAAAAGTCAATTAATTTTTGCCATAACATGCTGGAGAAGATGGATTGTGCAAGTGATTTCTGCCACAACTTATCTTGTCGTGATAATCACTAGAATCCCAATTTACTGTGAGCATTGTTTTAGAATAGATTTTTCTTAATTTGTCAAGTCAACTAAATATACAAGTTATGTTTTATATTCATTTTATTTTCTACATGTTTGGTGAAAATTTTATGAGTCAGTATTCATGTACTTTATGTTTTAAAAAAATATAATCTGTACTCTTTGAAAATTTAAGTTAGTGGTCTTTTAATATGTCATACATTCTTACAGACTTATAAAAATTTATCTTGGTCAAAATTTGCAATGAAAATTTTAGAAATAACATAAAACTTTACAAGTTATACATTAAATATGAAGAAACTAATATTGATATTAGATAGTTGATTTTCTTGCATTACGAATATTGTTGCTTTAGATTTTAGTGAGATGATAATATGATTTCAAAAATTAATAAATTATGATACTAAATTACTAATTCATTATATTTCTATATATTAGGATTAACACTTGATTTGTCTATACTATATTTCTATATGTTATGATTAACAATTAATTTGTAAATTAGATTGTGTGATTTTAATAGTATATTAAAAGTTTTGTGATAGTGTATTAGGAATGATAGTTAAGTGACCTTAGTAAAAAAATGATAGTTGTATAACTATCTATGAAATTTACCCGACACTAGGATTACAATCTCAAAAGCTACATATCGAAGATCAAAATTTGGGTGAGTATCTCGTGGCTCATGCTCAATGGGCAATGCTCAAATTCAATAAATCAAATACTTATGAATACTGATTTTTTTAAATTCATTATATTTAAATTCTTACTGCAAATATTATTGTACTTTTACATAGCATATTGTACTAATGTGAAAGTAAAGGTCATTTATCATTTGTTATTTATAAACATTATGCTACATACTTTCTTATTTTTTTGTTTTAGTTGATCTAAACAGACAATGAGTTCAATCATGTTTATATTTATATTTGTAACTCTAATTTTAGAATATTGTAGATCTTTTGGTACAATAATTATTTTGATCTACTTTGTACAATATAAAGGATAAAAATGAATAAGATTAATATCTTATTATATTGATAAACATGAGAGGTTAAGTATTAGTTGAATGTTCTAAGATGGAAGGAAATTCAATTTCGATAGTGATTAATATTTATAATTTCATTCAAATTGAGTAAATTGAGAAAGCATGATATAGAGTTGAAGAGTGAATATTCAAACCTATGAAGGACTAAACCATTTATTCAAAAATATATATATATACAATAAGATTCATTAATATTTGTTGGTCCATTATCATAAGAGAATAAGTGAATATTGTGAATTGTGCAAACAGGTTAGGACTTTTGATAATGTTATAAGTTATTTGTTGAAAAAATGGTAATAAAAAAATATGAGAGAGAAAATTGACTATTATTGAGACTTTGCTCAAAATATTTGTCTTGACGCAAAAATATTTTAAATTTATAAAGAATATACTAGAACTAAGATCGTGCAAAGGAATACAAAATTCACTTTGAAAGAAAAATCTATTAAGACAAGAAAAGAGAAGGGGAAACTCCTTTCTTCCTTTTGATAAGAGGATGCAAATTAAAATATTTAATATAAAAAAATTTAAATTTCAAGTTAAAATTTTACAGAGAAGCCTCATGTGCATAACACTAAAACATATCTTTCATTAGTTTTTTGTTTTTCTAACCAAATTTAGAAGTAAGTCACTTAACTAATCATAATTATGTTAAATATGCATTTTCTTTTGTAATTCTATGATTTCTTACAAAATCAATCAATATAGATCACAATATTATCTAATATTCTCAAATAATTATATTACAATATAATATTATTTGCACACGGATACTAACTTTCGAAAAGAAATGTTTAAGTTTTATGTAACTAATGATATTAAGTTCAATATTTTAATAGTTATTTTTCGTATTGCATAACTTTATTAATTTCAAATATGTGAATGATATTAAATAAAAATTTTATTATATAAAATCAATAAGATAATAATTTCTATAATTAATTTCATTTAAATTCGACCGCGCATTGCACGAGTACTAATATTAGTTTGAGTTTAAAAAGACGGGAATTTTAGCTTACTTGAGTCCAATTCACCAATTAATTAAAGATTAATTGAAGATTCTATTTTTAAAAATAGGAGGCTTTTTTTAATGAGTTTCAAAACTCAAATAGGTTTTCGCTCTTTTTTTTTTCTTTTCATTTTTTTCTTCGTTTTTCTTTCGTCCTTTTTACTGTTTTTTTTTCTTTGCACCTTTTTATTTTATATTTTATTTATTTATTCTCTCTTTTCTCATTTTTTTTCTTTTTCGTTATTTTTCTTTATCATTTTTTTGTTGTATTTTATATTTATATAATTTTTGTATATCATATTTTTGGTATCAAACTATACATTGTAAATAGAACTATCATTTGTATTTGGATAGTTTAGTCGTGAATATGTACGATTTTATCATTTGTTATCATTTATATTTGGATAGTTTATCCGTGAATATGTATAATTTATTATTTGTATTTGTATACAAATAAGTATTTGCATTAATTATATTTTCTTGAGTTTAAAATAGACAAATATGCAATATATCATTTATTACAAATGTATCATTTGTATTTGTATATAAACAAGTATTATTTGTATCTGTATCAAGTTATATAAACATGTGTCGTTTGAAATACATGTATCATTTACATAAGATATGTTACCAAATACAAATTATTTTATGTTCTCACACACACACACACACACACACACACACACACACATATATATATATCATAAATGTTTTTATGACCTCAAATACATAAACAACACATAGACCCATTGAAAACATTGTCATCATTCTTTGAAATATATATACAAATTTATTTATTTGTTATGAAATACATATACAACAACAAATTCAGTATTTATTTGCATACAAATGCATAGCTGTTTTATGACCTCAAATACATATACAACACATAGATGCTTTACACATTGCCATCATTTTTTAAAATACATATAAAAATTTATTTATTTGTTTTGAAATACAAATATAACTACAAAGTTTAGGCCTTATTCACATACAAAGTACATAACTATTTTTATGACATCAAGTACATATACAATACATAGACCCATTAAAAAGTTTGTCATTATTCTTTGAAATACATATACAAAATCATTTATTGTTATGAAATATACAAGGACAAATTCAGACTTTATTAACATCAAAGACATATACAACATATAGAACCATTAACAATTATATTTCAATCATACAAAAGTTACTAGCCACCGATACAATTATACAATTGCATGATACAAAAATTATTTCAATTGCATAAATTCATTGATACAAATATATTTGAATTGTACAAATTCACTTTATTATTAGATGCAAATTGCAAATGAAACTAAACAGTTTGAAATAAATATATAATGTTGATGCAAATATACAGACAAGAACATATTTGAAATTGAAAAATTAGATGAAATCGAATGAAGAGTGAAATAAAAATAACAAAATAAATACGAAAATACAAAATGACTTTTTGGATGTATTTTAAACATAGATCTAAGAAAGAAATTAAAAATTATCATAGTAGATCTGAAAACGAGATCTAAAATTATAATACCCCACAAAATCATGTATCAAATTCTGGTCGTAAAGCTCCCTGAAGGTTCCCAAGACTTAGAAAAATTTTGCTAAGTGTTCAGGATTCAACACTTAGTCTTATTTTAGACCTCCAAACTTCGGAGATTTATTTGGCGACCTTCCCGACATTCGTTTTTTAATTTTCAAATTGCGTTACGATCGGTAAAGCTCATAGTATATTCCGGGTGAGTTTTGGAATTTTTGGAGTACCGTAAGGGCACGTTTGGGTTCTCAAAACAGAAGCCCCGGGCGATTAGCCCGCGCCGCCTGCTAACTCCAGTGCTTGCCTAGTTTTTTTTCCAGCATTTCAGGGTCAACTTCAAATGGCCATAACTCCCAATATATAATGAACTGTGAGAGATGATATATATATCAATGGAAAGATCTTTGAGTCCTCTTTCCAATGCAATTGGTTTAATCCAATTTGAACATCGGAGTAAAAAGTTATGATCAATTTACTTCAGCCTATCAGACAGTCAACAGAGGAACAACTGCGTCTTTCTCCCTTTCTTTAGGGGTGTTTTGGTTATCTTCCACCCCTATATATACCCCTTAACACCGAATTAATCCTCATTTTAAAAAAAAATATACTCCTTTTTCTCTAATTTCTCTCAAGAACAATAAGAGAGGTTTTCAATTGAGGATCCAAATTCAAGAATTTTCTCCGTCAATCTTCGTAAAATCAAGAATTAAGGTATGCGTAGTGTTCATCCATGGATTTCTTTCATCCATGGAGCTCAACAATCAAGTTTTAAATTATGTATTGTGAATACTTTGTGGTGGTATGATTATGTTCATGTTGATAGTTGTTGTATGGTTTCAAGTTGGGATTTTTATGTATTTTTATGAAGCTATGTTAGTATGTAAGTTGAAATCTATGAAATTAGTTGTTTATGATATCTATATTGTTGGATGTTGATAATCAAGTTTTTGATGTTGAATGCTTCCCAAGTTGGAATCTTTATGTGTTATTATGAATCTATGACACCATGTGAGTTAAAAACATGTAAAACTTGGTTGTTTATAATGTAAAGTCTTATGGTTTCACCTATGCCTAAATTGTGCATGCAAGGTGTTCGATGAAATGCCTAGAATAATAATAATCATGTTTTCATGACTTAAGAGTACCAAGTAACAAGTCCATGCTCTATACTTTATGATTTTACATAAATTCCATGTTATTGATGTATTGTGGTGGTGATATGTAGTGAACATTATGTTGAAATTAAGAAAGTACTTCCATGTTGAATGTATCCCCTCCCACATATGAAATGTTGAGAACTATGTGTAGTATTGAATCTCATACTTATGATATTATGAATTATGGACTCTATTCCTATGAACAAGTCAATCATGTGTGTTAGTTTCTTTCCATCGAGTCCTGGGGGTAAATGTACCCGAAAAATATAGCTGTGCGCCTAGAGCCATGTCATGTTGTCACAATATCCTCAGTCAAGCCATGCTCAATAGAATTCAGTCAGTCATGTGACTCAGGAAATCTCAATAATCTCATAAACTCAGTCAGTTACCAGACATCAGTAGTAATTCCATCAGCCAATGGAAATTCAGTAAAATCAGTACCAGTCCAGTTCTACTCAGTACTCAGTAACTTCAGTTCTCTCAGTCAGTCCTCAGATCTCAGTAGTATTTCGTCAGTCAACGAAACTAATTAAATTTAGCTTACCTCAGCTAAGCAACACTATCAGTTAGTTAATCAGTTCAGTTGATCAATTCAGTCAATCATGCTCAGTGTCTATTCAGATGGAAGTAGAAGTTAGCACCGAGTGAATCCAAGGATGGGAACACATACTGTCAGATGAGGGTGTGATTCTTAGCATTCATCCTTGCGTTCCAGAACTATGTATCCAACATAGGTTGAGACATCAACATTGCTAGCTTGAGGGTTGATGAGGCGGACATCTAGTGTTCTCTTTTGGGGACACTGCCAGATTTGAGAGTCACTCACAACTTGTCTTTACCTGTGGCACAATATTGACACCCTTCAATCAGGGCAATGATTGGACCCCAGTTTCGCTACATTAGCATACATGGGGCCTATCGGTTAAACTACTACCTCCCATAGTTTCAGTCATTCAGTCTCAGTAAAAGAACTCAGATAGTTCTTCAGAATATCAGGACTGTCAGATACAGTCAACTCAGATTAGTACAGAACTTAGATAGTTCCATCAGATTTAGGGCTGTTAGCTACAGTCACCCATGTCATCATTATCCAGTATCAAGGCTATCAAATATAGTCACTCATATTATTAGCTATATCAGCTATCAGAAATCATTTTCCAGTCATATTAGATTTCAGTAAACTCATGCTATCAGTACTCAGTTTCAAGACTGTCAGATACAGTCAATTAGACCAGTCCTTCATAATCAGGACGGCCAGAAATAATTATTCCTTTATCAGTAATAAAGTATCAGCCTCCTATTATTTAGTAATACAGTATCAGTTTCTCACTTATTAGTGATTCACAGATCAATATCAGTAAACACAGTCATTTAGTATCTTGAAACCGATAAACTCATGTTGTTAGTATTCAGGCTCAATAGTCAGTATCATTACGAGTTCAGTAGCAGTTACTTATGTATGTATGTGTTCTCACATTCATATCAACCAGCATTGTTCATACATACAAACCCTTTGCATTTAGCCTACCTCACTCGTATACTCAGTACTCTCAGTTGTACTGACGCATTAGTGCTATGGTGTTTTCTTTTATGTTACATCATAGGTTCAGATACATGATTTCCAAACCAGTAGTAGCAGTAGCATCTCAGCTGTCAGAGTTCCAGCAGTGAGTCCCCGTCTCTCGAGGGCATGATCATTACTTATGTTATGGTTTATTTCAGTTCAGTTTTGCTAGTCGGAGTTAGTTGGAGACATGTCCCATCAACTTCCTATTCAAACAGTCATGTTAGAGGTTTTTCAGACTAGTATGTTCAGACTTCAGATAGTATTACAGTTGTTTTGGATATTCTATACCCCACTCTCATGTTATGATTATTCTGTTTTGAACCTTATGGCCTTACAATATTACATATTCCACATTTATGTTCTATATTATGCAGTGTACAGGTACAAATATCAGCCATGGGTTAGCTTGTGGTGCCTCGGGGTCATGAGCACCGTGTAGCATTTCGGTTTAGCAAATTGGGGCATTTCAAAAATTCACTGTAACTATAAGAGCGGTGATGGTGAGGTACTTATGGTTAAATGGAGGGATTCCAGTGTTGACTGGTTTTCTAGTGAAAGAGATGGGTGTGTGCAGTGGAGGAGTTGGATGATGATGTCAATGAAGAAGATAGATGATGTTTACAGGGGAATGTAAATATGAAAAATTTTAATGCGCGTGAATGAAATTACTTTACGAGCAACTTCTTGAGAGTTCTAACCATAAAGCATAGTCGTTCTTCTTAAAAAATAAAATTAACTCTTTAAATTAAAAAAAATATTCTTGACAACACGAAGGACCATAACAAAAAATGACACACCTCTAATGCATGTGTTCTTCATAAAGTTTAATATAAAACTGAAAATTTTCAAATCATATCAAAATTTTAATTTTTAGAGTTGACCCAGTAGTTAAAAAAATATCTCTACATATGTTTTAAGGTTTGAAGAAAAATCTTATGTGATTTTATGTTATAACTTAATAAAAATTCTGTACGAATAAAATTCAACAAGTCTAAAAGATTGATTAATAGATGGGTAGTATATAAAAATAACCCAGTCAGTGATGACATTGAGGACGTACCAATAACTGCTTGATATGTCATTATCACTTAGATTTACATAATACACCATCCAATAGCCGCATGTTGACTGCTAATATGACATTGAACCAACCATTATCTTATCAGTTGGCAAGCTGATTAGTACATATAAAAGTCGATAATCAATTAGTTAAATCATTAAGCATAATTATCTGCTCAATCTATTGGTAAGTAGCCTAACAATAATATTCTTTGATTTTATGGTCTTAAACATGCCATGTGAAAGTTAAAATTAAGGAGTTTCCAAGAAAGAAAAGATACATTCTCTAAAACGAACTAAAAGAAAATATGTCATGTGAAAGTTGAAATTAAGGAGTTTCCAAGAAAGAAAAGATACATTCTCTAAAACGAACTAAAAGAAAACATGACAAAAAACTGACATAAATAAATAATTTAAAATTTTAGAAATATTGACAAATTGTTGAACTATCTTAACGAATATAACGTAGCCAAAGAAAACAAACAATAAGAAGAAAAAGAAGAAAAAAAATAATTATGAATGTAAATGTCAATATATAATTTGGGCCTGAGCTTAGCACGGACCAAATGACACTAATTTTTTATATAGAGAGGAGAAAAATAGAGATGTCAGTGATAAGTATTTAATTGGAAGGAAGGATGTGAAGGTCCATTGATGGAGTTTTTTGTAAGAGGAAAAAAATGAAGCTCTCAGGGGTGAGGGGGCGACTGGTAAGATTCAAAGAAAAAATAATGTCATTTTGTTATCTCACTTATTTTTTTAAAAAATTATTATTTAGCTTAATTATGGATTTAAGTTTGCTAGACTCTATACTCCCCCCCTCCCCCCCACCCCCCATTTAATCTCCTTCAATTTATAACTAATTATTACCTTTATAAGCCTCAACTTATGTTTTTACTAATTTGAATTTAAAAGAATTCTCTTCGAATAAAAAAAGGGAAAAAAACATAGTGCAATCATCAGCCAAAAAAAGGTAAATAACATAATTGTCACTAGTTTGTTCCTTAATTATCCTCTTTCTCAATTTTTCAATAAATTTTCTCTCCCGAATTTTAATTATTCATATACATAATTGAACATTGATATACAAATTGAACATTGATATACATAAGTATCTTATTGTCACGATCCGAACTAAGGCCCGACCGTAACGAGTATCTCAAGTCTACCGAGGATCGAAGACCACCCCCTTGTCTAATAAAATAGAATGTGATACATTACTTAGCAGATGAATTTCGAACATATAACAAGATAGAGGATAATATGATAAAAAACATCTAAGTGCATCAACAACCAAAATTCTATCCGCAAAATCTCTACTAGTCCGAAAATAATCTAAGTCGGGACATGCCCTTGACCCTGATGTTGACATCTAATTTTTTCCCTCCCCGTTTCAAATTAATTTTTGAGTTTCTCAATTTTAAATAGTTTTTAAAATATGTGTTTTAAGTTATTTTGAAATAAATTTCAAGCCTACCCTTTTGAATTTAAGTGAAATCAATATGTTCTGTGTTTAATTATACTGGATCATATAATTATCATTTAAAGGTAATGCTTTAGAATTTATTCAGAATGAAAAGTTTGGTTAAATTGCGAATACTCTACTTTTTTCCAAGATCGATTGAAAATAAAAAAGTGATTACATAATTAGTTTCTTAATTCTGTTTTTAAACAAAATAATTGTGCTTTATTAAATATTTATTTTTGAAATTATTGAATTTGAGAAGCTCATTAAATTAATTAGAAGTTAATTTCATTTCGACGTTGTCCAAATTGATTCAGTTGACCATTTATTAGTGCAAAATGACTATAATTTTAATAGAAAAAATTACAGAAACTAGCATTCTTAAGACTATAATTACAATAAATAGCAACACTTTTAAAAATTACAGCTTATAGCAAGAGTAACAATATTTTACCCACTTCATAGTAATGGAAGAATATGTATTTTTCAGTTGTGCATATGTATTTATGAGTAATACATATATATTAGTATATGTATTTATATAGCAACATTTTACTTAAATATAAAATATAATTTACTACTTTTCGTAATTATAAAACTATTGCTATAAAAGTTATAATTAAGGCTAAAGAGTTACTATTTCTGAAATTAGAATTACTATTTCTGAAATTTTCCATTTTAATAAAACTCATTTTTATTAATTGCCGCTGTATTAGCCCAATGATTAGCCCACTCCAACATTATCTAGCCCTTTCTAATTTTGAATTGGGTCAGTTGACCCATAACATAACCTTGCACTAGCCCAGCAACCCCTAACCGACCCGGCCCAAATCTTTATCCCTTCCCTTAAACAGCAAAACAACGACAATAACTCAATAACAACATTATCAGCAAACCACGTATAAACACAACACAACCACCGTATTAACAACAAACGTCATCTATTTCCACAACGAAAATACCGTCAACTATGCAAAACCCTAGCCGCCTCCCTTCTTTTACCATTTTGTCATCATTACGTTGCCATTAATGGCTAAAAAGCTTTTCATCATACTCAGATCATGTTCATCCATTTTCGGCAAGGATAAACGGATACAACTTTCTCCACTGATTTTTCGAGTACAATGGCCATCAATGCTTTTGTCTCACTGTGGACTCCAATTACTCGAAAAATAATTTCAAAATTCGTATTTCAAATTTAAAACCCTAGTTCTTTCCCCTCAATTTCCCCTATAATAGACATTGGAGAATAGAGGTGAAAATGGGGGATTTTTGGGAAAAAATTGAGGATTCGGGAGGCGCATGCTTCTAATCCTACGTAATCAAAAATTCTGGAAGCAACAGACTCAAAAGCTTAATTTTCACAAAAATTAAACTTCGAAGAGTCGGAATTTAAACTCCCGTGGTGGAAGTCTGTCGTCAAGTCTCGTTGCCCTAAGTTCGTTGCTCCAAAAAGGTGAACACTTCATCTCTTTTGAATTTGTTCATTTTTTTGTGTTTGTGTGTAAGAGAAAAAAATGTAAACATTACTGTTGTTACGTATTTCGTTGATATGATATTTCATTTATATGGTTTGATCTTGTTTGAAATTATATGTGGTATTCTTGACTGATCTTTAAAGATTTGGGATTAAGATTCAAAACTTGTTCATAAGGAGAATGATTTAGGACATATTTGCTTGTGTTCTTTTCTCTGAGTTGATAAAATTTTAAATCGAGTGTCCAGCTATTTAATTACTTGACTGTGAATAGTAGTTGATGTTGGTGATTTATATGGTGATCGACTATGTTTGAATGAAAAGTCTTAACAATCTCTCCTCGTTCTCAATATCGAGTGAGGTTTGTTTAAAGGATGTGTTAAGACAAAGCTTCAGAGATTTCTTTTAGTTCTCAAAAACACTCCTAACAGTTCACCCTTTAGTTTTGATGTTGTGTAGTCTTGAATGACCATACATGTTGAATCTCCTATCTTGGTTTTGCAACATCAAATTAGGTTTGGTTGAGGTTTAATATTAACAAAATTTGCCTGTGATAGTGTGTGGACAGTGATTGGGTTAGTAGGATACTTTTCGGTCTTAAGTTTTAAATATAATAGTCAGCGTTGTTGGGATCCAAAAAAACCGAGATTCATGTTTCAGTGCTTTCTGAAGTTTTTTTTTCTTTCCCCTTTTTTTTGTTGTTCGAAATACTAGTAAGATCTCTGAAAATTACCCCTTAATATTCCTCGAAGATAAAAACTAGGAGATGGAGAAGAGTTTGAAGATAGCCTATCTTCACCTCCGAAAGTTCTCTGTCCATACTTGCAATGATTATAGTCTTTCTTCTGTTTAATTTATTTTGTGGATATCAAGTTGATTTTCCAAGGTTCTGAATGCCTTATTGGTTTATGATACCAAAAGAGGTGTGGCAACATCCAAGTTGTTAACATATCTTTCCAAGGTTCTGAATGCCTTGTAATTGTTTAAGTTTGATTTCTTAATTTTGTTCATCTCACTTATTCTACCCTTGACATTATTGAAACATCAATTTTCTTTCCTTCAAAATGTAATCTTTAGAATTGAACTCTCTAGCATTAACATAATCCATAGAGAACAAGCATCCTAGACTTATCCCTTGGGTTATATGAAACATGACTTCTTTCTTTTTTTTTTTTTTTTCTAGTAAATTGCCTGCACCTATTTGGTTTCAATGACTTTCTATTGTGATTTTCTCCGCTCATTGATATTTTAGTATGGTTGAAATCTTACTGTGCGGACAAAATGATTAAATTGGATGTCTAAAAATAGATGAGTTTTATTCATGTTTTTTTCAGATTTATTTTTTGGGTTAATTTTCTTTAAAAACCATTGTCTTTTAAGATTATTTGCTAATACTTCCCTCATTTCTATGCATGATATGGCCAAGTCCTTTGGACTCTATACCTTGTATCTCTTTTGGGTTTTGCCCAAATCATCGATATCCATCGAGTCAAACCTCACCAAGTCCACAAATGGATTAATATACCATAAACAACTGCTGGTATACGATAGAAATACGAACTGTACAGGTGAAAGGTGGCTGGTACACATCATTATATGACACATAGTAAAGCTGGAAGCGAGCATACATAATCTTATATGCTTATATACACCATATACATGAAAAGACATGAAAAACAGGGCTGATATACAACAGATATACACTAGAATAGCTGCAGCTGTAAACTATCATACATGCACAGAAAAAATGAAAGCAAGCATGCTAATTTTTACACTGATATACAGCGTGTACGCGATGGTATACCAAAAAAATTGCAAGGGAAAGGGCTGGTAGTATACAGCTGATATACATGAAAAAGTGGACTGAAAATCAATGAAATTTAGGCCCAAAAACTGGACAATCCTTTAATGGGCCAAAAGGGCCCAATTTTAACTCTTCTCTCTTTATTTCCCATGTTAACTTATTTATTTGTATTTACTTGAACACTTTAATTAATTAATCTAGATAAATTCCCTTAGATGTTGCTATTTTTATTTATCTTCATTTCTCCTCGTTACTTATTTTTCTATCCACTTTATCCTTTTAAATAAATAAATAAATAAATAAAGAATAAAAAATAGATTTTATGTTAATCTTCTTAAAGATAGGCTTTTAGAATTAAGACGACTCTTTTTGTTCGTCTCATTTAGGCTTATGAGGTTTTTCCTAAACATAAAAAGAAATAGATTTTCTCAAATTGATTTCTTCGAAAAAATGAATGTTTGCATGATTGATTAAATGTTTCTTATTTATTTTGGTTTAACATTTCTTCTTAAAATATATTATTATTAAAACTAAGATTTCAATTAACATTGACCATCAAAATAGACTTTCTACTTGAATAAAATGAATCTAATTTTTGAAATCGCGCGATCAAGCTTCATATTTTTATAAAAAACTGACCTTTTTGCAAAATAAGTCACTTTTAAGCTAGTCAAAAATTATTTGTTAAACTTTTTTCAAACGCACTTTCCTAAGTGCCTTAAAAACTTTTTTTGGGCGTTAATTGAACCCTTATCGACTCTGTGAATTTCTTAAAATTATTTTAATTTTTTTTTGAATCTTTTGAAATAGTTTTAAAGAGGTCAAGACTATTTTCTTTTAAATGAAATTCGAAATAAATAAAATAGAAATGATGACTCTGTTGGGAATTTAACAAGGTTCTAACCAAATATTTGTACTAACTTCTTTGACTAATTATTCGGATTTGTAATACTTGAATTGTTTGTTTGCTTATGTGTTTTCATAAAATTGAAATTGTTACATTTCATGGAATATTTCCACATTTTGATTATTAAATTGTTTTGGGGTTTCGTAGATGTCCTGTCCTCTATTGTTCAATTTCAAATCAAGTATTGGAAATACGAGATACTTAAGATAGAGTAAAACCAAAACTCTTTTTAGGCATGAGACTAGGGCGACCCAATACTCGAGGGAGTGTTGAGCCCATTAGAAATATCCACCTTACGTCTATTGACCACAAGTCAGTAATAAATGATCATCCTTTATGTGTTTTAATTGAAGGATGTCATGCCAGATTATATAGACCATTGTCCCTTGAAATATATTTGGGGGCAATGGAATATCTTACAAATCACATGTATATCCTTCAAATGCGAGGTTTGCAAATCACATTTATAGTTGGTTGATTAGTGTGTTTAAATAGCATATCTTTGGCTTTAAACAAGACTAGTTCATCATTCAATTTCGAAGTCTTAGAACGTTAATAGACATATAAAACTCAAAATTTAAATTTTTCTAAAATACCCTTAAAATTTCGTTGATAAAATTCCTTCCAGTTTATCCAAGTTTTGTTCAAAATTTTATTAGGTCATTATCTAGTTTACATTGACCACGTTGCTCTCACAATTTGCCTTTTCTCGAATTTGATATAGTCAGAGCTGTCTAGATATGCCATTAATAAACTATGTTGTCTTCAAAAAAAGAAAAAAAAAAGCTTTTTAAATTTAGCCTTTTAAGATGCTTATTCGCAAACACCCCATTCCTTCAAATCGCTTAGTTAATTCTATTCGAGATGTTTTTTTTTCCATTAAATTCAAGATCCATCAAATGATCAAAGTTTTGATCATTCGGTCACTTTTCAAGTGTCTTATCCTTTAAATTTTAGACTTAGTCTGTTTCAAACTAAACATATGTCACTTGTTTCGTATATTACCTTGGTCAATCATTATGATCATGAACTAACATTTTATCTTTTAAGTGTTTTTCTTTTCTTTTAGAGAGAGACTGATTTGTGTTGGTTGTCAAACTTGCTCGCTTCACAAAGACAAAAAAGTAATCACTTGCAGAACATCAGTATTTCACACGGTTTAAAGTTAAGAAAGCAACTATAGATTCATTAGTTCTTGCTTGGGATAATAGAAGGACTTGTTCAACTTTGGGTCTTAGTTTGATTAGCACAAATACTTTATTTGAGTCAATTCCTACACAAATGCTTCATTTGAGTTAATTCCTACCTTCTCTGTGGCAATGGACCCGAGTGTCTCGATAAGAAGAGAAATAACCCCAAAGGTCATTGTTGGTTTGGAGCAACAAATTGCCAAGCTAAGGCTTATGGTAATGCAAATTAGAACACCTTCTCAGACTCCTCCAAGCATGACTCTGCCTCCTGGTGCTTAAAAAAAAGGGCCCGTGTTTCAAACGTCAGAAGGAGCTGATTAGGAAGGACATTTTGCTTATGCTTCTTAGAATGCCGCTTCTGTGTACACATTTGCTCATTTGAAGGTTCAGAACATATCATTGTCACACCAAGCTCCGCTAGTATACACTTATTCTATTGCCCTACCAATGACACAAACTCAAGGTTTATACCATTTAGATGCTAATTATTATGTTGAAACAGAGAATGATCCAAGAATGTACACTGATGAGATGGTGAATAGAAAGCTTAAGGTCTCGAAAGATACAATAAGAAGCCTCCGGGGACTTGGGAGTAACAAAAATGTGAAGTATGGAGAGTTGTGTATATTTCCCGCGATCGAGTTGCCTCTTGGTTTATAAGATCCCAAAATTTGAAAAGTTAGATAGGTTCGAAAATCCCTTCTTTTATTTGAAAACTTTTTGTGAAAATTTATTGGAGTGGAAAAAAATGAAGGAATACAGGTCAAGCTATTTAGTCAAAGTTT
>JAPEIP010000013.1:184791997-184815219 GCA_026120095.1 Capsicum chinense
TTTTTTTTTTTTTTTTCTAGTAAATTGCCTGCACCTATTTGGTTTCAATGACTTTCTATTGTGATTTTCTCCGCTCATTGATATTTTAGTATGGTTGAAATCTTACTGTGCGGACAAAATGATTAAATTGGATGTCTAAAAATAGATGAGTTTTATTCATGTTTTTTTCAGATTTATTTTTTGGGTTAATTTTCTTTAAAAACCATTGTCTTTTAAGATTATTTGCTAATACTTCCCTCATTTCTATGCATGATATGGCCAAGTCCTTTGGACTCTATACCTTGTATCTCTTTTGGGTTTTGCCCAAATCATCGATATCCATCGAGTCAAACCTCACCAAGTCCACAAATGGATTAATATACCATAAACAACTGCTGGTATACGATAGAAATACGAACTGTACAGGTGAAAGGTGGCTGGTACACATCATTATATGACACATAGTAAAGCTGGAAGCGAGCATACATAATCTTATATGCTTATATACACCATATACATGAAAAGACATGAAAAACAGGGCTGATATACAACAGATATACACTAGAATAGCTGCAGCTGTAAACTATCATACATGCACAGAAAAAATGAAAGCAAGCATGCTAATTTTTACACTGATATACAGCGTGTACGCGATGGTATACCAAAAAAATTGCAAGGGAAAGGGCTGGTAGTATACAGCTGATATACATGAAAAAGTGGACTGAAAATCAATGAAATTTAGGCCCAAAAACTGGACAATCCTTTAATGGGCCAAAAGGGCCCAATTTTAACTCTTCTCTCTTTATTTCCCATGTTAACTTATTTATTTGTATTTACTTGAACACTTTAATTAATTAATCTAGATAAATTCCCTTAGATGTTGCTATTTTTATTTATCTTCATTTCTCCTCGTTACTTATTTTTCTATCCACTTTATCCTTTTAAATAAATAAATAAATAAATAAAGAATAAAAAATAGATTTTATGTTAATCTTCTTAAAGATAGGCTTTTAGAATTAAGACGACTCTTTTTGTTCGTCTCATTTAGGCTTATGAGGTTTTTCCTAAACATAAAAAGAAATAGATTTTCTCAAATTGATTTCTTCGAAAAAATGAATGTTTGCATGATTGATTAAATGTTTCTTATTTATTTTGGTTTAACATTTCTTCTTAAAATATATTATTATTAAAACTAAGATTTCAATTAACATTGACCATCAAAATAGACTTTCTACTTGAATAAAATGAATCTAATTTTTGAAATCGCGCGATCAAGCTTCATATTTTTATAAAAAACTGACCTTTTTGCAAAATAAGTCACTTTTAAGCTAGTCAAAAATTATTTGTTAAACTTTTTTCAAACGCACTTTCCTAAGTGCCTTAAAAACTTTTTTTGGGCGTTAATTGAACCCTTATCGACTCTGTGAATTTCTTAAAATTATTTTAATTTTTTTTTGAATCTTTTGAAATAGTTTTAAAGAGGTCAAGACTATTTTCTTTTAAATGAAATTCGAAATAAATAAAATAGAAATGATGACTCTGTTGGGAATTTAACAAGGTTCTAACCAAATATTTGTACTAACTTCTTTGACTAATTATTCGGATTTGTAATACTTGAATTGTTTGTTTGCTTATGTGTTTTCATAAAATTGAAATTGTTACATTTCATGGAATATTTCCACATTTTGATTATTAAATTGTTTTGGGGTTTCGTAGATGTCCTGTCCTCTATTGTTCAATTTCAAATCAAGTATTGGAAATACGAGATACTTAAGATAGAGTAAAACCAAAACTCTTTTTAGGCATGAGACTAGGGCGACCCAATACTCGAGGGAGTGTTGAGCCCATTAGAAATATCCACCTTACGTCTATTGACCACAAGTCAGTAATAAATGATCATCCTTTATGTGTTTTAATTGAAGGATGTCATGCCAGATTATATAGACCATTGTCCCTTGAAATATATTTGGGGGCAATGGAATATCTTACAAATCACATGTATATCCTTCAAATGCGAGGTTTGCAAATCACATTTATAGTTGGTTGATTAGTGTGTTTAAATAGCATATCTTTGGCTTTAAACAAGACTAGTTCATCATTCAATTTCGAAGTCTTAGAACGTTAATAGACATATAAAACTCAAAATTTAAATTTTTCTAAAATACCCTTAAAATTTCGTTGATAAAATTCCTTCCAGTTTATCCAAGTTTTGTTCAAAATTTTATTAGGTCATTATCTAGTTTACATTGACCACGTTGCTCTCACAATTTGCCTTTTCTCGAATTTGATATAGTCAGAGCTGTCTAGATATGCCATTAATAAACTATGTTGTCTTCAAAAAAAGAAAAAAAAAAGCTTTTTAAATTTAGCCTTTTAAGATGCTTATTCGCAAACACCCCATTCCTTCAAATCGCTTAGTTAATTCTATTCGAGATGTTTTTTTTTCCATTAAATTCAAGATCCATCAAATGATCAAAGTTTTGATCATTCGGTCACTTTTCAAGTGTCTTATCCTTTAAATTTTAGACTTAGTCTGTTTCAAACTAAACATATGTCACTTGTTTCGTATATTACCTTGGTCAATCATTATGATCATGAACTAACATTTTATCTTTTAAGTGTTTTTCTTTTCTTTTAGAGAGAGACTGATTTGTGTTGGTTGTCAAACTTGCTCGCTTCACAAAGACAAAAAAGTAATCACTTGCAGAACATCAGTATTTCACACGGTTTAAAGTTAAGAAAGCAACTATAGATTCATTAGTTCTTGCTTGGGATAATAGAAGGACTTGTTCAACTTTGGGTCTTAGTTTGATTAGCACAAATACTTTATTTGAGTCAATTCCTACACAAATGCTTCATTTGAGTTAATTCCTACCTTCTCTGTGGCAATGGACCCGAGTGTCTCGATAAGAAGAGAAATAACCCCAAAGGTCATTGTTGGTTTGGAGCAACAAATTGCCAAGCTAAGGCTTATGGTAATGCAAATTAGAACACCTTCTCAGACTCCTCCAAGCATGACTCTGCCTCCTGGTGCTTAAAAAAAAGGGCCCGTGTTTCAAACGTCAGAAGGAGCTGATTAGGAAGGACATTTTGCTTATGCTTCTTAGAATGCCGCTTCTGTGTACACATTTGCTCATTTGAAGGTTCAGAACATATCATTGTCACACCAAGCTCCGCTAGTATACACTTATTCTATTGCCCTACCAATGACACAAACTCAAGGTTTATACCATTTAGATGCTAATTATTATGTTGAAACAGAGAATGATCCAAGAATGTACACTGATGAGATGGTGAATAGAAAGCTTAAGGTCTCGAAAGATACAATAAGAAGCCTCCGGGGACTTGGGAGTAACAAAAATGTGAAGTATGGAGAGTTGTGTATATTTCCCGCGATCGAGTTGCCTCTTGGTTTATAAGATCCCAAAATTTGAAAAGTTAGATAGGTTCGAAAATCCCTTCTTTTATTTGAAAACTTTTTGTGAAAATTTATTGGAGTGGAAAAAAATGAAGGAATACAGGTCAAGCTATTTAGTCAAAGTTTGAGTGGAAAAGCTTTAGAATGGTATGCTAAACAAGATGTGACTAAATGACGCACTTGGGATGACTTGACAAATGCTTTTGTGGATCACTATAAGTTTCATGTCGATATTATTCCTGACAAAATCTCTATCACAAAGCTAAGGCAGAAATCAAATAAGAGTTTTCATAAATACGCCATACGCTGGAGAGAAGAAGCGACCGGGGTACATTCTTCTATGAAAGAAATTGAAATGATCAATTACTTCATCCATGCACTAAATCCAGAATATTTCGATCGCATAGTAACAATGGCTGGAAAAACATTTACTGAACTTGTTAATACTAGGGAAATGATTGAGGATGACTTCAAGACAGGAGAGATAATAAATTTAACAGAACTGCAATCCACTCATAAGGGCTTCCAACCTAGCTCTTTCAGAAATGGAAAGAAAAAAGAGAAGGAAGTAATGGCAGTGATGACTTAAGAAAGTTCTTCCAACTATAAGCAATCTCCTCGATACCAACCCAATGCTCGACATACTCACTATCCAGTCTATAATGTGCAAGCAACATATCATGCTTAACCTCCATCACAAAACTACCAAAACAATGCCCCTTGTACCAACCATGAGAGGAAGCCTCCTAGGATCTTCATGCCATTGGCAGAACCACTTACTCAGCTTTATGAAAGGTTCAAAGAAGTAGGGTTACTTCATCCAGTGAAAGCAAAGCTTGCGGACACTTCTGCTAATTGGTATGATCCAAACAAGCGATATGCTTACCATTTTGGAGTTATTGGACATGATACAGAGAAATGTATCACTATCAAGCACAAAATTCAGGATTTGATTTACAACAAAGTGATAACGCTTGAAGAAGCTCCATCTAATGTTAACAACAATTCATTGCCTTATCATAAGAAGTAGTCATTGGCATCATCAATTAGAAGAACCATGAATTTTCCTCAAAAGGTGCACTTTTTGCGTCCTTCTATCCTATATTTGAAAGTTAGTGTTTTCTTTTATTATAATCGTACTTTCTCATTTTATTTTCTCATAATTGTATTCTATCACTTTATTTCCTTGTAATCACACTTTATGATTTGATTTTCTTGTAATTGCATCCTTTTAGTTGTAATGAACTATATTCGACCTGATTTTCCTTGTGGAATACGTGGGCGAACTGTATTGACTTCAGTCACGTTATCAAAGTATCAAATATCCCTTTTGTTTTGTATTAAGTACGTTAGACCTGAATTCCCAAGAATGGAATATGTAGGCGGTCTATGTCGGCTTCGATCAATCCATTAGAAAATTTATATTTTCATTTTATAAACAAACTACGTTTGACCTGAATTCCCAAAAAGGGATATGTAGGCGGCCTATGTTAGCTTCCGTCAATCGCTTTGAAGATTTATCTTTTCATTTTATGTCGGAACTACGTATCCTACCTTAACGAAATGCGTAGGCACGACACTGACTTGTTATATTTCTCGTAAGATTTTCATAGAAACTGGGGCAAAATTTTTTAGAAGATCTCAAAAAATTCATCACGAGATCCTTTTCCAAGTTATACGAAGATGACATTAAAGCATGTAACCTGGGTAGAAATTTTTGAGAAGGTCTCAAAAATTTCACAAAACTTGACATTGGCTACAAAGTTGAAAATCAGACGTTGTTGAAGCTGAGATCGGGGCATAATTTTTGAAGTTCTCTGCTTTAAGTACTCTACGTCAGAAACAACTCAAGTATTTCACATTTTAGACTTGGGCAAAATTTTTGAGAAGGTCTAAAAAATTCCATACAGAACAATGTCATAAGTTATAAGAAAGTTTGATAGTTTCTATGTTATTGAGTGGGGCAAAATTTTTGAGGAATATCCTAAAAAATTCCACAAAAACTGTACTTCAAGATTAGAAAAGTTTACAAATCAATGATCAACAAGGTGCATTAGGAGAGCAAGTCAATACCAACATAGTTAGTCTCTCAAAACTAAGAATTTTTCTTTGGATGCAGGAACCGTGATCATAAAGTTGACAACGTTAAGCATGTCAAAGGGCATTATCAGACCCACTGTGGCCTTGTCACAATAATCTAGACAACTTTTCTCCCCCATTTTCTTCTTGATTTGTGTTTCTATTACTTTGTTATGATCTTTGATACTTTCTTTGATTTTATAAGGAAATGATCGGGTATAATGATGAAGACGTAGAGATATTATCCAAACTACTATATCTAAATCAATATAAGTCAAACAACTTCATCTTTATTTTTAAATTCTATCTTCTGTTATGCTCCTGGCTTAGTTATAACAAATTATTGTGTTATTAATGAGTATTGTTTGAGTTATGTAGGTGATGTATTCAAAGACAACCTCTAAGAAATAATGCAAAAATATCCTCTCAAAGTTTGAGGATTCAATCCAGAAGCCCAGGATATTCATAAGTCCTTTTAAGGGCTCCCGATTCAAAGGATGAAGTTCAACAAATCAACTTCTATCTTTTCTCATTATATTTGGGTCATTCCCCCTTTTAAAAGGACATATATTAGATGGGTCGTCCACCTTTCAATGAGACACGTTGGGATGTTACCCCATTCAAAGTGACATATTACATTCAAGATAGGTTGTCTATCTTTTAATGAGACACATTGGGTCATCAACCTATTCAAAGTCACATGTTACATTCAAAATGGATCGTCCACCTTTCAATGAGACAAATTGAGCTGTTGCCCCGATTCAAAGTGGTATGCTACATTCAATATAGGTTGTCTGTCTTTCATTGAGATACATTAGGCCATTACCCAATTCAAAGTGACACGTTACATTCAAAATAGGTCGTCTGCCTTTTAATGACACATTGGGATGTCACCCTCATTCAAAGTGGCATGTTACATTCAAGATAGGTTGTTCTTTTAGTAAGATATGTTGGGTTGTCACCCCATTCAAAGTGGCACGGTACATTCAGGATAGGTCGTCTTTCTTTCAATGAGACATATTAGGCCGTCACCCCGTTCAAGGTGACACGTTACATTCAATATAGGTTGTTCGCCCTTCAATGAGACATGTTAGGCAATCACCCCGTTCAAAGTGACATGTTACATTCAAGATAGATTGTCCGTCTTTTAATAAGATACGTTGGATTATCATCCCATTCAAAGTGGCATGTTACATTCAAAATAGGTCGTCCGCCTTTCAATGAGACATATTGGACCATCACTCCATTGAAAGTGGTATGTTATATTCAAAATAGATCGTTCGCCTTTCAATAAGACACTTTGGACCGTTACTCCATATAAAGCAGCATGTTATATTCAAAATAGGTCATCTGCCTTTCAATGAGACACGTTGGACCGTCACTCCGTTCAAAGTGGTTGTGCAAATTGGTTCATCAACCATCTCAATGTGGTAGTTTAAAACAGGTTTGTACTAATTTATGATTGCATCATGCTACATTTATAACTAACCATTTTGTTTGAGATGCTATCGAGAGCATCCAAAAGGATGAAATTCTCAAACCAAAACCACAAGGGTTGACAACTCTAATAAGGACGTAGCATAACGTGGAACTTTTTCTTTACAGTGAATTGGGACATAGTCTGAAGCGGAATATCAAATCCTTGAAAGCGAGTTGAAGGAAGACTTTCACCACCATCAAATCACACCCCTATTAGAAGCCATGCGGGGTATTTTGGAAAATTCTAATTTCAGTTTCACTTTCAGGATATTTCTAAACTCATACTGAAAGTAACCTTCTCTTTCCTTCAAATTTGGGTGATAATGCATTCAGAGTTTTGGAATTTATGTTTAGGTAAATTCTTGCCTATGATTGTGAAGGATCCTACATTCATGGTTAAGAGGTTACAAACCTCTTTTCCTTAACTCAATTAACTTATCACTCATCCCAAACCAAACATCGTCTAATATAAAAGACTCTTTTCTATCGATCGAGTCAAACTGTAGGCAGTTTGATTCCCTTCATATTGGAATATGTAGGCTGAGATCTATGTAGAAAACTCGACTGCATTCCAACCCCCCTCCTAATTCTCTTATTCCTCAACTTTTTGATTTTACCAAAATTCAAAAATCAAGATAGCTTGTGAATTCTTTGAAATTTTTTCTTTAAAATCAAGCTTTATGAACTACAAGTGGCCAAAATTCTTATCCAACCTTAGATATGTAGGAAATCCAATACCGGGGTCTGACCATAACTCCATGAGACTCAAGTAAAAATTGACTTTTTTTGAGAGATGAATTTATGGTCGAACAAAATTAGGGATGTCAAACTCCCTTTGCTCAGGGTTACTTGCATTCACCCTAACCAAAAGGAGGGGGAAGTTGTTGACACCTAATTTTGCCCTCCTCATTTCTATTTAATTCTTGAGTTTCTTAATTTTAAATAATTTTAAAATATGTGTTTTAAGTTATTTTGAAATAAATTTCAAGCCTAACCTTTCGAATTTAAGTGAAATCAATATGTTCTGTATTTAATTATACAGGATCATATAATTATCATTTAAAGAAAATGCTTTAGAATTTATTTTGAGTGAAAAGTTTGGATAAATTGCGAATACTCCACTTTTTCCCAAGATCGATTGAAAATAAGAAAGTGATGATATAATTAGTTTCTTATTTTTTTAAATAAAATAATTGTTCTTTATTAAATATTTATTTTTGAAGTTATTGAATTTTAGAAGCTCACTAAATTAATTAGAAGTTAATTTCATTTTGACGTTGTCCAAATTGATTCAATTGACCATTTTATTAGTACAAAATGACTATAATTTTAATGGGACTCATTTTTATTAATTGCTGCTTTATTGGCCCAATGCTTAGCCCACTCCAACATTATCTAGTCCTTTCCCATTTTTAATTGGGTCAGCTGACCCATAACAACATCAGCCTGCACTAGCCCAACAACCCCTAACTGACCCGGCCCAAATCTTTATCCCTTTCCTTAAACAGCAAAACAACGACAACAACTCAATAACAGCGTTATGAGCATGCACAAACACAACACAACCACTGTATAAATAGCAAACGACGTCTATTTCCACAGCGAAAATACCGTCAACTATATAAAACCTTAGCCGCCTTTTTTTTTTTTTTACTATTTGGCCCTTATTACACAGCCATTTATGGCTAAAAAGTAGAAGCTTTCATCATACTCAAACCATGTTCATCCATTTTTAGCAAGGAGCAACAGATACATCTTTCTCTACTGATTTTTCGAGTACAAAGGCCATAAATGGCCTTTGTCTCACCGTGGACTCTAATTGTTTGAAAAATGATTTCAAAATTTGGATTTGAAATCCATTTATTTTAAATTCAAAACCCTAGTTCTTTCCCTCAATTTTCCCTATAAATATACATTGGGGATAAAGGTGAAAAGTTTGGGGATTCGGGAGGCGCATGCTTCTAATCTTATGTAACCAAAAATTCTTGAAGCAAAATACTCAAAAGCTTGATTATGACAAAAACTAAACTTTAAAGAGTCAAAATTTAAACTCCGGTGGTGGAAGTCCATCTTCAAGTCTTGTTGTCCTAAGTTCGTTCGCCCAAAAAAGGTGAAAACTTCTTCTCTTTAGAATTTATTCATTTTTCTGTGTATGTGTGTAAGAGAAAAAATATAAACATTACCGTTGTTTTGTATTTCATTGATATGATATTTCTTTTATATGATTTGGTCTTGTTTGAAATTGTATGTGGTATTCTTGACTGATCTGTAAATATTTGGGATTAATATTCAAAACTTTTTTGTAAGGAGAATGATTTAGGACATATTTGCTTGTGTACTTTTCTCTGAGTTGATAAAATTTTGAACTGGATGTCCAACGATTTAATTACTTGACTGTGAATTGCAGTTGATTTTGGTGATTTATGTGGTGGTCGACTATGTTTAAGTGAAAGTTCGTAACAATCTCTCCTCATTCTCAATATTGAGTGAGGTTTGTTTAAAGGATGTGTGAAGGCAAAGCTTTAGAGATTTATTTTAGTTCTTAAAAAAACTCTTTACAGTTCACCTTTTGTTTTGATGTTGTGTAGTCTTGTATGACCATATATGTTGAATCTTCTATCTTGGTTTTGCAGCATTAAATTAGGTTTGATTGAGGTTTAATATTAACAAAAGTTTCCTGTGATTGTGTGTGAACAGTGATCGGGTTAGTAGGACACTTTTCGGTCTTAAGTTTTAAATATAACAGTCAGCGTTGTTGAGATCGACAAAACTTGAGATTTATGTCTCAGTGCTTTCTGAAGGTCTTTTTTTTCCTTCCCCCTTTTTTTGTTGTTCGAAATACCAGTAAGATATCTGAAAATTACCCCTTAATATTCCTCGATGATAAGAACTAGGAGATGAAGAAGAGTTTGACGATAGTCTATCTTCACCTCCGAAAGTTCTATATCCATACTTGCAATGATTATACTCTTTCTTCTGTTTAGTTTGTTTTGTGGATATCAAGTTGATTTTCTATGGTTCTGAATGCCTTATTGGTTTATGATACCAAAAGTGGTATGGCAAGATCCAAGTTGTTAACATATGTTTTACTCTCTTGTGTAATTGTTTAAGCTTGATTTCTTAATTTTGATCATCTCATTTATTCTACTCTTGACATTATTGAACCAACAGTTTTGTTTCCTTCAAAATGTAATCTTTAGGATTGAACTCTCTAGCATTAATATAATCCGTAAGAGAACAAGCATCCTAGACTTATCCCTTTGGTTATATGAAACATGACATCTTTCTTTTCTTTCTAGTAAATTTCTTGAACTTATTTGGTTTCAATGACTATCCATTGTGATTTTCTCCTCTCATTGATATTTTAGCATGGTTGAATTCTTACTGTGCGGACAAAATAATTAAATTGGATGTCTAAAAATGGATGAGTTTTATTCATGTTTTTATTAGTTTTATGTTTTGAGTAAATTTTCTTTAAAAGCAATTATCTTTTAAGATTTTTTTCTAATACTTCCCTCATTTCTATGCATGATATGGCCGAGTCCTTTGGACTGTGAATTTCATAAAATTATTTCAAAAATTTCATGAATCTTTTGAAATAGTTTTAAAGAGGTTAAAACCATTTTCTGTTAAATAAAATCTGAAATGGATAAAACACCTGACAATGAAAATGACAATGTAAATGTGAAGTCTTCACTTCTAATCTAGGGAAAGGAAATCTATGGAATGATCAAGTCCCCGCAATGACTGACTCGGAGATCACCTATCACTTTGTAGGAAAGTAGAAGTTCCTTCGGACCCTGTATCACATGGGGATACAACGTCCGGAGATGGTTAGTGGGGTGAGCACTAGCATGTAACTCAGGTTTAAGGATAAAGTAATAATAATTCAAAATCCACTTTAACTCAATGTACATGTTCACATACATGTATGCATATAACCCGCGGTTATATGAAATGTGGTTATATATATATATATATATATATATATATACTTATATGAAATGCTGGTCTAGGGAACAAGGCTTAGTATGAATTTTTAAAATCTTAACCTGGGCTGTGTAGCATAACCATTATAACAAGGCACCCACAAGCTATATGAGTCCAGCTCTTTCTCAGTTGAAAGGGCCTAGTGCGTGTAGCCTCACAAACCAGAGGATAATCATATGTACATATGCACCATTTGGGACTCAAACCTCCCGGCATATATCAAATGTGACTTAAGCACCTAGTTATTTAATATGAAGGATTCGAACCACCCGGTTATATAGACCCCTGCATCGGCAACTGTGATTTCTAGTATTGGTCCCTCGGGACCTCCACTTTCACGGTCCAGCTTCACAACCCTTTTGTAAGCCTAATTAAAATACTTTTCACACATTTTCATTCATGAACAAAACACACCTTAAGGCATACATTATTGGTATCGTCATACCAGCTACACTTGAAAGGTAACATCATCATGCAATTACAATTCCATTAACTTGGGGAAAACAACTCTGTTTGTTCATTAATACAAGGTGAGGGAACACCGACTCCCTTTGTTCACTAAATCAAACCATCCTATTTCAATAACCTCTTTATATCATTCAATTGTTCCTAAAGTAGTTCAATGTAGTTATACTCATACTCAAAACCACTTTCACAAAATTGAGTTGGGGGTTATTACCAATTCAATTGTCAATATTCACAAAATTTGGGGAAATCACATTCCCTTAGTTTATTCACATGCCTATACACCTCACATGTTTGAAACCATATATATAAAGCATGAACAATGCAAAATAAATCAAGGGAAAACAATTTAAGAAACATTTATTCGAAAACTCTCAACCCATACAAAACCCATGTTCAAATTCACATAAACAATCATATAATTTCATGCTTTAAGTAAAACAAATTTAAGGGTAGAGTCACATGCCTGAAATATTAAGAGTTATGGAGAGAATTTTCCCTTGGAAGATCTAATTGACCAACCTCTTAGAAATCCTAATGTTCTTGCTTAAGAGAATTTAAGAGAGTTCTAAAAGTTATTTTGATTCATTTTGGAGTGATAATGATATCCTAAAGGGGGTTTAAGTCATGGGTTATGTTTAAGGAAAGAGGAAAATGTCCAGAATGCCCTTAGTAAGAAGACTAAAATTTATCACCTAGTCGCTACAGGTGACCTTAGAATCATAGATTCACCCTATGACTGTGATACGTAGTCGTAGGCTGGATAGTACCCCATGGGCACCCACACTGTTCTGGTTATGAGTCATACCATACGACTTGTAGCCAGACATTACAACTCGTATGCTTCATTCGTAGTCAAGGCAGGAACTATTATGGCAAACACTGAAAACCCTACGATTTCTACCTTACGAATTGTATGGAGCCATAGCAAATTATGACCTCAAGTCGTCACCAAGGTAGTAAATCAGGTAGATCTCACTGGACACTTTACGACTTGGGTCTTATGACCTTTCAAGACACCTTACGACTCGTAGGGAGAGTCGTAGTCTGGGCAGTAACCTCACAGGTTATGAAATTTCAAGGACCGAAATTCGAGGTGTTTCATTCTCTCCTCCTTAGGATTATTCATCCTCGAATGATAAGACAAGGCATCCCTTAGCACGATTTAACACAGAATACAACCATACTTAGCTTAAGCAAGATTATCCAAAATGGGGAACAAGAATGGGTATCTGGATTTCATGTTCGCTTCAGCTTCCTAAGTAGCTTCTTCAAACTTTTGGTTCCTCCACAGAACCTTCACCGTAGCCACATCCTTAGTCTGCAACCGACGAACTTGCCGATCCTAAATCTCAATTGGAACCTTCTCATACGATAAGGAGTTTGAAATACCTACACTTTCCAATGAAACCACCAAGGAAGGGTTACCCACACACTTTTTTAACATCGAAACATGAAAACTCGGGTGAACGAAACCCAAACAAGGAGGCAAATCTAACTTATAAGAGACTTTACCCACTCTCTTTACAATTTAATATAAATCCACGTAATGGGGACTGAGCTTTCCCTTCTTTCCAAACTGCATCACTCCCTTTATGGGAGATACCTTTAAGAACACCTAATTGCCAGCTTCAAATTCCAACTCCCTTCCCTTCACATCCGCATAGTACTTTTGGCGACTTTGGGAGGTCTTAAACCTATCCCTAGTCACCTTCACCTTCTCCATAGCCTGATGAACCAAATCAAGACTGAACAATCTAACCTCGTCAACCTCAAACACACAATAGGAGAACGCTATCTCCTACCATACAAAGCCTCAAATGGATCCAACCTATTGCTAGAGTGATAACTATTATTATAAGCGAACTCGATGAGAGGCAAATGATCAACCCAGCTACCACCAAAGTCAATCACACAAGCTCAAAGCATATCGTCTAATGTATGAACGGTCCTCTCCTCTTGTCCATCTGCTTAAGGATGGAAAATGGTACTAAGGCTCACCTTAGTTCCCAAACCTCTCTGAAAAGAATACTAGAAATGAGACAAAAACTGGATACCACGATCGGATATAATAGAAATAGGCGCACCATGCAACTTGATGATTTCTTGAATGAATAACTTTGCATAATCCTTAGTAGAGTAATTAGTCCTCACAGGTAAGAAATAAACGAACTTAGTCATCCTATCCACGATGACCCAAATTGAGTCAAACTGACTACATAATCGTGGAAGACTGGTAATAAAACCATATTAATCACTTCTTACTTCCACACGTGTAGCTTCATTTCTTAAAAGAATCCACCAGGCCTCAAGTGCTCCATCTTCACTTGCTGACAAACCATGCACTTGGCCACAAAATTAGCCACATCTCTTTTCATTATTCCACTAGTAGATCTCTCTTAAGTCATGGTACATCTTCGTCGAACTAAGATAAACAATGTATCTCGACTCCTGAGCCTCAACTAAGATCCTCTTTCTCAACTCATTGACATCAGGAATACACAACCTACCTTGGTACCTTAAGATACCATCCCCACTAATCTCAAAATCTACCACTTTCTGCTGATAGACATTATCCTTGATCTGTATCAAAATAGGATCCAAAACCTATTTCTCTTTCACCTCAGTACCAAGAGATGACTTCACCACCTCTTACACAATCATACCTTCATCCTCGGAGTAAAAGAGATGAACTCAAGGATTTACCAAATGGTGAATATCCTTCACCAAACCTTGTTTCTCCTTACCAACATGAGATAAGCTCCCCTTGGACAACCTGCTAACAACATCAGCAACTACAGTAGCTTTACATAGGTGATAGTGCAGACTCATATCATTTTTTTTGAGCAACTCAAGCCATCTCCTTTACCTGAGATTCAACTACTTCTGGGTGAACACATATTGTAAGCTCTTATGATCAAAATAAATGTTAGCATGAACTCTATACACGTAGTGACACCAGATCTTCAAGGAAAACACCACAACCAACAACTCTAAATCATGAGTCGAGTAATTCCTTTCATGGACCTTTAATTGCCTAGAAGTGTACGCCACCACTTTAGCATGCTGTATCAGAACACAACCCAATCCCACACGAAATGCATCACAATAAACCAAAAGCCATCAGTACCCTAGGGTACAGTCAAAATAGGAGCAGAAGTCAACTTGTCTTTAAACTTCTCAAAACTTCCCTCACAGGCATTAGACAACAAAAACTTCACTTTTTTCTGGATCAATTTAGTCAATGAGGCAGCAATAGATGGGAAGCTCTCCACATACCTCTTATACTATTCGGCCAAACCCAAGAAGCTCCAAATATCAGTTGGAGTCGTGGATCTAGGCCACTTCTTAACCACCATAACTTTTTGTGGTTCTACCATGATCCCTTCACTAGAAACAACATGACCCAGAAAAGTAACAACATTCAATTGAACTCACATATCGAGAACTGAGCATACAACCACTGATCCCTTAGGATTCGCAACACTGTATGGAGGTGATTAGCATAATCCTTCTCTCTTTGAATATACCAAAATATCTTCAATCAACACAATTATGAACAAGTCAAAAAATTGATAAAATACCTAGTTTATAAGATCCATGAATGCTACTGGTGCATTAGTCAAACCAAAAGACATCACCAAAAACTCAAAATGACCATACCAGGTTTGAAAAGTAGTTTTAGGGATATCAACCTCCCTAATATTTAACTAATGATATCCCGAGCGAAGATCAATCTTAGAAAAGTACTTTGCACCTTACATCTGGTCGAATAGGTCATCAATCGCAGGAAGAGGATACATATTCTTAATAGTCACCTTATTTAACTGGCAGTAGTGTATGCACATATGAAGGGACCCGTCCTTATTACGCATGAAAAGAATAGGATCACCCCATGGGGAAACACTAGGGAGAATAAAACCCATGTAAAGAAGATCTTTCAATTTCTCCTTAAGTTCTTTCAGCTCAACTGGAGCCATTCAATAAGGTGGAATAGAGATAGGATGAGTGTACGAAAGAAGATAAATCCTAAAATCAATTTCCCTATCAGGATGAACACTAGAAGATCATTAGAAAACACTTTGGAAAACTCACGGACCATAGGGACAAATGGTAAAGAAGGCAAAAGTTGAGTTAACTACAACCCCTCTAGAGTCTACTCCAGTAGTTGAAGTTGCCAAAGAAAGTGTTCCAAGAGAATGGAAGCACAATGCAAGCTATCCAAATAATTTTATCATAAAAAACCTAGATGATAGGATGCAGAAAAGAGCCTCATAAAGCAAGCTTCTGTTGCTCTTGTATCTCAAATCAAACCCAAGAAGACTGATGAATCCCTCAAAGTTGAATCTTGGGCTGATTCTATGAAAGAAGAATTGGATCAATTTGATTGAAATCAAGTCTAGACACTAGTTGAGAGATCCAATAATTACTTAGTAATTAGATCTAGATGGGTCTACATAAACTAATTGAATGAAGAAGGTAAGGTTATCAGAAACAAAGCTAGATGTGTAGCTTAAGGCTATCCTAATAAGAAGGTATTGATTATGATAAAACTCTTGCTTCTGCAGTAAGGTTAGAGTTAATTTGCATTTTGTTAGCTTTTGCTACCTTCAAATGCTTTAAGTTATATCTAATGGACGTCAAAAGTTCCTTTTTCAATGGATTTATTCATGAGGAAGTTTTCGTAAAAAAACCCCTCGATTTTGAAAATCCATCTTATTCAAACCCTATTTTTAAATTGTCAAAAGCATTCTTGGTGTCAAACAAGATCCAATGGCTTGTTAAATAATAATTTTCAATGAGGAAAAATTTATAGAACTCTATTTATCCAAAGACTTGACTCAAATTTATTTATTCTGCAAATGTATGTTGACGATATTATTTTTGGTAGTCCTAAAAACTCCTTGTGTGAGAATTTTGCTAATCTGATGAAGGAGAATTTGAAATTAGCCTCATAGGAGAACTAACGTTCTTCTTGGGATTACAAATCAAGCAAACTCCTAAAGGTACCTTCATTAGTCAAGCCAGATACATGAAAGAACGTATTAATAAGTTTGGCATGGAAAAAGAAAAAGCCTATGGAACCCCAATGAGTCTATCCACAAGTCTTGATTCAGACTCATCTGGAAAAGATGTTGATAAAAAACATACAGAGGAATGATTGAGTCACTCCTCTACCTGACCGCCGATCGACCAGATACTATGTTTAGCGTATGTAACTGTGCAATGTTTTAGTTGGCTCCTAAGGAATTCCATCTGACTGCCGTCAAAAGAATCATTTGATATCTTATTGGAACTCAGGATACTAGATTATGGTACCCTTGTTTTTCTCATTTTGACTTAATTGGATACTCAGATGCTGACTTTACAGGTGATAAAAATGATAGAAAAAGCACTAGTGGAACTTGTTAAATTCATGGTGATGCCTTGATTTCATGGCATAGAAAGAAACAAACTTCATTTGCTTTATAAATAACTGAAGCTGAATACATAGCCGTTGGAAGTTGTTGTACTCAAATTTTATGGATTATACGTCAACTACTTTATTTTAATTTGTCTTATGAATATGGTGCCTATAATGTATAGTAACACCAATGCTATTAGTCTGTCTAAATATACAATGCATCATTTTAAGGCTAAACACATTGATATTAAACATCATTTTATTTAAGATCATATAGAAAATGGTATCTTTTCTTTAATATTTGTTGATTTTGAAAATCAATTGGCAGATATTTTTACCAAGCCCCTATTAGAAGAGAGATTTTGTTTCAATAGAAAAAGACTTGGTATTATCATTATTAATGACGTATGAGTTTTATTTTTGGAAAATATTTTTACAGCCTTATATTTATTTTTTAAAAGGGTGTCATAAATTACTTTCACCACTTCTTACGCCAACCCTACCGCCACTGTACCCTTTTATCTTCCAAATATCCCCCTCTACCATCCTTTCAACTCAAATAGTTGCCTAATTCACTTCACCCCTTTTTAGCTTCCCCTCAGTTCACTCACCCCTCTTCGTCTATCAATCCCTTCATTTTCTTCTCATCCCTTATAAAACCCTTATTCAAAAACTTCTCCTATGACTAGAACTCGCTCCATGGAAAATATTTCCAAAATCCGTCCAAACTATCTCTTTGACAAATATGTACTTCTCTCCAAATTTTCTGATGAACCTTTGTCTGATTCTCAATAGTCAACTATTATCTAAAAATGTTCAGCCCCCAGTCCAACCCCCTCTGTCAAGAAACCTCATTCGAACTCTTTGAACACGTTATTTCACAAGGACATGCATAAATTCTGGACATGCTCGCAAAAGGACAAGTTCACAGCCTTTAAAAGCCACTCTATTAAACCTAGTTGTACGGTCAATCTCTATCAATGAAAGGAAGCTCATTGCAATGTCAGTCACTTCTTTAAATTTCAACTTGTCACTAGTTTTTCATCTATTTGAACTTAAAGTTTATGAGGATCCCGTTTGAATGTTTTATGCCAATCTCTGCCTCTCTCCCAACAACGACGAGCTAGAGACTTATGTGCTTGGCACAAGAATCATACTAAATAATTTTCTATCAAACATAATATCTTCCAACTTTGGTCCCCTATCTCTCTACTTTAAGTACCACACTATGGCCTATATTATCTCCACCACACTGATTTAAAGGAAGGGATCCCTCAGCAACATAACCTGTCGCGATGTGTTTGTCCTATATTGCATGATGAAAAAGCACAAGATAAATTGGGATACTTGGTTTCATGAGTATATGCTTGAGAGTATTGCAGATGCTCATGCCTTCGCCAACCTACATTATGGACTGCTGATTACTTGAATTCTCCTGTATTACTCTATTGACCTCTCTGCATACCATCCTATGGAAGTCCACTACTTATGACTCCAAAACTTTCGCCAGCATGGGACATGTTTTGGTAGATAATGAATAGTGCAAAAAAGACTTGGCCCGAGCAAAATCTAATCTTCCTAAGGTAAGCAAGTCCGTTTCTAACTCCATGCTTCCTGTGTTGCAGAATTGAAGGAACTCAAGGATCGCTTTAAAGCTATTGAGGAAAGAGTAATGTTGCTTCAGGAGTTGACTTCCAAGCTGCAAGATCTTGGGAAGAGCACAAGCACTAATACAAGCAAGGTACGTGAAACACCCTGGGTTCTGGACCTTGAAAATTTCTTGAGTCTAAGCTTTCTGTTTATCATACGACTCACCATACTAGTCATATAGTATAGGTAAAGTTAGGTGACCCAACTTGTAGAGTGTCAGTGTATGTTAGTTGAGTTTCTATAATGGTTATAAGTTGGTGGTAATGAGTCGTATGTTAATGATATGAGGGGTAGAGTGTCCATCCGTATGTTGTCTAGTGTTTAGAATTGATGTTTTACTTAGGGTACGACTTGAAGAGTACTTTTCATATGGTGATGGTATGAGTTAGGCTAAGGAGTCATATGTTGGATAGAATGTGGTGTCCAACTTTCTAATCAAGATACGAGTAGAGGGGTACCACCCGTATGATATGTATACAAGTTTAGAGGTCCAACCGTACCCTTTCGCATTTTTTTTTACAGTTTAAGTTGGGGGTATTTTAGACATTTCCCCTAATAAACCCTTTTGACCCCATGATATAAAACACTTTTAGAGTCTTTCTTAACCTATTATTCATAATCAAACAATCTCTAAACACTCTCAAATCTCTCCAATCTCTTGGTTTAAGAAAGGCTAGGGTTTTTTTCAAGGCAATCAATTAAGGATCTAAATGGTTGTTTCTCTTTGTCTCCCATGTTGTCTAAGGGATGTTACTCCTCCCTCATTGTTAGTTCAACAAAAACATATTTTAGTGGATGTTTTTCATTGTAATATTGCGGTAATATTAGGGTTTTGAAATATATATTAGGTTTTTTAGTTTGTCTTGGTTGTATAATGTTTTCCCATATTTTTTGTATTGTTTTCATATTATAATTGTGGTTTGAATATGTGGTTTCATGGGAATGGTCAATTGATACAGGTTTGTGGAGTGTTTTTGGCTCTAGCTACCTCGTTAACTAAGTTGACTCAAAAGAAGGTAAAGTTTCTAAGGTCTATGCTTGTGAGGGGAGTTTTGAGAAGTTAAAGGATAAGATAACTTCGACTCTAATTTTGACTTTGTCGGAAGGCACTGATGGGTTTGTGGTCTACTGTGATGCATCTCGTGTGGGGATTGGTTGTGTTCTGATGCAATATGGAATGACGATAACTTATTTCTTTGGAAAGTTTAAGGTGCATGAGAAGTACTATCCGACTCATGACTTAGAATTGATAGCTCTGGTATTCGCATTGAAAATCTGGCATCATTATTTGTATGGGGTGCATGTGGATATCTTTTCTGATCATAAGATCCTGCAGTATGTGTTTACTCAGAAAGAGCTTAACCTCAGGCAAATGAGATGGCTTGAGCTTCTCAAGGATTATGACACGAGTCTTGATAACACCCAAGTAAATCTAATGTGGTTGCTGATGATCTTAGCACGTTATCTATGGGGAGTCTGGCTCATGTGGATAAAGGAAAACAGGAGTTGGTGAAGGACATTCACTATTTGGCGAACCTTGGAGTTTTTCTCTTGGACTCTGAGGATGGTGGTGTGTTTGTGCAGGAAGTAGAGTGGTCATCTCTTGGTGCTGAGATCAAGCAGAAGCAGATGTTAGGTCCCATTTTGATAAGGATTAAGGGTGATGTAGGTGGGCAAAAGGTGATGCCTTTTGAGATTAGTAGTGATGGTACTTTTGAGTACCAAAGGAGGTTATGTGTTCCTGATGTAGATGGTTTGCGAGAGAGGTTCTTGGCTGAGGCGCATGAATCGCCCTATGTTGTTTATCCCGGTTTGACAAAAATGTCTCATAACCTTAGGAGATGTATTAGTGGAACAATATGAAGAGTGGTATGGCTAATTTTGTGGCCTAGTGCATAGTGTGCCAACAAGTGAAAGTTGAGCACATAAGGGCCAGAGGATTATATCAAGAAATTAAGCTGCCTGAATGGAAGTGGAAAGTGATCAACATGGATTTTGTTATCGGTCTCTCTTTGTATTAGAATTAATTTGATTTGGTGTGGGTTATCATGGATAGGATGACAAAGTTAGCTCACTTTTTGCTAGTGAGGACTAACTTCTCGGCTGAGGATTATGCAAGGTGTTGTACCTCCAAGAGATTGTGTAGTTGCATGGGCTACCTATTTCTATTATCTTTGATCATTGTACGTAGTTTTCATATCACTTTTAGCGGTCATTTCAGAAAGGGTTGGGGACTAAGGTAAGTCTATGTACTACTTTTCACCCGCAGCCGGATGGGCAAGCAGAAAGGACTATTCAGATGTTTGAGGATATGCTTTGGGTTTACATAATTGACTATGGTGATAGTTAGGTTAAGCACTTACCTTTTGTAGAGTTTGCTTACAATAATAGCTACTACTCTATCATTTGGATGGCTCCATTTGAAGCGTTATATGGTAGAGGTGTAGGTCTCCTATTGGGTGGTTTGAGCTGGGTAAGGGGGATATATTTGGGTTGGATTTAGTTCACCAAGCTATGGAGAAGGTGAAGGTGATTCAACATAAGCTTAAGGCTACCCAAAGTTGCTAAAAGTCCTATACAGACCTGAGGTGAAGGGACCTGGAGTTTGAGGTTAGAGATAGGGTGTTACTGAAGGTCTTTCCCATGAAGGGAGTGATGCAGTTTGGGAAGAAGGAGAAACTTAATCCCTAATTTATGGGTCCTTATGTGATTTTAAAGAGGGTTGGTAATATTGCATATGAGTTGGAATTGCCTTCTAGTTTGATCTCCATTCACTCGGTATTCCATGTCTCTATGTTAAGAAAGTGTATTGGTGACCCGTTGTAAATTATTTCTATCAAGAATATTGGTATTTTAGATTCCCCATCTTATGATGAGATCCCAATTGAGATCTAGGATCGTCAGGTTTATCGGTGGTGGACCAAGGATGTGGCCTCGGTAAAGGTTCTATGGAGAAACCAAAAGCGGAAGAGGATACATGGGAAGCTAAAGAGGACATGAAGTCTAAGTATCCGTTCCTAGTCCTCATTCTGGAAATTTGTGCTTAAGGTATGCGTTGATTCTTAACTTCTTTGTTTATTGTCTTTGTTAGAGGTAAAAAAGGTGAATTCCTTGGTGTTCTGTTTTCTATCATAAAGGTAAGAGCAGAGACGTTTGGGGGTTTAATCATGCTTGTAGTGCCTTGTTCCATCATTCGAGGATGAATGTTCCAAGTGGGGGAGAATTAAAACACCTTGGGTTTTGTCCATTGTAAATTTCTCTAGTCTCGAGCTTTATGATCATTATATGACTCACTATACCGGTCGTATGGTGTGGGTACGGGTCAGGTGACCCAACTAGTAGGGTGTCCAGTGTTTAGAGGTTGAGATTCTATCGTGGTTATGGGTTAGTGGTCACGAGTGTTCATGATACAAGGGGTATAGTGTCTATCCATCTATTGTCTAGTGTCTAGCCTTAATGTTTTGCTTAGGGTTCGACTTGAGGGGTACTTGTCCTATGGTGATGTACGAGTTAGGCTAAGGAGTCATATGTTGGACAGAATGTGGTGTCCAACTTTCTGATCAAGATATGAGTAGGGGTACCATTTGTATGATGTGGATACGAGTTGAGGGGTCTAACCGTACCCTTCTGCGTCCTTTTTATAGTTTAATTGAGGGTATTTTGGATATTTCCCCTAATAATCCATTTTGACCCCACGATATAAAACACCTTTGGGGACTTTCTTAACCTATTATTCACAATCAAACACTCTCTGAACACTCTCAAATCTCTCTCATGCTCTTGGTTCAAGAAAAGCTAGGGTTTTCTTCAAGGCAATCAATTAAGGCACTAAAGGGTGGTTTCTTTCTATCTCCCTTGTTGTCTAAGGCATGTTACTTCTCCCTCATTGTTAGTTCAACTAAAATAATGTTTTAGTGGATGATTTTTATGGTATTATTGTGGTAATGTTTGGATTTTGAAATATATATTGGGGGTTTTGGTTGTTCTTGCTTGGATCCCATATTTTTTCTTATGGTTTTCATGTTATAATTGTGGTTTGAATATGTGGTTGCATGGGAATGGTCAATTTATACGTAGTTTTTTGGTTTTGGAAATTTCATGCCCTCAACATGTTTGTTAAAATGCCTCTGAGAATGCTTTTGTCACATAGTTTGACTATTATTGAAAACTTTGCATTGTATAATATGGTAATGAAACTTAAATTGGTTTGGTTGATTTTAAATGGATTGAGAAGGCCTTGGTGGCCATGACTTTGGTTTAATATGAACTCTTGTGGGGTACATAGGAATCCCCTAGAACTTGGCTAATGACATTGCTTGCAAGCTACAGTTGGTATGACGATAACACTTCATAATTCGTTGATAACTAACTGTTGGAATTGGTGATTTGGTTATGTACTAAATATTTTAATTGGGTAATAATGGCAGGGTGTGATAGGTAGCCGTGAAGGTGTGAGTCCAATGGATGGACACTGGAAACTCATACTTGCCGACATAAGGATTGGTCATGGAGGCCATATATAATACTTATGGGGTACACGGGAATCCCCTAAATTACACTTGCATATTAGTATCATGGAGAGTGAAAGGTACACGGAAATCCCCTACTCCTATGGTATCTCTTGTTCGTGTGGCTATATGCATCGGGGCCCGTTCAGGGGGTAACACTAGACCCTTATAGACCGCATTTGGTTCTAGGACGGTTAAGCTACACATACCCAGGTTAATGGTTTTAAGGCATACTAAAACCCAGTTCCCT
>JAPEIP010000013.1:184819065-184858509 GCA_026120095.1 Capsicum chinense
CATAAGCTTTCCCTTAGTGTAATGCTCCACTGATATTAGCGCTTTAATACTTATACATTATACATTTAAAACCAATCTCCAACAACCAAAATACCCTTTTTCATCCTCCCATATCTTTTGTTTTACCCCATCTCTTTTAAGCATTTTCACAAACACATGGTGGGTGTATTGTCTATTTTATCCAAGATTTTTTTTCAAAACCATGGAAATATTTATAGCACAATGTCTATCACACCCATCCATCACACATCAATTATAAACACCAATAACTATTATCTTGGGGTATCAATTCACTTTTCCCTCTTATTTCTCAAACTCCTTTCTCAGTTAATTTTTCATTATAGCACCTAGGAGCCTTTTGGATCAAATTATGGTTTATCAAAGAAGGGATTAGGTTACATATGCGGCTACAAAAGAAAAGGCTAAAGGCTCAATGGGATTAACTAGGATAATGCACAAAGGGTAGGTTAAATACAAGGTATAAAACAAGGCTATCAAAGAAATGCCTAAATCATCTCCTAACTCACATTCTTTATTTTGCTTTGCACACACACTGGGCAAGTTCTAGACATCATATGCAACAAGGAATATACAAATACTCACATCACACATGGCACATACTTGGCTCAATAGGATCATCATAGACTCCAAACCAATAATAACATGAATTCAAATTTAAGTCACAAACACAAGAGTAAAAAACATGAGCCTAAGAGTCTCAAAAATAGTAATTCACACAATCAACATGACTTTTCCAACAAACCCACTTGTATAATGCAATAAAAAATATCACCAACAAGATTATCTTACAAAAAAAAATTAAATTGAGTCAAAATTTGAAAATTTTCCCACCCATACTTAAAAATCTACTTTGTCCCCAAAGTGAATTTAAAAGTAAGAGATAGAAATACTCTCTGAGGCCCCTAGGCCTAGCTAGTAGCATCTTTTTGCATCAAAAAGGTCTGTGGGACCCCACACTCAATCTTTGCCATGTTTCTTAGATCAGGTTTCCGGTACTCAAACTTTCCAATAACCTGCGACTCAATAAAAAACAAAAACTACGTGAAGTAAAAAGTGAAAATACTAAAAATAAAAATACCTTACTTGGGTTGCCTCCTAAGAAGCGCCTAATTTAGTGTCGCGACATGGCCTACATCAACTTTTTCCTTCACCTTGAGGATATAAATTTGACCCTCAATTTCACATCCATCTTTTTGCCTCGTTTATAGGGTGGTGGTACAAAGATTAAGGAATCAAGTAATGTATGATGCATGGTAAACCACTCGGCCTTCTGGTGAGGTATGTTTTTATATTGCTTGTCTGGTGCAAAATCAAGAATATAGGATTTTTGTTCCTTAGTTTCACACTCTTCCACTATTTTTAATGATTCCACAGACAAGATCTCATCTAACCATAATGTAGAAAAGTTCTTTGAGTGAGGCCCAACAAATTCTACTTCTAAATTTACACTATCCTAAACACCCTCATTCTTATTCACCTTTTTAATTTCAGTCTCAAGAGAAAGATGATAATTGAATGACTATGATTCTTGTGGTGGTGGTTGTATCTTCGTAACATGTTCAGCAATTCTAGTTTTTGAGTGCTCAAAATTCCTCAAATTGTTAGCAACTTTGTCTGTATCTGGTAGGAGAGTCAACTCTGCATCAACCTCCATAGTTGTCTTTTAAGCATTGCCCACAAACATGACTGAATTAGGATTAAAAGCATACATATATTCAGAGTGATACAGACTGTAACAAACCACACTCCAACTTGTGGGTTTCTTCACAGGTTGGAAACAAACAGGTCCCCTCCAAATGCTTCGATCAAAATTTGAAAAAGAAGCCTCATGGTGGGGTCCTCTACAATAATGAAAAGAATCATCATCCATCGAAAATCATCTATGCAAGAATGACATCTCAAGAAGAATGTGATAAAAACAGAAATAAAAGAAACTAAAAAAATATTTATAACTCAATATAGAAAAACTTAAAATAAGATAGTTGCCAATCTACAAGTCCCCGACAACGGTGCCAAAAACTTGACAGTGCCCAAGCGCACACGCAAGTGTACGTGGTCTTATCAAGTAGTAGAGTAGCATCAAGAAAGCCTAAGTATCGATCTCTTAGGGACTTACATTCGTCGACTATCCAATTCTAGTTCAACAATTGAGAAAAAGTAAACAAAAAGGTTTTAGAATTGAAAACTAAAAAGAAACTAAACTAATGCGAAAAAGTAATGACTTTGGACAATCAAAGGATAGAAGCCCGGGGTTAAGGCTTAAGAACAATCATACTATGTTATTGAACTTATTTCATTAAATCGCTTATCTTGGTTGTTCATTCTTAGGGTTAATCGCATGATTATGGTTTTCCAACCTCTAATCCTTTACCTAAGTTGAATCTTACAACTACATCGTTGAGCGGGGATGTAATGGTCCACTTAAAATCTTTAAGCTATCATCCTACATGTGAATCAAGTAAGGAATCTAAGTACATCCCTGTCCTAGATACTAATTTGAATTCTTTATTTCATAAAGAAACACAAACCATACTTTGCTTATTCCTATGTTCTATCGCCCTATTCCCTCTCCTGAGTTCACAAGGTTGATAATTCATGTATTCTAAGGGTCATGAATCCTTAAAATAGTTATAACAAGAATAAACAAACAACCAATAATAATAAGCAAATCAAACAAACTTAATTGAAAACAAAAATAATCATGATCTTGGCTTCATTCACTTTGATTTCTAACTTATTGTTTTGACTCTTATCTTGATCTAATTGGCCCTTGAACATTAACAACAAGTTTTCCCACTCATAATTACACATTTAAACCATTTGAAACAAATTAAACACATTAGAATCCACTGAAATCAACTAGACATACACCTAACTCAATCTAGTAAAATTAGTTTTCTGGGTTGAACTCTAATGACAAAATTAAATACAAACTTGTTTGAAAAATATGTTGAACTTTTTAATCACGCACTTGGACACTTAGATGCTTATTTATATCATATTAACATGTTACGCACATGAATTTCTCTCAAAATAAGGCAAAATAAGCTAGAATAATGATACAAAAATGTATAAAACCACCTCAGATTAGACTTATCGCTAATTATTGCTAGGTTTGTAAGAGGTATGAACAGGTAGTGAATAGGCGTTTTTTTTTCGAAAAGACAGAAGTGAAAGTATGTAATTTAAATAAGCATTTTTTAGTTTGGATGAATATGACCTTTCCAATATGTTGTGACTTTTATGAAGAGTTGCATCTTTTTTGAAGAGTTGCAACTTTATGAAAGGGTGCACCTTTCAAAACCATTGCTTCTCTTCATGAAGCAACACCTTGATGGCTATAAGTACTTGAATTTTATCTCAGGTACAACTATGAAATTTTGATGTAAAAACACGGCTCTTTCTTGAAAAACTCTAGCGTGATTTGTTACCGTTGAGTGCGTTCGAAGTTCAAAAAATTTTAGGTACCCCTATTTTCTGAACTGAATCATTTTATTCTAGGAGGAAAGATTCCATTAAACTCAAATACTTGAGAGGAATAAATTCCTTAAGGAATCAACGTGAATTCGGTGGATTTATTTCTACAATCTTTCTGTTTCATCTTCTTTTCATAAGTTGGATTTACTATTTTCCTTAAAATAGAAGAAACTTCATTTTGATAGTTCATTTGATCAATTATTTGAACTTGTGTTTGAAGTTGTTGAACTTCATTCTAGTTCTTGAAGTTGTTCATGAATTTAGTGTTGAATTTCATATTTAATCTCCCAATCTTCATCTTTTTCTAAACTTTAGATTTAGCTATTTTCCAAAAAATAGTTTGAACTTTAATTTGTTGATGTTCATAAGTTGGGTTGAACTTATTGTTGAAGTTCAAAGTTGCGAATGAAGATTAAAACTTCATTTGATTGTTCATATGATTAGTTTGAACATGTGTGTAAAGTTCTTGTTGTAAAATACAGATTTTACTAAACTCGAGAAAATAATAATCTTAAAGAATTTGTCATAATAATAAAAAATATTTATTTTCTTATGCTTGTTTGGTGAAAAAAATATCACTATTTATAAATCAAGTACTTGGTTAATCAGTATTGGGTCTAATTTTGTGGAGACTGAAATCTTTTGATTTTTACTCCCTCGGTTAGAAGAATATAAAACTTCATCGAGAAATCAGTGTGGGAATTCAGTTCGAAGAATATAAAAGCATCAATGATTTTTTAAAATCTCAGTACTAGTTCTGGAGTTTAAAAGTTGTGGGATTTCACTCTGTTCTAATTTGATTATGATTTGAAGTCATAAAAACTTCGTCAGGTTTCAAAGTTCATTTAGTTGATAATTTGAAGATATAAAAACTTCATCATTGACTAGAAATAAGTTGGTTACAGATTAACGACATTATTGTTATTATTCTAAAATACTAAAGTGTATGTCAAAGATTGAAAGTGATGAGTGAAACTGAAAAACAAATTCATTCGGTTGTGAATGGTGTTATCCCGATGACAAACAATGTTGCATCATTAAGCCGTTCAAATATTTCTTTAGCAATGGAAACGACAGGGAAACTGAAAAAATATTTTGGTGTGAACTTCAAAAGAATGACAACAAATGATATCATTTTGGATAACCAAGCATGAAATGCAAATATTCACAGGTAGAGATCCTCATGTTTCGAAAAAAATAATGATTGAAATCAGTTGTCTAGTTTGAAAGATTTAGTGAGTCATTCCGAGATAGAAGAGGATAATAAGTTTAATGTGTCATGACCGAAACTCGGACCTAGTCATGACGGGTATCTCAAGCCCACCATGGTCCGGAGACTACCCCTTTAGCCTAACCTTAAGAGCACCATAATAATAATAATAAAGAGGAAGACAATTAAGATGGTAATAAAAGATGAATAGATAACTCAAAAGAAACTAAGAGTCAAAACAAAACCATCCCACACTTGTCCATAATAGCCTCTAAAACCAAATTAGCAACTAATTCGGGACATGCCCCCGACTATGACCAAAAAGAATCCAAAAGTACTGAGTCAATAAATGAAGAATAATGAAATGATAAAGTATTCCAAAGGATGGATTCTCACCACTTAATGATAAATCAACAGACGTGCTCAACCACCTAATGCTGCATAGGAGCAACAAAAAAGTCTTTGAACCCTACATTATGAAACGATATAGCGTCCTAAGATGGTCAGTGAGATAAGAACTGCATGTAACTCAGAGAAAGTGATAACATAATGACATGTCCAAATCAGTCAAAACCATATGCACACATTCATATATACATATATAGGATGTCGGGATAGGGACAAGTGTCATGAACAAGAGAGTTTAAAGATTTAACCTGAACTGTGTAACTCAATCCGCCCTAAAGGCACCATGGGCTATATGGGTTCAGATCCCTCTACTAAAAGGACTCCAGTACATGTTAGCCACACGAACCAAGGAAAAACTAAAGTCACAAGGGATAATATCCATCCCAAAAATATATATATCAAGTGTGCACCATGCACATGGTCATATAGACCCCCAACGCCCAAAAACGTGGTTTCCAGTGTTCATTCCTCCAGGAGTTACACCTTTACTATGAACTATACAACTCCTTTTAAGCCTAAATTAAAACAATTTGCACATAAGATCAACCAATAATCCATGAGTCATTCATTAAGGCATTAACCACTTGGTATCGACATACCAATATGCTTGCAAGCTAAATTAATTATGCCAAACTGATTCACACAACCAAATTGGACTCCTAAGTTCCATTAAAATCCAAAACCAAGGCCGCCCAGAACCATATTCATATCCATTTATCCTTTAATGCAATGCAATGGGTTCAAAGCAAGTTAAACTATGTAATTTTCCTTATTTAAAACCAAGATTATAAAGTGGATTGAGGTTAATGTCAATTCCAAGACAAAATTTGTCTAATTTGGGGAAACTCATGTCCCCATTCCAATTATTTAAACGATGCATCAATTTAGTCCCAAAACATTAATTTAAAGCATGAATAATCAATTTAAAACATGGAACAAGTAATTCAGTCAGTAACAACCAAAACCCCTCCAACCCCAATTTCAAAACCTATAATTTAAATTATATGAAATCCATTCAATTAATTCCACAATATAAAGTTGAAGTATAGGGAAGAGAAATATGCATGAAATATACAAGAATTGAAGTCAATTTGAAAATTGGAGCTCAGATAATGAATTCTCTATGAAACCGTTGAATGTTCTTGGGTTTAGAGTTTAAGGGAGAAAGAGGATTATTTGATCTTTGAAAACACATGGAGTGAGATTATTGTATGTTATAAGGTCGTACAAGGGGTAAAACGACCAAAAGACCCCCTCCCCAAGTGAAAAAAGACAAAAACTGAATAAAATTAAAGCACTGGTGCAGTACGCTAATATCACATAGGTTAGCCTCTATGCCATGCTGATGTTGCGGAGGTTAACCTTCGTGACATGGCCTTATCGCGGACCTTCACTACCTCGGGATCCCAAAATAACCTCGAACAAAAATCCAAAACTTTCCTAAAACACCCTTTTAACATCCCTAAATAAAATTCAAGTCAAAATTGTCATTACAAATATGAGAGGGTCAAAAATAATATGAATGGAATTTTAAAAGGTCTTACATTATCTCCACCTTAGTATTATTTGTCCCTGAATGATGAGTTACGATACTTTTAGCAGGAGAATAGCAAAAATACACCAAAATTAAATGAAAAACTCAGAAAATTAAAAGAGGAAAATGAAACTATACCTTAAGCACTTTCATCCAACCTAGGGAACGAGAATGGATACTTGTCCTTCATATATTCCTCAGCTTCCCATGTAGCCTCTTCTACCTTTTGGTTTCTCCAAAAGACCTTCACCAAGGCTACATCCTTGGTCCTCAACCTACGAACTTGCCAATCCAATATCTCAATCAAGACTTCCTCATAAGACAAAAAATCCGTCACACCAATATCCTCAACAAGCGTTATCAAGGAAGGATCACCCACACGCTTCTTCAGCATGGACACATGAAAAATAGGATGAACCAAAGAAAAACTTGCGTAAAAATCTAACTTAAAAGCAATATTCCCAATTCTCATCAAAATTCAATATGAACCAACATAACGAGGACTGCGTTTCCCTTTTTTCCCAAACCTTGTGACTCTTTTCATAAGAGACACCTTTAAGAATATCCAATCATTTACTTCAAACTCTAACTCTTTTTTCCTCAGATCCGTATAAGATTTTTGATGACTCTGAGTAGTCTTAAGTCTTTCTCTAATCACTTTTACCTTTTCATGGCTTGGTGAACTAAGTTAGGACCAAACAACCTAGCCTCACCTACCTCAAACCACCCTATAGAAAACCTATACCTCTTACCATAATGAGCCTCGAAAGGAGCTATTTGAATACTCAAGTGATAGCTATTATTATACATAAACTTAATAATAGGTAAATGATCCATCAAACTTCCCTTAAAGTCAATCACACAGGCCTTTAGCATGTCCTCTAGAGTTTTAATTGTATGCTCTGCTTGCCCATCTATTTAAGGATGGAAAGCGGTGCTACGATTCACCTGAGTACCCAAACCTTTCTAAAATGAACGCCAAAATTGAGAAGAAAATGGTGTACCTCAGTCTAAAATAATGGAACTAGCAGACTATGCAATTTTATAATCTCCTGAATGAACAACTTAGTATAATTATCTCTTGAGTAACTAGTCTCCATAGGCAAAAAGTGATCAGTGTTAGTCATCCTATCTACAATGACCCAAATAGAATCATACTGATTGTGAGACTGTGGAAGACCTGTATTAAAATCGATATTGATAATCTCCCACTTCCACATGGGCAACTCTATTTCTTGAGACAAGCCACCAAGCCTCAAATGCTCAACCTTAACTTGTTGACAAACCATACATTTGGAATTTTTTTTTCCATAGTTCTCTTCATATTGTTTAACCAATAGATTTTCTTCAAGTCATGATACATCTTAGTCGAACCTGGATGAACTATATATCGAGACTTATGAGCCTTAGTCATAATCCTTTCCCACAGTCCATCAACATCAAGAACACACAACCTACCTTGATACTTCAAGATGCCATCTCCCCCAATCTCGAAGGCCATAACTTTTTAATAACCCACATCATCCTTAATCTGTATGAGTATGGGATCCAAAGCTTGCTTCTCCTTCACGTCAGCATCACGAGATGATTTAACCACTTCCTAAATAATGATTCCTCCATCCTCAAAGTCCAAGAGATGAACTCTTAAGTTAGCCAACCTATGAATGTCCTTCACTAATCCTCTCTTCTCCTCATCCACATGAGATAAGATTCCCATAAATAACCTGCTCAGAGCATCAACAACAATATTAACATTACCGGGATGATAATGCAAGCTCATGTCTTAATCCCTAAGCAAATCAAGCCACTGCCTTTGCCTGAGATTCAACTCTTTTTGAGTGAATACATACTACAAGCTCTTATAATCTGAATAGATGTCCACATGCACCCCATACAAATAGTGACGCTAAATCTTAAACGCAAAAACAGCAGTCGCCAACTCTAAATTATGAGTCGAATAATTCCTCTCATAAACTTTAAGCTACCTAAATGCATAGGGTACAAACTTACCATGTTGCATAAAGACATAACCCATTCTCACACAAGACGCATCACAAAACACAACAAAACCATCATTACTCTCGGGCAGGGTCAAAACTAGTGCAGAAGACTTGTCCTTTAACTTCTAAAAACTACCCTCACATGCATCGAATCATAAGAAATTAACCATTTTCTAATTTAACTTAGTCAATGGAGCATCAATAGATGAGAAACACTACATAAATCTCCTATAATTTCCAGCCAATCCCAAAAAGCTCCTAATGTTGGTTTGGAGTCATGGGTCTAGGCCATTTCTTAACTACCTCAACTTTCAGTGGATCTACCTTGATCCCCTCACTAGAAACAACATGCCTAAGAAAGGTCACAACACTCAACAAAAATTCACACTTAATTTTTTTTGGCATACAACCTCTAGTCCTTAAGAGTTTGCAATACAATTCACAGATGATTGGCATGATCCTCCTCACTCTTAGAGTACACAAAGATATTATCAATGAGGATTATAACAAATAAATCTAGAAACTGCATGAAAACCCAATTTACACAATCCATAGAAGCAGTCGAGGCATTAGTCAATCCAAATAACATAACCAAAAACTCATAGTGACTATACCAAGTTTGAAAAGCAGACTTGGGAATATCAGCCTCCCTAATATTCAACTGGTGATAGACCAAACGAAGATCAATCTTAAAGAAATATCTAGCACCTTAAAGTTGATCGAAAAGATCATCAATTCTAGGAAAAGGGTACTTATTCTTTACTATTACCTTATTCAACTAATGATAGTCTATACACATTCGAAGAGACCCATCTTTCTTTTGCATAAAAATCATAGAAGCACCCCACAGAGAAACACTAAGACTAATAAAGCCCTTGTCAAGAAGATATTTCAATTGCTACTTTAGCTTCTTTAATTCAGTCAAAGACATTTTATAAAGAAGGCTAGAAATAGGACAAGTATCCTACTGGAAGATCATCCAGAAACACTTCAGGAAATTCACTAACCACAAGGATAAATTGCAAAGAAGGACCTTCAGAGTTCAGAATCCTTAACCCGAACTACATGATATAGACACCCTTTTGAAATTAATTTCTAAGCTCTAAGATAGGAAATAAACTTTACTTGGGGCATTAAGGAACTCCCCTCCCACTCGATCACTGGTTCATTTGGAAAATATAAACTGATCTTTTGGGTCCTATAATCCAAATAAGCATAGCAAGAATTAAACCAATCCATCCTCAAAAAAATATTGAAATCCGCTAGATCAAGTTCTATCAAATCCATTAATGTCTCTCTATGAAATATAAACACCACACAACCCCTATTGTTTTTCCCAGAAATAATAGAATCACCCACCGGAGTAGAAATAGAAAAGGGGTTAGAAATATTTTCAGAACCCAAACCATAGTGCACAACCACATAAGGGGCTACATAATAAAGGGTAGAACTCGGATGAAGCAAACAATAAACATCATGGTACAAGCATTGTAACATACCAGTAACAACATCTAGGGATACCTCATATTCTTGGCAAGTAGCAAGTGCATAAAGATGAATTTGGCCAGTGCTGGTACTAAAAGTGACACTCTTTGGCACATGAACTCAAGATGTGGCGATTGAAACTTTATATCTGCCATGGTAACCTTGGCTAAAGGACAATCTCACTGCATATGACCAAGATGACCATAATTATAGCACCCATTTCTCCCCTCCTTATAATATCCACGGTGAAGTTGCCTACAAAAATGGAAAAAAGGGTAAGATGGGGCCGATTGAGCTCTACTAGCCTAAGACTGGGCACCTTGTGCCTTAGGAACATTGCTAGCCTGAAAATGATGATCAACCGAAGGCTTAGGATAAGGAGCACTGATAGAAGAATACAAATTCCCCTAGTTCTTCTTCTTATCCACTGTCTACTATCTCTCCCATCATTCTGTTGACCTGCACCCTACTCTAAATATCTAAACTTCTTATTCTGCCGCTCTTCCATCTCTACTTGTTTTTTTCATCATCCACTTATTGCATATAAACCATATATTTGGAGATAGACTAGAAACAAACTTTCTCATTAGGGACTTCTTATTAGACACTAACTCTGGAGCATAACGAGCCAACAACTACAACTTTAAAGCATACTCCTTCACACTCATTTTACTTTACTTCAGATTAATAAACTCCTCTGCCTTAGATTCCCTCAACTCCAGAGGAAAGAAGTGATCAAGAAAGGCATCCAAAAACTCATCCCACACTGCTTGCTCAACATCATCACCCTCATAGCTTCCCACTCTTCATACGACTGATAAGATATACCTTTCAACTAATAAGAAGAAAACTCTACACCCTCAGAATCAATAGCATACATCACACTGAAAATATTCTCCATCTCATTAATAAATCCCTACAGTTCCTCCTCAACCTTAGAGCCTATAGAGGTTAGGGATTTAACCTTATAAACTAGCCAACCCGAGTGACCTCAAATATATGAGCATTAGAACCAACACGATCTGACTGATGAGACTATGAGACCACCAACTAAGTAAGCATATGAATAGACTAACGGAACTCTACAATAGAGATATCTCCTTAAGGCAGTTGATTATAAGTATCACCAGCCCGAAAATCTGGTGGGGGCGGGGGACTAGTAAAGATGGGTGAAACTCCATGCGAAGTAGTATAATCAGGAGTAGGGACCCTAGACCAAGTCTACACTCCATAAGCAGGGCGAGTTCCCTCCATATTTTCCTCAGGTAGAATAAAGTTCCCAGCAGAGTTCCTTCAAACATCAGATCTTCAGGAAGGCATGATCTAAAAAGTGAGGCCAGGAGTTAGAGACATTTCATAACACTAGACACTATAGCCTGAAAAAGAACGCAAAAAGTGAAACACTCCTAAATGCCTTGTAGCCTCCTCATTATAAATGTGGAGGACTACATACCTATAACAAAGACTCTACTCAACATGGTTTTGTGGACATCCAACAACCTTAAACCATGCTTTAATACCAAGATTGTCATGACCTGAACCAAGGCCTAGTCATGACGGGTATCTCAAGCCCACCATGGACCGGAGACCACCACTTAGCCTAACCTCAAGAGCACTATAATAATAATAATAATAATAATAATAATAATAATAATAATAATAATAATAATAAAGTTGAAGCAAATATGGTTTTTAGTGATTGTCCCCCCAGGACTTACACCTTCATGGTGAGCTACACAACTCCCTTTAAGACCAAATTAAAATAATTTGCACATAAAATCAACCGGTAACCTAGGAGTTATTTATTAAGGTATTTACCACTTGTTATCGTCATACCGTATGCTTACAAGCTAAATTAATTATGAAAAACCAATTCACACAATCAAATTGGACTCCCAAGTTCCATTAAAATCTAAAACCAAGGCCACCAAGGCCATTCAAAACCATATTCATATCCATTTATCCTTTAATACAATGCAATAGATTCAAAGAAAGTCAAATCATGCAATTTTCCATATTTAAAATCAATATTATAAAGTGGGTTGAGATTAATGCCAATTTCAAGACAAAATTCATCTAATTTGGGGAAACTTATGTTCTCCATTCCAATTATTTAAATAATGCATCAATTTAGTCCCAAAACATCAAGTTAAAGCATGAATAATCAATTTAAAACATGGAACAAGTAATTCAGTCAGTAACAACCAAAACCTCTCAATCTCAACTTCAAAACCCACAATTTAAATCACATGAAATTCATTCAATTAATGCCACAATGTGAAATTCAAGTTTAGGAAAGAGAAATATGCTTGAAATACACAAGAAATAGAAGCTAATTTAAAGTTTGAAGTTAGGATAGTGAATTCTCCATGAAACCCTTGAATGTTCTTGAGTTTTGATTTTAAGAGAGAAAGAAGATGATTTGATCTTTGAAAATTGAGTGGAATGAGATTATTTCATGTTATAAGGTTGTACAAGGAGTAAATATAGCAAAAGTCCCTCACCCCAAGTGAAAAAAAACAAAAATTGGACGAAATTAAAATACTGGCGTGGCACGCCAATATCACGGAGGTTATCCTTTGGCCACGCTAATATCGTGGAGGTTAACCTCTGTGACATGGCCTTATCATGGACCCTCACTACCTTGAGGTCCCAAAATGACCCCAAATCCCTTCGAAAAATCCAAAATTTTCTCAAACCACCCTTTTAACATCCCTAAATATAATTTAAGTCAAAAATTGACATTACAAATATAGAAGGGTAAAAAATAAAATGATTAAAATTTTAAGGGGTCTTACAGAATGAGAAATCATCAATGATGGTTACAAATCTATTAAGGATGATGCTCCAAATAATAAGAAGATGAAAAAGTCCTTTGGATAGGAGATAGAGCTGACCAACAAAACATTCAAAGACAAGTGATACAATTGTAGTGATGTTGACCACAAAGCTCGAAGAAGTCAAGTTCTGAAAAAGAACAAGAAAATAAATGAGATAAACATGTTGGGAGAAACTGAAAAGATTGAAAATCTATGTGTCATGATTACTAAATGCAATCTAGTTGGGAATCCAAATGAATGGTGGTTTGATTCAGTAGTCATAAGACACGTTTATGTAGACAAAGAAGATCTTGCTACTTATGATACTGCTGGTCCCAAAGAAGTGATCTTTATGGGAAATAGTGTAACAACCAAGGTTGACGAAAGTGGGAAGATAATCCTAAAAATGATTTCTGACAAGGTATTGACTCTCAACAATGTTTTCCATGCTCCTACTATTAGGAAATATTTAATGTCGACCACACTTCTTGTTAAAAATGGATTTAAGTGTGTGTTTATTTTGGAGAAAGTTGTAATAAGCAAGAATGAAACGTATGTAGGAAAGGGCTACCTCAATGAGGGCCTTTTCAAACTCAATGTAATGACTGTTAAAATGAAGAAAGTCAAGGCTTATTCTTTTTTGCTAGAGTCAAATGATTTGTGGAATAGTCATTTAGGATATTTCAATTATAAAACCTTGCAAAAACTGATCAATTTAGAAATTTTGCCTAACTTTGTGAAAAATGATTAGTTTAGAAGTTTTTTCTAACTTTAATCTTTAATTCAATAAATTAAAGTGTCAAACATGTGTGGAATCAAAGTATACTAAGCATCCATATAAGTCTATTGAAAGGAATTTCAATCCTTTAGACTTAATCTATGCAGACATTTATAATATAAAATCAACACCATCTCGTGGAGGGAAAAAGTATTTCATAATTTTTATTGATAATTGCACGAAATATTGTTTTGTTTATTTGTTAAATGATAAGGATGAAGAAATAGATTCATTTAGGCAATGTAAAATTTAAATTAAAAATCAGTTGGATTAAAAGATTAAAATGATAAGAAGTGATAGGGGTGGATAGTATGAATCTTGTTTTGTAGAGATACATTTAGAAAATAGAATTGTCTATCAAACTAATGCCCCATATTTACCTCAATCAAATTGGATTGCAGTAACGAAAAACCGAATGTTAAAAGAAATGATGAATGCCTTGCTCATAAATTTAGGTTTACCCCAAAACTTGTAGGGGAAAACTATCTTTACAGTAAATCAAATACTCAATAGAGTGCCCCATAGCAAGACACATTCTATTAGATATGAAAAATGAAAAGAAAGAACACCCAACTTAACATATTTCAAAGTGTGTGTGTGTGGGGTGGGTGGGGGGTGGGGGTCTAGCAAAAGTTCAAATTTCTATACCTACAAGGGTAAAAATAGGACCTAAGACTGTGGACTGTGTGTTCATCAGATATTCTACAAGCATTAAAATATATTGATTTTTGGTTAATAAATCCAAAAATTTGGATGTTCATGAAAATACAATAATCAAATCAAATAATACTAAGTTTTTTTAACACATTCATCCATATAAAACTGGACATGAGCTGTCTAGTGGAGGGTCTAAATGACTTCGAGATGAACCAAATAAGAATGTAATTAATGATGAGGATCCAAGGCATGGTACAGTAAAAAAAAGTCAACTTCCTTTAGATTCTTCTTAAAAATGAGCCTCAAATGTTTAAATAAGCAATGTTGTCTTCAGACTCATCCTTTTAGAAAGAGGAAGTCAATAGTGAGATTGATTCAATTTCGAGCAACCACACTTAGGAGTTTGTTGATCTTTCTCCAGAAAATAAACCTTTAGATTTTAAACAAATCTTCAAAAAGAAAATAAAATCTATGGTATTATTGAAAAATACAAGGCAAAACTTATTGTGAAAGGATTTAGACAAAAAGAACATCTTGATTATTTCGATACTTGCCTATAATAAGGAAAACATCTATTCGGATGTCGGCTGCACCAGCAGTTGTATATTGTATTGAAATCCATCAAATGAATATGAAAACAACATTCTTAAATGGATGATTGGAGGAAGAAATTTACATGAAACAACCTGAGAGTCTTGTGGTTCCTAGTAAAGAAAGGAAAGTGTGCAAACTTGTTAAGTCATTTTATGGACTAAATCAAGCACCCAAATAGTGTCATGCAAAGTTTGACCAAACCATATTTGCAAATGGATTCAAGATAAATGAATGTGATAAATGTGTTTACATTAAAGACACTCCAAATCACAAGGTCATTGTTTGTTTGTATGAGGATGATATATTGATCATAAGTAGAGATATTTATGACATAAATTCTATGAAATGAATACTTGAGAGCATGTTTAGTATGAAATATCTTAGAGTTGTGGATGTGATCTTAGGAATAATAATTCGTAGAAATCCACAAGAGTTGGAATTGTCACAGTCTCATTACATTGAAAAAGTACTTAATAAGTTTAAGTATTTGGATTTCAATATTGCCAAGACTCCATTAGACTTGAGCTTTGCACTTCAAAAGAGTAAAGATGAAAGTGTCTCACAGTGGGACTTGGCAAAAGTGTTGGAAAGTTAAATTTATATCATGAATTGTATGTGAGCAGGCATATCATGCAGTATTAGTAAATTGAGATTGTACACGAGTAATCCCAATCAAACTCACAGGATGACAATGAAAAGAGTTTTGGGGTATCTAAAGCATACTCAAAACTATACTTTACATTATAACAAATATCCAACTATAATTGAAGGATATAATGATGCAAATTGAATCACTGCATCGACTGAAGTAATATCCACGAATGAATATGTATTTACTTTAGGTGGAGGAGCGGTCTCTTAGAAATCATCCAAACAGACATGTATTTCCCAATCTATAATAAAATCTGAATTTATCACATTAGATAAAATCGGTGAAGAGGTTGAATGGCTTCAAAATTTCTTGGAAGATATTCCTTATTAGCCCAAACCATTGGCACCAGTATGAATACATTGTAATAGTTAAGCAACAATAGGAAGGGCAGAGAGCGTGATGTATAATGGTAAATCTCATCATATAAGACGGAGACATAATACCGTTAGAGAACTACCCTTTAGCAGAAATATCACTGTTGACTATGTAAAGTGAAAGGATAATTTGTCAAATTCACTTACAAAAGTCCTATCTAAAGAGGAAGTTGAGAGATCATCAAAGGTTTACAACCTAGAACAAGTCATCATGGCAGTAACTCTACCTAGCATATTGTAGATCCTAAGAGCTAGGTTCAAGGAGATCAAAAAAAATTGTGACTGATGGTTCAACATTGTTAATATACTTAACCCCTTCTTATGATGAATATAATATTTAGAAAACAAAGATAAGTCTTATGATTTCAAGCTTTTTGATGATTTTTAAGTTTGGCAAATTTGATCAGATGGTTTATTCTAAAGGATTAAACATTTAGAAATCACCTATGTGATATTTAAGTGGAAGTCACCTCAAGGAGAATGATAGTAAAGGCCTATTCTATAAGATCTTATGAAACTATGTTGTGTTCATGGCTGAAACGAATAAAACCATGAGAAACCATAAATGGTAAAAGGCTGGTTGTGTGACTTGTTTTGTCTAGATGTACATTAAAGTTTTATGGTTCAAAGATATCACATCTAGCGATTGACCAGGTGCATCCGACACAAGTTCACTACGAAAAATTCAAATGGAAACCTACTTATCCAGATGCAATTAGTCTTTATTTGTAAAACACACACTTTTCTGTATATTTTTTGATGGTATATCCATTCCACATTCATGTGGGGAATTGTTAAATAAGTGTGAATGAAAAATGAATAGGTATTTTTTTTGAAAAGTCACCAAAAGAAAGGATGCAATTTGAATAGACACATTTTTGGTTTGGATGGTTATGATCTTTCCAATGAACTGTGACTTTTCCAAGGAGTTGCACCTTTTTCAAAGAGTTACACCTTTATGATGAGGTGCACCTTTCTGAACCATTTCTTCTCTTCATGAAACAATACCTTGATGGCTATAAATATCTGAATTTCACCTCAGATACAAATATGAAATTTTGAAGTAAAAACACTCCTCTTTCTTAAAAAACTCTAGTGTGATTTGCTACCATTGAGTGTGTTCGAAGTTCATAAATTTAAGGTACCACTATTTTATGGAGTAAATCATTTTATTCTGGGAGGAAAGATTCCATTAACCTCAGGATCTTGAGGGGAATAAATTTCTTAAGGACACACCGTGAATTCAGTGGATTTGATTCTACAATCTTTCTATTTCATCTTTATTTCTTAAGTTGGTTTTACTATTTTCCTAAAAATAATAGAAACTTCATTTTGATAGTTCATTTGATCATTTATTTGAACTTGTGTTCGCAGTTGTTGAACTTCATTGTAGTTCTTAAAGTTGTTCATGAACTTAGTGTAGAAATTCATAATGAATTTTCTTATCTTCATCTTTTTTTAAACATTTGATTTTGTTATTTTTCATAAAATAGTTTGAACTTCATTTTGTTGATATTCATAAGTTGGGTTAAACTTATTATTGAAGTTCAAAGTTGTGAATGCAAAGTCATAGCTTCATTTGATTGTTCATATAATTAGTTTGAACATGTAATTGAAGTTCTTGTTATAAAATATTGATATTACTAAACCCGAAAAAACAACAATTATCAATTACATATCAAACTTCTAACTTTCTTTGGGTTAGGAACTTGAAAAAACATCATTTTCCAAATTTTTTTTTTCTTTTTCAATAACGATTTATAAAGTTGTCATTATTATTATTATTATTATTATTATTATTATTATTATTATTATGAGTTTGAAAGTTAATTAAGAACCCAAACTCACTTTTTTACATATTGATTAACTGAATAGGCCTTTTCATTGATTTAGTACCCGAAAAGTTCATATAATTTGTAAAACAAATGAATCTTTGTCTAAATGAATCTTAAAAAATTGCAGTGACTTGATGAAAAGTGTTTGAACCATGAACCACAGACAATAAACCTCGAAACTTTCCTTTTTCCTCTTTATCTTTTTTTCTCCCTTTGCTTCTACTGCTTTTTTCTTTTTCTTTTTCCAAGTTTTTGTTCTAAGTTTCTCCTTTTTTCTTTGTCTGTCAATTTTTCTCAGCCCCTTTATCTTTGTGAGTATTGGAATTTTATTAAATTTAAATTCATATATTTATTTGGACTATATTAAATTCAAGAAAATATCCCAAATAACGTGACTAATATGATTGGGTTAATATCTAATCTCAAATACATTGGGTTAATTTAATTGAAATTATGAGCACATAATTATTAATCCAAGACCCAAATGGGTGCTAACTCATCTTAAAAGTCCAAACCCATGTCTCGTCACATGATGTGGTAATCCATGTAAAATGAAATGAGCCACTAAAAACATGTCATATGTCAATATTATGTGGCAATCCATGTTAAATGAAATGAGCCACTAAAAGCATGCCACATATCAATATTATATGGGGATACAAGATAAATGAAATGAGCAACTAAAATCATGCCATGTGTACAGATGACATGTTCTAGCCAATCAAATTAGAGATTGAATTTGATTGGTCAGTTTTAAACTGACCAATCAAATCGCACAATTGTCTTACCCCTCCAAATATAAATAGGGGTCCTCATAATTCACAAAGAGAGGATTTTTGGAGAAACAAGAAGCATGAAGAGAGCTCATGAGTTAAAAACCATAATTTCTCTGCAAGTTATAAATTTCAAGCGATCAAGCTCAAGATTAAATTCAAGATCAAGAACGAAAGAAATTTTATTCAATATCAAGTTACTTATTCATATTCATCATTCATGGCAATCATTCAAGTATTTGTGAGAATTAATATCCAAATTCAAATCCGAAGACAAAGATTCAAGATGATTGTAACGACCTAAAAATTTGATGAAATATGAGAAATTTATGATTTTGTGTGATTTGATTGTTTTACCCCTCTCCATAGTTGCATTGTGATATTTTTAGGGTGTGGGAGTGATTGACATGATTTTCGATGTATTTTGGTATCATTTATGTGATATTGTCGTTTTTGATGGCTTCAAGAGCCTTAATTTGGACTTATGTGGTTATCTTTTGATCTGTGCGATGGATGGCCGAATGAACTGCGCCAATAGCTCCAAAATATCTATCTTAGGCAAGGTATACCTTTGGTTCAGGTCCCGATGCACCTGAGCTCATTTCAACCTATTGGTCGAAAAGTTAAAAAAATTGAAATATAGGTGTGGGACCTACATTTGGTCGAAACGATCTTGGATGGAAAATAATACTTCGCCAGTAGATCCAGAATGTCGATTTGAGGGTGTTAGCTTATTTGGTATGATTTTACGGCTTTTAAATCTCATTTCGACCCTCGATTTGGAAAGTTCTCATTTCGAATTTCGGGGGTCAATTTTGTGAAAATAATGTTTTTCAAAAATCTGACTTTGCCAACGCATCCGGAATGTCAAATTTAGTGTAGTTGCATAGTTCATTTACATATATCAGACTCCAAATGAATTCTGGGCACCCCGTCGAAATTCGAGGTGAATTTGACTGGAAAAATCAGGTGCAATACCAGAAAATCTGCATATAAATACCTATTTTTGGCCTTTTTTGTTTATTTTTCATCTTGCCTCTTGGGAGTTAAACCCTAAAATAGTGTGGGATCTTAAAAGTAAAGTTTGTGGGAGCTTGGGAAGCTATATTAACATCTATTTCTTGATTTTAGTACGGATTTAAGGTAAGAATTCACCTTTTTCTTAGTATTTTTTTGACTAATTTTTCAAAACCCAAAAATCTTAGGGCTTAATTTTTAAACTCCAATTTCACTCCATTTCACTTGAATAATGTTTTTATCTTATAATTACTAGTTTTTCATCAATTTAACGTTCAAAACAACTCCGACTCTTGATTTTAACCCGCATTTTAAAGATTTTACTTGGTAAAGCTCAAAAATGTTTTTTCTTCAATTTTAACCTCATTTTTTTTACTCCATTTAACTTGGGTTTTCATCTTTAGGTTCCTAAAAATATGAAAAATATTTTTTTGAAGTAAAGTTTTGATTTTTTCCTTCTTTTTTGAAAACCAATTTCGGGGATCCATTTTGACCTCAAACCAAAAATAGTCAATATGGGTGTCGTTGATTTTGTTTTGATACGTAGAATTCATATTTTATGTTTTTAGTGAAGTTTGGAATCATTCGTGAAAAGTAAGGTCGCGGGTTCAAGTGTAGCGGACCGGTTTTGGCTTTTGAGATAAGTTATAGCTTAACTCTTTCAAACTGGGTTGGGTAGTAAATGATGATACAAAATGAATGTTAAGGGTGGAAACTAATCATGAAAAATGGCTATTTATGTGTTGTTCCTGTGTGGGGGCCTATATGTGATATAATTGTCGAAATTGAGTCATTATGTGATATGTGTGATGGTGTGGGTTTCTATGTGATATTAATAGCCTTGAATATATGTGAATAATTGTATTTTGTTGTTAAGATTCTTAATATGGTACCATTGGTGTATTGTGATTATATTCATACTTTATTTGGCATATGAGACGTGAAAATTCGTGGATGAAACTGAAATAATGAGTGGATATGACTCACATAGTTGTGGAAATATATCATTGTGGTTGGTTGTGAAAATACTCATTGTGATTGATTCTGAGCATTACATCTTCATATCATACTCATTCATGAAACATTGGTACCACCGTGGTAACATCTGAGAAACACTGCCAACACCTTTTTAAAACCCTCCTTGAGGGATATGCCAGGGAGGAGATATTGTAACATTTTATAAAACCCTTTTTGAGGGATATGTCGGAAAAGATATATGAGATATATGGATTGTATACGGGTTGACGAACCCCCATGGGTCCTGCGTTGGGAGGCTTACTTCCGTAGGTGTATATGAGAATTGTGCAACGATCTCGGAGGTTGTGCGATGATCTCGTGCATCATCATCATCATTATCATATACATTGCACTTACTTTATTGTGTTGTATTCCCATATTAACTTTCCATTTATGTAATTGTCTTATCTTCTTTTACTTGTATTTTATGATCTTGTATATGCATGTTCCCTCTTGTTCTACTTATATGTTATATAATCCATACTTGTATTCTATATTTTTGTAATGTTGTAATATATGTGATACATTAAAATTGTTAGAGCAAGCAGTGTGGGATACCATTGTGGGACATTTTCTGATTGCAGGTGATGTGCCCTTAGTATATATTTTGTATGTTTTATTTACTACTTTGCTTAGTAGGCCTATGATACCTACTGAGTACAAATGACCATACTCATGCCTACTACGCCCTTTCGGTGCAGGTCCTAGCTTGAGTACACCTCAACTTGCTTGACTCGGGCGATTGTTAGAGCTTCTAAGGCAGCGGTTGGACATTCATGCGTCTGAAGTTCACCTCTATCTTTCTATAGTAATTATGTCTTTATTAGTATTCAGAGACAGTTATCATTCCTTTATGGTTATTTTTTCGATGCATTTGACTCTTGGATTGTATTAGTACTTCTTACTCTATTGACACCTGGTTTTGGGCATGATTGGTATTTTGGATAAGTTCTTTACACATTATTATGATTACTTATGTGGTTCAGCTTTGTTCTAGAAGCCTTATCTTGGGATATTTCTATCTTTTCCTCTTTTTATATCAGTTTGGGTGACAAGTTTACTTGTCAACGTGTGCCGCGACAAGTGCCATCATGACCCTTATTTTTGGGTCCTGACAATTAAGCTACTTAAGCCCTTGAATTCAAATCAAGTTCAAGTCCAAGTTCATATTACTTTGAAGAATCAAAGGATTATCATAGAGATTGTAACACATTACATTTGAAATCAGATATTTTATTTTGTTACTTTAGTTTTCCTATCTTGATTATTATTTTCTGACTCAGAGAATTTGTTGTCTACAAATTCTGGCACGCCCAGTGGGACCTTCTCTACCTCTCGTTTCTTCGCATTAATCGTCCTATTTAAGAATACCTAAATAGCATCCGAGAAGTTTTACTCCAAATCTATTGTTGCTAAGGCTACTGACTTCAAGTTTTCCTCTAAGCTGGACAACATACTTGATGCTACCATGGAAAGTGTGGGGCCCATTACTAGGAACAAAGCAAACTTACTGGGACAACAAGCACTTGAAGTGTCATATATGTTAGCTCCTGTATTTGATATCCAGTCTTCAAAGGGGGCAAGATTTTTTCCCAATGAGTTAAAAGAAGAGAAGAATATCACTGAGATCGTTGAGAAGACTTTAGATCGACTTAGCCTATTTAAGAATAAGGACCACACCATGCAAGAATATGATGATGACTTGATCACTAAGTCTGCCCCAATCACTCCGCATGAGCTATTTTAATTAGATTTTAGTTTAAGGGAAAATCCATACTTTAATCCTTCATCTTCAGTGGCTATCCAAGAAATGGTGACTAACACCTCAATTGCTGAAGAACAGTTTGCAAGTTTGACAAAGGTAATTGAAGGCCTACAAAAATATATACAAGATCAGGATAATTGAACTGTCAAATTGACAGACAAAGTTAAAAGTGTTATGGAAGAAGGTTCAAGTCACACATCTGCAAAGCGTTTGATGGAACAAGACAAAAAAGACTCATCTGCAAAGCAAAGACATGATGGCTTCAAGTATCTACTGGAGGATTAATTCCAATTCACCAACTGAAGGAATTTATTCTAGGAACCATTAAAGAAAAGTATGATGTTGCTTCAAAACCGTCTCTCACATATGACAAGCCATATACTTCAAGATTTAATGGTTAAAGATGCCTGCAGGTTATCAGCCTTCAAAATTTCAACAATTTGATAGTAAGGTAAACCCAAAGCAACTTGTTGCACACTTTATTGAGGCTTGCAATAATGCTAGGACTTATGGAGATTATCTAGTTAAATAGTTCGTGCTCTCATTGCAAGGAAATGTATTTGACTGGTATACCGACATCGAGTCTGGTTCAATTGATAGTTGGGAACAAATTAAACATGAATTTCTGTATCATTTCTATAGCACGAGACGTACTATAAGTATGGTTAAACTTACAAATATGTGACAATAAGAGGATAAAAGGGTCATTGAGTTCATCAATCGATGGAGGAATGCGAGTCTTAATTGCAAAGACAGACTTAGTAAGGCTTCTGGGATAGAAATGTGTATTCAAGGAATGCATTAGGGACTTCGTTATATCCCATAGGGCATCAAACCCAAGTTATTTGAAGAACTTTCCACAGATTCTCATAATATGTAGTTAAGTATATCCTCAAGTAGAAATCAAGGACCACCTATTAACGAGCCCCAAAAAGGAAAAGATAAACTAGAAGTAAAGAAAGGGGGAAAGTTTGTGCCAAAGTCTGAGAGTAAAGAGGCGATGAATGTTAACGTTGCACCATTGAGGGTCACTACAAAGCTAAATAAAAATCAAAGTGTGAAAACCACATCTTTCTAGAATAATGACAGCAGAAAGTTAACTTTAAAGGAGATGCAAGCAAAAGAGAATCCATTTTTGTACTTAGATGTCCCAATAATTTTTGAAGATATCCATTTATATAAACTCTTTGAGTTGCCTGAATAAAGCGTCCAGATAAATCTGGAAGGACTAGTGATCCAAGCTACTGCAACTATCATCGGTTATTAGGACATCCCATAGAAAAGTATTTTATCTTCAAGAAAAAGGTCATGGACTTGGCTTGCGAAGGAAAGATACTGCTCGAAGATGAGAAATAAAGCTTGAATCAAATATTTGTCACGTTTGGTTCACTTGATCCCATATTTCTTTGTAACTTTGTTGAAGTGCATGAATGTGATGATGTCCTAATCCTGGACCTATAAAAAATGATTAAATTTGGCAACTTTGAACCCATCGATGTTAGTAGGCCATTGTTCCTTCCTGTGATGAATGAAGTAATAGTAAATGAGGAATCATTAGAAGAAATACAACCCCTTATTGAGCATGCTGATGATGAAGGATGGATTCTGGTGACTTAGTGGAGACATTGTAAAGTAAACTCACCAAAGGAGCTGAGCAAACAACCAATAAAAGGAAAGATGGTTAAAAGACACCAAAAGAAAATGGTGGAGAAGAATGTGAGAAATCCTAAAATTGAGAAGAATTATTGTCTAAAGCCTCGTTACCTAGTGACATTGGAGGAATATTTCCTGAGTTGGTTTCATGAAAAAATGTCTTATGCTGGCATCGAGGCCTCATGTTGTAATATCGATAAGGAAGAGACAACAATAGGACTCATCTCTATTAATCCTATCACATCAAGAACCCATTAAATCTTTTTTTGAAGAAGTGAACACTTGTGATGCAAAGATCACATTTACTGATGATAACCTCTTATTGGGTGAGACATCACACAATTACCCCTTCTATATAGTTGGATATGTGAGTGAGCACAAAATGAAAATAATTTTGATTGATGATGGTTCTGGAGTTAATATTCTCTTAATTCACATGGTGATGAAGCTTGGAATCTCGATGGATGAATTGTCTGAATATTATCTTATGATTAAGGATTCAATTAAGGGGGAAAAGAGACATCTGTTCTATCAAACTAGAAATCAACATAGGAGATATAAGTTCAAGCATATTAATGTATGTGATTGATGCAAAGACCTCATATAACATATTATTAAGAAGGTGATGGATATATGATAACAAAGTGATCACGTCCACCTACAATCAATGCTTTAAGTACTTAGAAAATGGAGTCCTAAAGAAGGTAGTTACTGATGATGAGCCTTTTACTAAAGTAGAAGCCCATTTTGCAAATGCAAAATCTTACATGAAGAAACATATGTGAAAGAAGGAAAATATTGGTGAGGTATGTCCTATTAAGGAGGTTGATACTACAAAGAAGAATGACAAGGAAGCTGGAGAGGGAAAGGTGGTGGTTGAAAAGAGTCCAACATCTTTTGATATGAATAAAGTACCTGAGAGAAATGTGGCATTTTCAAGTAATAAGGTGACTCCGATTATTTAGTGTGTCCCCAAGGAAAAGAAGTTTGAAGTACAATCATCTGGGTTGTAGAAAAATATTAGGAGGGTTGACTTTTCCTATTAAGCAAATTGATATGATCAAGCCACCTTCAAGGTCAGTGGCAGGGTTTGTCAAGTCATCTAATCTTGATCCACATAAAATATTTCCTAAAAATGATACGAATGAGGGTTTTACCAAAACGCCTATAAGTTATTGGAAGAAGTTGGATAAAATCCCGATGAATCCTTTATGCTAGGGAAGCTCCCACCTGAAAGACAAGGAGGGCAAAACCATGTCCTAAATCCTACTCAGAGGATCATGATAAAGAAAGGGTATGCCATCAAACAATCACGTGAAGGTTTGGGTTACAAAAAACCATCACCAATCCATATATCTATAAATAGGGCGTGTATCAACTACATCACCCTTAAGGACGATTTTGTAGAATCTAACAAAAGTGTTTTTGTGTTTGATCGACTCACTGACCCAAACCCAAAAACTTCGGTGTTTGATAGGTTGGGGTCAATGAAGAATAAATACAAACACCAAGAAAATGATAGAAGCACGGAAGAATATGTTTATGGTAAAGATCCTAATTATTACAAAAATTGCTCTAGTTTGATTCTTTCTAGAATGAGGCAAGAAACGAAAGTCCTAGTTTCATGTGAAGATGTCCTCAAAGCAAGAAATCATACTATATTTCATTCTAAGGATTGTAATGAAGAGGTAGAAAGTGTAGGATCATCATATCACGTCACAATTTATGACAAGGAAGGTACTCCCAAACATGTGAAGATTAAAGATAAGTTCATTAACATCAACACATGTCATCACATATCTTTCAATGATTGTGATCCTCAAGAGAGTAAAGATGCTCAATATGCACCACCTAAACTTGAGGAGGGGGTAAGAAATAATGTTGATGTACTAAAGAGAGTGAATCTTAGGACTAATAAAGACTGAAAACCTATATATATAAGTGCTTTGCTGGATGTAGATGAATAAAACAAGTATGTTGACTTGCTTATGGAGTTTAGAGATGTATTTGCTTAGAGATACCAAGAAATAGCATTGCATAAGTGTATCGATCTAAGGGCCCATACTTAGAGAAGACCATCGCATAAATGCATTGGTGAAAAGGCCAATACTTAAGGAAACCCATTGCATCTTCAAATAAAATTTTTTGGTCTTAAGGTGATGGAGGCAAAATTAAAATCGTGCACCTTAAGCCGATACCCACCATCTTCAAGCAAAATCTTTTGGTCTTAAGGTGATGGAGTAAAAGCTAAACTCTCGCACCTTAAGTCAATGTCCACCGTCTTCAAGCAAACTCTTTCGATCTTAAGGTGACGGAGGCGAAGCTAAACTCTCGTACCTTAAGCTGATGTCCACTGTCTTCAAGCAAAATTATTCGGTCTTAAGGTAATGGAGGCAAAGTTAAACTCTCGCACCTTAAGTCGATGTCCACCGTCTTCAAGCAAAATTATTCGGTTTTAAGGTGACGAAGGTGAATTTAAATTCTCGCACCTTAAGCCATTGTCCACCGTCTTCGATCAATGGTTTCATATTGCTATTTACTTTAAACCTACAAAAATATGAAGAAGAAAAAAATATAAGTAAAAAAAGAGGAAAGAAAATACCTCAATATTGATTCTTGAAGCTCAAATCGGAGGTGTCTTCAGAGAAACTTGCAAATTGATGTTTTCCATGACAAAAGAGCAATAGGTATTTATACAGGTAAAAAGTAGGCGATGATTAGAAGAATTTTTATTGGAGTAGGAGTGATTTAACCTTACCCAATATTAATTGGTGTCCCAATTCTTATAAAGACGAGAAATAATAGGGTGGTGAAGCAGCTATATCACAAGTTCAGTGAATTTAGGAGGCTGAGGCACCTCTGATAAATTTGGACAGGAAAGATGCCGCCCTTTCCTAATCCTAATGTGAGTGCACAAAGATAATAAGAAAGTTGACAAACAAGGCAATTGTGTACAACATTCAAAGGAAAAGAGAAAAAAAGTCAAACTTCCATCTTTCCCTTTTCGTGATTTTCTACGGATTAAAAAAAAATCTAATTGCAATCCGCATAATGTATGTTGGTTTGTAGCATTTTTTTTTAACAATTATTATTGATCTTAATTAAATGATCAAGTTAATACTTCAAGTCTACTCTTTGAAAAAATTAAATATCTCTACAAGACTTAAAGTAGGGGGCATTTTGTGGACATCAAAATGTTATTAAACTTAAATCCATACGAAATTCAGATTATGTTAAATTCAAAATATATTAGTCCTAAATAAAATATTACGGATTAATATAATTGAATTAATTATTTAATTCCAAACACATGGATTTAAATAAAGTCCAATATTTATTGGGCTAGTCCATTAATTTGGGCTACAAATATTGAACCCACTTTGCTAAGCCCAAGACACTGTCATATTCTAGAGGCCCAAATAAGTGTGACGTGTCAAATAACATGGCATGCCTAGTCAAGTGAAGGAGCTTATAGGACCACGCAACTTATCAAAATGATGCAACAAGCCTAGTGAAATCAAAAGCCCATAAAAGGCTCCACGTCACCTGAAGTTGATTGGTCAAAGGAAGTCCATCTTCATCATGACTCTTCCTTTTCCACAACTATAAATAGGGGTCTCATAATTCAGAAAAAGGACCCCCAGAACTCTAACAAGAAGCAAGAGAAAGCTCATGGATCAAATGCCATAATTTCTCTATAAAGCTCAAGCATTTAAATCAAGTTCATCAAGATTCAAGATCAAGACCGCAATATTCAAGAACAAGATCAAAAGCCGTTGAATTCAAGCACAAATCAAGATTAAGTCACTCAAATCAACAAATCAAGTTGAAATTCAAGATCAAGATTTAAGCCCTTGAATTTATATTTGAAAAGGTAAATCAGAGGATTCATAGAGATTGCAACACTCACATATTGAAATCAATAAATTGCTTGTTGCAATATTTTCTTGTCTTGATTGTTTATTTTTGGTCTCGAGAATTTTATTGTCCATCAATGAGATTGTTTTAATCAACACTTGAGAAGGTAACAACACTTATCTTAGATGTTTAGTTTAGAGATCGTCTATGTCTTAGGGTGTAGCAGTTGATAATTTTGAGGTAATGTCATGATATTTAAGAGGTTTAGTGTTCTACAGAGACCTTCAAAATAAGAAACAAATTTGTAGAACTTCAGTTATGGTACTTTCCTTAATAGGATAAACTTGTGTTGTTGAAAATCCAAAAGAATATTGCAAAAGGGAGAATTTCTAGAATCCCTCAAGTCACTGGTTAAGGTTAGTCATAACAGTCCCAGTACCACCATAGAATAATAGTCGTAGCGAGATCATCATAGCGAGACTGACATAACAGTCATTGTACTTAAGGGATAAACCATCATTGCAGACCTCGATTTTCTCCTATGGGTGCAATGTAGTAGACAAGGGACCACTACAACATTCATTAAGTAGTTAATGCCTAGTTTCTATGTTTGGATGTTATTTTCTCCTAAAAATCAAAATTTTTGACCCGAGACTTGAGATAGATGATTTCCTAAACTTTGGTGAGTCTACTTTTGAGATAAGTATATTAAACTATTCTAACATAGATTAATTCATTTAATTTATTGTAATACCCCAAATTTTAAAGCTTTAAACCCTCTCAAAAGATAGGCCATTAAATTAGCTTTCCAATACTTTAAGTCTCGCCTTAATCCGATGTCATGGCAAAGAGTTATGGAAAGTTTCCCTTGAGGACCTGATACACTGCTATGACTGTGACTCAGGAAACAAGTTGTAACCACTCGTGACATGTCATCATGAGTGAGTCATAGTCACACCAGTATGTAACCAAGAATCCCTCCTAGTGGTTATGAGTCCAACATAAAACTCATAGTAAGACCTTACGTGTCGTTGTGTGGACCCATAGCCTGACCAATGAAGATCTAAGAATCAAGCCTCAGACTACGACTTCACCTAACGAATCGTAGGCAGTCATAATGAGTCGTTAGGAGTCAAGTCACTATCACACCAAAATGTATCTAGAATCCGAACATTCCAGGTTGCGACTCAGACCACGACTTGTAATGACTGGGAGCGTGTTTTCATGTCCATTTTTCCAGGGACTCTTATGCCTTTTCCCACTCCCTTGAAAGATAAAACCATATCATTTTGGCTTTCCAAGGGATGGTATAAAAAACCCAAAGCCCTAAATTCATAACATAATTTTCAATTCCACTTAAACAAATCAAGAGAGGTGGTTTTGTTTCTCCCCCAAGAGCAAGTTAGGGTTTCTCAAAGAACAAGGCCATTCTCAAGGATTTCATCCAAGATTTTACTTCATGTATGTGGGATATTCATCAGTGGATCCCTTCCACCCATTGAGTCCCAAGAATTTCCTATTTTTACTAATATAAACCTTTTTTCCCTAATTAGTGAAAATTTCGTGTAGATGATGAATTCCATAAATTTTTCCCTCAGTTGTCTTGATTCTAAACCATGAAAATATATTCCCTCTTGATAATGGCATTACCATAGGTTTGATAATGCAAATGTCCACTTCATGAATTGTTACTAAAATATGAGGTTCTATTCATGATTTTCCCATACCATGAATTGTTCAATAATTGCCAAGAGTATTTTTCAATAGATAGTGTTGGTGGGTTATGAACACTCAATACTTATATTGTCATGGATGTTACAATTTTTTAAATTACAAGCCATCCAGACCATGTTCATAGTGTTCTATTTAGATTATTATCATTTTGAGCATTTAATAGTTGAATTTTGTTAAACTTTCATCGACATCAGTGTCGGTTTAGTTAGGAGTAAAACTTAGCATCGAGTGAACCTAGGGATGAGGGCTTACTTGAAAACTTAGGGTGAGGCCTTTAGTAGCAATCCCTAAGTTTCAAAACTCCATAACCAGTGTAGGTTATGAGAGGTATTCTTATTGGTATAGGGTTGATACTCTTTTCAGGGCACCTGCCAGTTTAGGGTGACTCCTCAGTCCTTTGGGAAACTAGTTTAGTATATCCACATAGCCAGTGTCTGTACCCGTGGTAAGGTACTGACACCCTCACAACTAGGGTTATAGGTTGGAGCCTAATTAGCTTAGATTGGGGCATGTCGATTAAATGTTAATTCCTACAATTTTAGTCCAGTATTTAGATTACATCAGTTTAGGTTTCCATGACCGAGCATTTAGTTTATCATTTTTTAAGTTTACAAATTATTTCAACACATGTTTTACTTGGTCTTGCATTAGTTTTACATGTCCATGCATCTATGTTCAATACTTATACGTATTTTAGTTAGTCCTATCTCACATACCAATATATTCAAAGTACTGACTGCAAACTCTCTTTTGCGCTATATTGATTTCATAATATAGGTTCAAATGCTCAGTTCCTAGACTATTCGTAGTCCATATTAGTACCACTCAGCTGCAACATTGGTGAGTTCTCATTAGTCGAGGAACTAGTTCTCTTATTTATCATGCTTTCTAGTATTTTAGTTTATGTTGTTTCAATAGTTAGAGTTAGTTTGGTGGTTAAAAAAGCTTTATAGTTGACTTCGATCAATATTTGTTGTTTGGTGTGTCGGATGGCAAAAAAATTGTGCCAATAGATCTGGAACATTGATTTTAGGTTGGTAACATGGTTGGTGTGGTTTTATGGTTTTTGTATCTCATTTTGATCCTTAGTTTGGAAAGTTGTGAACTAGTTTGAAGGGTCAATTTTGTGAAAACAAAATTTTTCAAAAATTTGATATCGTTATTTAGTTTGAAGCGTCAAATTTCATAGGGTAGCATAGTTCATTTGCATTTTAAAGATTTTGGATGAATCTAGAGGGGTCCGCGGAGACCTAAAATTCTCCAACTCTCAAGTTGATGCACCTCAACTGGTGCATCTGCTTAAGTGTCCAATCAATTGTTAAGCAACCTTGCTTAACCAGCGAGTGTCGCTTAAGCGACACTTGACCTCTTAAGCTATCGCTGCTTAAGCTACCTAGTGTCTTCTTAAGCGATGCTTGGGTGGTTTAAATACTTTTTTTCTTAAATTTTCACCAATTTTGACACTTGGAGTTTTGAGTTTTTGGGCTATTTCTTTTCATTTTCAAGCTTGGATAAGCTTCAAATCCCTATTTCAATTATGTTTCTTCAATTTTTGTCATTTAAAGATTGTTAAAACTCGATTTCAAAAGTAGAATTTAGGGATTTTGGCTTGTAAGATCTAAATTAATAATTCTTTTATTTAGAGCCCAATTTCATCCCATTTTCTCTTGGGTTTTCTTCTATGGCTTCATTTAATCATGGGTAATATATTTATGAACTAAAATTCTGGTGTTACCCTTCTTTTTTTTAAATCCATTTTGAGGGTCTGTTTTGACCCTGACGCAGAAATGGGCAATTTGGGTATCATTGACTTTTATTTAATGGATAGATTCTATATTTGTATATTTTAATTGATTCTGAGGTAGGTTATGGCTTAAATTTCTTCAGACTAGGTTGAGTAGTTAATATTGATATAAAAACATGTTATGGGTGTGGGAACTAATCATAGAAATAGCTTTATTATTATTTTTTGCCCGTATGGGGGCCTATGTTGTTGTTATATGGTGTTTTTGAGACGTTATTTGTTATGTGTGACCGTATGGAGTCTTATATGATGTAATTGGTCTAGTATTTATGTAATTGGTTATTTTCTTCTTGGTGAAAAAATGTCTAAGTTGGTATTTATGCGGTGGCAAATGGCATATTTCTGTATATCTTACTCTATTGGCATATGGATTATATTGGATCATGGTTGGTTGACTTATTGAGTAGATATTTTGCTCACATGATTGGTATATTGATTGGATTTGGGAATTCTCATTCTAGTAAGTTGAGAGGATTACATCCTCATATCATATACATTCACGAAAAATTGGTACCACTATAAAAATATAGGTTTTCCTGACAAAAACGACATCCTTAAAAACCCTCTGCCGATGTATGTGTCGGAGAGGAGATATGGATATTAGTGTCATGACCCAAAATCCTAAGATTCATAATAGCACTTGTCATGGGGAACCTTAACAAGTAAGCCTATTACCCTAACCAATACACAAAGGGGGAAAAGACATTGATAACCCCAAGGTAAGGCTTCCAGAATAAAGTCTAATGATACAAGGATAACAATTGCGGAAAGAAACATAGCGATGCAACCAAAACAACCAAAACCAGGTGTCAACAGTATAAGAACGTATCTAGTACAACTCGAATCTAAAGAAATACATTTGATATCCAAATACAAGAGAAACTCTGTCTCTGAATGAAAATAAAGACATAGTCTAAAGAGAAAGGTAGTAGAAGACATTTGGACGCCTGAAAAGCATCAACTACCTTGAAAGCTCCAACAATCGCCCGAATCAAGCAACGTAGGGCACACCCAAACATGGATCTACACTAGAAGGGTACAGTAGAAGTGAGTACGGTCCACTTGTACTTAGTAGGTATCATAGGTCGATCGAGCAAAGTTGAAAATAAAGTACACAGAATACATACTAAGGGCACGTCACCTGCAATTAGAAAATATCCCACAATGGTAGCCTATTCCGCTTGCACTAACAGTTCTAATATATATATATATATATATATATATAAAGTGTAACACAAGTATACATTATATCACACGCAAGTATAAATAGAGAAGAACATGTATATACAAGATAGTCAAGTATAAGTTAAAAGATATAGAGCAAATAGACATATAACAAGTCAATATGGAAATCCAATCACAATATCAATCACAATAAAGTAAATGCAATGTATAATAATAATAATATGATGATGATGATGATGCTGATGATGCACGAGTTTGGCACACAGCCTTGGGAATTTCATATAGCCTTGATGAATATTGGCACACAGTCTTGAGTAATATTAAGTATTTCTAGTATTTCCAATAATTCAAGTATTTCCAATATTTTTAGTAATTCCAGTATTTCTAATATTTTCAGTAATTCCATAGTTTCCAATATTTCCAGTAATTCTAGTATTTTTCAGTGTTTTCAAAGCACATACACCACGTAAGACACAAATCAAGTACACATACATGACAACAAGTAAATATAAAGCCATAAAACAAACAAGTGAAATGATGCATATGATAACATGAGAATGATAATACAAGATTCACAACCATTCAAAATAAGTATTTCCATAACCAATCCATATGATTTATTTCCACAACCAATCCATATGAAGTATTTCCACAACCAACCACAAAGTTATAATTCCACAACCACGTGAGCCAATATCCATTCGCTATTTTCACTATCCAAGAATTTTCCTCATAATTCACATGTCCACAAAGTATGAATATATCATAATACGCCAATGGTGCCACAATAGGCATTTCTAACAATGCAATACAATTATACTCAAGTATTCAAGGATATCAATCATCACATAAGACCCTGCACGATTACAAATATCACATGATATCTCATATTCAACAATTATATCATATTTAGGCCCCCACAGGGGCGCAACATCTAGTTAGCCATATTTTTAGTTCCCACCCTTAACATGCATTTTAGTATACAAATTGACTACTCAGCTCAGTCGGAAGTGGTAAGCCATAACCTACCTCGAATGTCAAAACTGATCCGCTACATTTTGAACCCACGATCTTAATTTGCACAAACGATCTTAACATCAACTAAAATCAAGAGAAATGGAATCTACACGTAAAAACAAAGATATCGATACTCATATTTCCTACTCTTGATTTGGTGTCAAAACGAACCCCCGAAATGGATTTTCGAAAAAGAAAAAGAAATCAAAATTTTATTGCAAAAATGTGTTCCCCATATTTTTAGGAATCTACCGCTGGAAACCCAAGTCAAATCAAGTAAAAATGAGGTTCAAATCAAAGAAAAACTATTTTTGAGCTTTATCGGATAAAATCTTTGAATTCCTCATTAAAATCAAGAATTGAAGTTGTTTTGAAGGTTAAATTGATTAAAAAACTAGTAATTATGAGATTAAAATATTATTCAAGTGAAATGGATTGAAATTGGGGTTTAAAATCAAGCCCTAAGATTTTTGGAATTTTGAGAAATTAATCAAGACTTAGAGTAGAAAAGGATGAAATCTCACCTTAAATCCGTAATAGAATAAGAAATAGATGTTGATCTAGCTTCTCAAGTTCCCATAAGCTTCACTTTTAAGTTCTCACACTATTTTAAGGTGAAAGAATGGGCAAAATAGGGAAAAGGAGGAAAAAAGTTGTTTTTATACACTACTACAACTTTTAAACAAACAGATTTTTCTAAGTCCAACCCGGACTTCGAAGGGGTGTTCGAGATTCGTTTGAAGTCTGATATATGCAAACGAATTATGTAACCATACTAAATTTGATACTTCAGACTCAATGAAGATAGCAGATTTTTGAAAAAATGTTATATTCATAGAGTTGACCCTCGAAACTCGAAATCATAATTTTCCAAACCAAGGCTTGAAATGAGATTTAAAAGTCGTAAAATCACACCAAAAATGCTACTACCCTAAAATCAATGTTTCAGATGTGTTGGCAAAGTTAGATTTTCCATTCGAGGTCATTTCGATCAATTGTGGATCCCACACTCATATTTCTAAATTTCCAACTTTCCAACCAATAGGTTGAAATGAGTTCAGGTGCATCGGGACCCAAACCAAAGGTCTACCCAACCTAAAATCGATATTTTGGAGTTGCTGGTGCAGTCTGTTCAGCCATCCGTCACATGGATCAAAAGATAACCACACAGGTCCATAATAAGGCTCTCAAAGCCATCAAAAACTACAATATCGTATAAATAGTACCAATATATATCGAAAGTCATGTCAATAACCCTCACACTCTAGATATACCATAATGCAACTATAGAAAGGGGTAAAACAGTCATCTCGCACAAAATCATAAATTTCACGTATTTTATCAAATTTTTAGGTTATTACATCATCCACCACTAAAAATCTAGTTCGTCCTCAAACTAAGGCAAAGAAATATATGGATCAACGAAGAGTTGGGCATAGGAAATACGCATATCATATTCGACCCCCCATGTATCCTTATCTGCAGGTCGATGTTGCCACTGAACCTTAACCATAGGAATAACTCTAGAGCACAACCATCTAACATCCCTAAACAAAAAAGGAGACTGGCTCTTCAATAAAGGACAACCGCTCATCTAACTAGACTGACTCCCAAAAAATGACATGAGACTCACTAGGAATATAGCGATAAAGCATCAAAACATGAAAATTGACAAATTCAGGGGCAAGGCCAACTCATAGAACACATCACCAACAGTCCGAAGAATCTCAAATGGGCCAATATACTGGGCCTAAGCTTGTCCCTCTTCCCAAACCTCATCACGCCCTTCATGGGTGAAACTTAAAGGAAAACATGATCATCAACACAAAATCTCAAGGCATGAAGCCTACGATCTACATAGAACTTTTGTCTACTCTGAGCCACTTGAAGTCTATCCTGAATGATCCGAACTCTATCCAAGGACTCACGAAGCAAGTACGTACCTAGAGGTCTAACCTCAGAAAATTCAAACCAACCAGTTGGAGAACGACAACGCATACCATATAATGCCTTAAAAGGAGCCATATCGATACTGGAATGGTAGCTGTTATTACAGGCAAACTCTGCTAATGCTAAATGATACTCCCACTAGCCACAAAAATCCATCACACAAGTGCGGAGCATATCCTCTAAAACCTAAATATTTTGCTCTAATTGACCATCAATCTGGGGTAAAACGTTATGCTAAGATCAACTCGAGTGCCCAACTCATCCTAAAAAGTTTTCCATGAATGAGATGTGAATACAAAACCATGATCTTAGATGATAGACACATGCACACCATACGGATGCATAATCTCATAAATAAAGACACGGGCTAACCTCTCGATACTGAAGGAAACCTGAACGAGTAGGAAATGAGTAAACTCGATCAATCAATCCACCATGAATGAAATACTATCAAAACCATGAGAAGAATGAGGAAAGCCCATCACAAAATCCATAGTTATTTGCTCCCACTTTTACTCAAGAATGGGTAACCTTTGAAGCAATCCACCAGGTCTCATATGCTCGGTATTCACCTACTGAAAACATATTCAATGAGACATAAAATCCGCTATATCTCACCTTATCACACCCTACCAGTAGTGTTGTCTCAAATTATGGTATATCTTAGTCACTCCAGGATGAAATATCTGGAACATTAGGCCTCCTCAAAAATCAATCTAATCCAATCACTCACTCTCGACACACAAACTCAACCTTCAATCCTCAAAACACCATCTGAATTACGTGAGGCTTCCTTAGCCTCACCACTCAACACCTTATCTTGAATCAAACCCAATCTCGTATCATCAAACTGATGAACTCAAATTTACTCCATCAAAGAAGAACTAGCCTCCACAACTTCAAGTCAAAAACAACCACACACAACTCCAATCAATATATATGAGTGTTATTCCGTGAAATAACTCAAATCGAAGCACGTATCCCTATAGCTTTGACTACCAGAGGTTTTCATAGGTAGGATAATTCCTCTTATGAGGATTTAACTGGCATGAAATATACATAATCACCTTTCCCTCTTGCATTAGCATAATACCCAATCTAATACCTGAAGCATCACTAAATACAGTGAAACCCATGCTCTCCTTGGGCAAAGTTAATATAGGAGCAGAAGTCAACAAATCCTTGAACTTTTGAAAGCTCACCTCACAAGTATTGGACCACTGAAAATAAATCTTTTTCTAAGTCAACTTAGTCAATGGAGCTATAATAGATTAAAACCCCTCAACAAAATATCGATATAACCTGCCAAGCTAACAAACTGAATTTTGATGGGTGAAGTAGGTCTAGCCCAATTATGAACCATTGTAACCTTGGCTGGATCAACCATGATAATTTTCTTAGTCACCACATGACCCAAGAAAGAAATAGACTCCAACCAAAACTCACACTTGGAGAACTTAGCATACAACTTTTCATCCCTTAATTTCTGAAGCATAATCTGTAAATACACCTCATGATCAGTCTCACTCTTGGAATAAACTAAGGTATCATCTATAAATACAATAACAAAGGAGTTCCAATACAGTTAAAACACCCGGTTTATCAACTCCAGGAATGCGATAGGGGCATTGGTCAACCCAAAGTACATGACCAAGAACTCATAATGACCATATTGAGTCCGCAAAGCTGTCTTTGAAATATTTGAAGCTCTAATCCTCAAATGGTGATAACTGAATCTCAAATCAATCTTTGAAAACATCATAGCACCCTAAAATTAATTAAATGAATCATCAATGCGAGGAAAAAAAATACTTATTCTTAATTGTTGCCTTGTTCAACTGTCGATAATTAATGCACATATGCATATACCCATCCTTCTTGTTTACAAACAAGATATGTGCACCACAAGAAGATACACTAGGTCAGATAAATCCCTTATCTAACAGCTCCTGCAATTGATCCTTTAATTACTTAAACTTGGTTGGGACCACTATTAGGAGGAATAGAAATGGGCTTGGTGCCCGACTCAACATCAATGGCAAAATCAATATCATGATTCGAGGTACACCAGGCAAATTTGTAGGGAACATATCTACTAACTCACGAACAACACAGACAGAGTCTAAGAAAGAAGGAAAAACAATACTAGTATCACAAATATGAGCCAAATAAGATAAACATCCCCTCTCAACCAATCTATGAGCTTGAAAATAAGATATGAACCTTTTAGGACCTGAATCAAGTGCACCTCTCCTAGCTATCCTTGGCATACCCGGTAGCTATCCTTGGCATACCCGGTAAAGCTAAAGTCACAATTTTAGCAAAATAATCTAAGATAATATAATAAAAAGCCAACCAACCCATACACAAAATAACATCAAAATCGAATATATCTAACATAATCAAATCTACCCAACTCATAGACAAAAAGGGTTACAACATAAAATCAGTGCACCGATCCACTATTAAAGAATCTCTTATAGGGGTAAATACACAGATAGGCATGGCAAGAGGCTCACTAATAGAACAAAACCCAAAGAAAAATATGTAGACACATTAGACAAGGTCGATCCACGGTAAAATACTATAGATGTAGATTTGAAACAAATGAGGATGATACCTATGATCACAACATTAGAAACCTCTGCCGTAGGTCTAGCGGTAAAGCATAGCATTGACCACGAATACCAATTGGATAAATAGCCCTATGACCACCACCGCGGGTTCTACTACCTCTACCTCTAGCACCTCTAGTAGTACCCCTACCTTTCATAGCTAAAATAGAATTAGCTCTAATCACACACTGCGAACAATTCTTGGCCAAATGGCTAACTTCATCATATAAAAAGAAACCTCTACGGCCCATTTAAATAGAAGAAGGTACCACTAGGCCCAAGAAACCACCCTGAGCTACTGAACCAGAAGATCCACCACCTGAATTATATAAAGACTCCTGTACTACCCAACCCTAATATCCATAAGAACCTCTAAAATCTCTACCATAGGGAGTCTAACCTATAAACTTACCAAAATGGTACACCTCTTTGAGATGCTCTAAGAATAACCTTTGTCATCTTGGCATAATCCTTAATTCTCTAAAAAGATTCTCCAAAATAACCATATGAGAAGTAGCCAACACGAGGCTCAAGGGAGAATCCCCTAGCACTTCTCCTAGACGGGGATGATCCATGGGCCCGTTCACTCCCTCAAGTTCATCAATGAATCGATGCTCGCCCTCTAAGAGAAGGCTCTACATATCTGACTCATAGGACCTAGTCAACACTATCTTTGTAGAAAGAGTGAAACACAATTCAAAACTCAAAGTATACAAGAAATTTACATAATAAGGAATAAAATAAGAAAGTTTTCCTAAAGGCATTCTATCTCCTCTTGAAGGTAGATACATATATCTACATACCAATCTGCGAGACTTTATAAAACATCCCGTTCTTATACCGTTGAGACTAATAAAACCTAGCTGCTCTGATACTAATTTATCACAACCCAAAATCCAAAAAGTCATGATGGCAATTATCATCGCGAACCTTGACAAGTAAGCCTATTACCCTAACCAATACACAAAAAGGGAAAAACAATAATAAACCCAACATAAGGTTTCTAGAATAAAGCCAAACCATACAAGTATAAAAAATGAAGAAAAAAACATAATGATCCGGCCAAAACTCCCAAAATTAAGTGTCAGCTATATAATAACGTATCTAATACAACTCAAATCCAAAGAAATATATGAGATATCCAAATACAAAATAAATTTTAGCATCTCAAGTACAGTTGATGGATGACATGAAGAACTATCGGGAGGCTGT
>JAPEIP010000013.1:184864113-184881284 GCA_026120095.1 Capsicum chinense
CTGGATACAATATAAAAGGAATTGGACACATTATTATACGGCTTGGACAGATTTGGTCCCAATTGGATGAGAAGACGGTTTTGGAGAAAAAATAGAGGAGGCTACTACACGGTTCATTAGGTTTTATTTTTTTTACTTAGCTTTTAATTTTTTATATCATGTATTCAATTTATTGGATCGTGATTATGAATATTATAGGCTAAAAATCCTCTTTCCGAGGTTAAAGCCAAGAACATGATTACTATTATTTTGAATTAATTTCGATTAATTTTGCTTATCATATTTGGTTGCTTGTTTATTCTTGTTTTAATTATTTTAAGGATTAGCTACCCTTAGAATATATTTATTGTCGACCTTTTGATCTCGGGAGAGTAAATAGGAAGATAGAACATGGGAATAAACAAAGTTTGGGTTTTATTTCTTTTATAAAATAAAGAATTAAACTTAGCGTCTAGGACAGGGATGTACTTAGGTGCCTTACTTGATTCAAAAGTAGGATAATAGATTTAATTCACTTAATTGGATTATTACATCCCCGCTCAACGATGTAGTTGTAATGTCCATATTAGGTAAAAGATTAGAGATCGGGAGACTATAATCGTCCGATTAGATCAACAACCAAGATAAGCAAGTTAACGAATGAAATTTAACAACATAGTATGATTGTTCGAAGTGCTTTAACCTTGGGTTTTCTCCCATTGATTGTCCCAAGACTTTTATTTTTATGCATTATTTATTTTATTTTTTTATTTACAATTCTAAAACTCTATTTGCTACTCTCCTCAATTGGTTAAACTAGAATTAGATAGTTGGCGAACGCAAGTCCCTGAGAGATTGATACGTGGGCTTTTTTGAAGCAATTTTACTACTTGATAAGACCACATACACTTGCATGTGCGCTTGGGCGCTGTCATAAATCATCATCAAGAAGATCTTTCAACTGCTCCTTAAGTTATTTCAACTTAGCTAGAGCTATTCCGTAAGAAGGGAAAGAGATAGAACGAGTGTTCGGAAGGAGATCAATCCCAAAAATCCATTCTCTTATCGGGAGGAACACCGGGAAGATCATCAAGGAATAGCTCAAAAAATTCACAGACACAGGGACAGACTGCAAAGAAGGACCTTCAGATCTAGAATCCTTAGCATGCACTAGATGGTAGAGGCACTCTTTTGGAGATCAATTTTTGGTCTCTAAGATACAAAATAAACCGTCCCTTAGTCACTAGATAGCTACCTTCCCATTCAATCACTGGCTCATTTGGGAAATGGAAACTAACCCTACGGGTCTGACAATAAATGCAATCAAATAAAATTACATTAAATTCTACCATGTACAACTCTATTAAATCCAACAAGGTCTCCCTATCATGAACCGATATCACATAACCCCTACAAACCCTTCTAGCCATAATGGAGTCACCCTCTGGGGAGGACATAGAAAAAGCATCTAAAATACACTCAGGATCAAAACCAAAACGAACAGCCATGTAAGGGTTCACAAAAGAGAGAGTAGACCCTGCATCAAGAAAGCAATACACATCAAGGGGAAAAAGTTATAACATACCAGCAATGACATATGGTGATGCCTCAGACTCCTGATGGGTACCAATAGTATAAAGATAATTTCGGCTAGTGTCAGTATTAGAAGTAACACCCCTTGGTGAGAAAACCAAAGAGATAGCAATTGAAATCTTATTGGCTTCAGTAGCAACACTGACCGAAGCACAATACCATTGTATATGATCGGGTTGGCTAGACTTGAAGCATCAATACTTTCCCTCATGATAAAACTTATGATACCACTGACCACAAAATCAGTAAGAAGGGTAAGGAGTGACTAACTAGGCTCTACTAGACTGATACTAGGCACCCTGTGCCCTAGGACCAACACCTTTTTGAAAATGACGATCACTGGACGGGTTTGAGTAAGGGGCTCTAACCGATAGGTATAAACCAGAATTTTCCCTGCTCATTTCCTTAGTCCACTGTCTCCTTTGTATTTTACTATTGTGATGACCTCTACCTTACTCTAAATATCTAAACTTTTTGTTCTGCCTCTCCCCCATCTTAGCCTGATTCTTTCTCCCACTAATAAGACCAGACTGGAATGATAGAGACTACTATCTAGGTCAACAGATGAATAGAATGGTAGAACTCAACATTAGACACTTTTCCCTGAGGTGTCCGAGGAGGACTGAGGGAACTGGTCGAACTCCACTAAGGCAATCAGAAGCAATGAACCTAGACCGTATGAACCCCAGAGTAGGACAAGTTATGTTCTCATACTTCTTAGACAAGACAGAAGAGTTTCCATGAACATTAAATTTTTTGGGAGGCATAATCGAAAAAGCGAACATACGAGAATTAGAGGAGATTTTATGACCTTAGACTCTATAGCCCAAAAAATAGATCACAAGAAAGGGAAACATCTCTAAATACCTCATAGCTTCTCCCTTATATCTGTGGCGCGCTCCACACCCATAAAAGAGACTCTACTTGACACGACTTTGTTGGATACCAAATGACACCAAACCTAGGCTCTGATACTATCTTTGTCATGACCTAAACCAGGGCCTAGCCGCGATAGGTATCTCAAGTCTACCGAGGACCTGAGATCACCCCTTGCACCTAACCAACCAACACCCCATCCCCAATGTTGGATGAATTCTGAATATAAAAAGATAACATAACGATAGGCTTAATGATATTTAAACCATGTCTATAATTTGTAAACCGCAAACCGGGAAAATAACCTATCAAAAACACCCAAGCCCATAGAAATCCAACAAAGCCTTCTAAAAAATACCAAAATTGAATACCAATAAAGTGTCAGGGCATGCCCCGACTATAGCAAAAATAAGTCTAAACAATCTGATACATAAGAGACTAAAACATGAAATATAGACTTCTAGTGTATGAAAGCTCACCACTTCAATGTTAACTTACAAACTGACCCCAAATCTGAATCACTGTAGGAGAGGTAGAAGTGTAGCCAATTTCTACATCGCGTGGGGATATAATATCCGAAGATGGTTAGCAAGGTGAACGCTAGCATGTAACTCAGGGATAAGGATAACATAATGCCATGATTAATAGTTTCATACTCATTCAAAATTCAATACACATAATCAAATGCATATATATATATGACATGTCGGGATAGGGAACACTTAGCATGAACTTCAAAAACCTTAACCTAGGTTGTGAAGTGTTACAATCATAAATCCACCCACAGGCTATATGGTTCCATTGTTACCCTGAACGAGCCCCAGTGCGTGTTAGCCACATGAATCGAAGATATCATAGATGGTTGGGGATTACCTTGTACCCTTCACCCTCCATGATACATATGTACGTGTATACACTTGGGGGATTACCTTGTACCCCACAAGCGCATGGTCATAAGACCAACCCTTATGTTGACAAACATGAGTTTCCAGTACTAGTCCTTCAAACCCACACTTTCACGGCTAACTAACATAACCCCTATTATTTCCCAATTAAACATTTAACACATAATCCTACCACCATTTGCAGGAGCCAATTATTAAAGCATTATGAAGTGGTATCATCATACTGACTATAGATTGCATGCACTGGCATTAAGCCAACACTTGATTCTTGTGTACCCCGCAGACTCCATTATAAAAAGCACTTGGAAGATTCTTGTGTACCCTGCAATGTTTTCAAGACCATTATCATCCGATTAACCAATTATGTCATACATTAATGTCAAGAAATAAATTAAACAAAGTGATAATGCATATTCTAAAACCAATTATGCAAGTGGGTTGAGGTTGTTACTAATTTCCATACCAAACCAATTAATTTGGGGATTACTTTGTCCCCCTATTTCCATGATTTATTAATTTAGGGATTCCGTTGTACCATGTCCATCCACCATTCCCATTCACCCCTAAAGCATTTACCAACCATCAATTTAAGCAAAACAATTTCATAAATATCATAGAAGAAGTATTTAAACAAATATTTATTCAAAACCCTCAATCTGTAGTTCAAATCCCAATATTTAAACCATGTAAACATTATCCAACCATGCCATTAAGAAAATACATGTATAGGGAAAGATTAACATGCCTGAAATACCCAAAATTATGGAGAGAATTTTCCCTTGAAAGCGTTAATTAACCCGCTTCTTAGAAACCTAAGTATTGTTGCTTGAGAGAGTTTTTGAGAGAGGAAAATGTTTGCTTTGATAAGTTATGAATGAAAATAAAGTCTCAATAGGATTTATATGTCGTGGGTTATGTTTAGGGAAAGAGGGAAATATCCGAAATACACTTAGTAAAAAAGTTGAAAAACACTGCCCAGTCACTACGAGTGACCATATGACTCGTAGGGGGACACTAACACTTGGATCATCCAATCGAAGCCAAACCAAAACCCCTATAGGATCTTTACAGTAAACCCTACGACTGGCACCCTACGTCTCTTAATAAGACACTACAACTCATAGGGTTAAGTCGTAGTCGCAACAGTTTCCATAGGGGCGCTACACTGGACAACTTATGAAATACCCTTCTTACGACTCGTTAGGAGTCTATACGACTCATAAAGTCTTGTCGTTATCAAGGCAGTGACTTAGGTAAATCCTTCTGGGCTCATTAAGACTGGGTCCTATGACCCATAAAGACACATTATGACTCATTAGGTGTGTTATTGCCAGGGCAGAAAGCTCAGACCTTAGAAAATATCCAAGGACTAAAAACCCAGGGCGTTACACTTACCCTTCACCTTGTAAGTCTCATGGTGTCACCTTACTAACCTTTATCTTTGATCCCATTTTAACTATTACCTTTAGGGCATCAAGTTATTATGCGAAGGCTGATAGCCTCGAATCACTATTGTAATCTTCTTTTCCCAATATCAATCTCTTTTGTGAAGAAAATCTTAAATACAGGGGGGTTCTCAGCATTGGACACCACTAAGAAAACAACTAAATTAAAAAAAATCATAATGCAAGTGTAAATAATGATATAGAATAATCCCTTACTTCCCTTACTTCATTATTCTCCATGGTTACCATGACCTTAGCTAAGGGATTTATCTTTTAATAGTTGTGAAATAATCCATGGAATTCAATAAAGAAATCATAGTAGTAATAATAGAAGAATAAAATCCAAAGTCTCAAATCAATTAATCAACCAAAAATCAAGAACAAATAAGATTCCAAGATCAAATATCAATCTTAGAATCAAATATATGTTTGTCATTGGTATGAGTACGTAAACTGATTATAAAATATCAAAAGAGTATTTATAAAGTATATAAGAATCCTGGAAATATAAATCAAAACGTAAAGGGAAAACTTAGTTGGTGGACACTTACAGTTCCACCTATGGGTCGTAGGTGGCACCTATGCCATGTAGTGGCCATTATAGGTGACAAAAAATCTTCACTTCTGTAGCTTCTCTAAAGTTTGATCCTGTGACACTTACCCTAGTACCTACGGTTCCATAGTGGTACCTACCAGCCGTAGATGACCTTTCGTAGGTAACAGTCAACAATTTCAACCTCTGATTCTTTGAAGATTGAAACTCTGGAACATATGACATCTACCTGCGCCATGTAATTTCTACCTATGCCATATAAGTAGCCTCGTGGGTGGGTTTTTCTGCAAATCTTGACTCGTTTTCTTCATGTTAAGCTCCAAAACTTAGTTCTCTGCAAATTAGACACAAAAACACATCATATCTACCAAAACATACTTAAGTACTTGTATATTTTCTGATTTTAAGCATCAAAAATATATTAAAATCATGGCACATCACGCATGGTAGATGATTCGGATGGTGTTTAGAATATTTTTGAGGTAGTGGTTGGTCTATACTTCCAAAGTTGATCTACTACCTCCTTTTGTTTAGTTTATGTCTTATTTAGTATTCAGAAACATATTGTGTTCCTTTTGAGCTATCAGTTGTATGTTTTGACTTCGAGATGTACTTAGTTCATTCTTACACTGTGACACCAGATTTTTAGAGATTTATGATATCTTTTTTATGTATTTTTTTTGCTATTATTCTATACTTGTATACGTTCCCGTGCGATGCGCGGATTGTTTAGGAGAAAGAGCGTGTGAATAAAAGTTGATAATCTAAAGGCACTTCTTAATAGATAATACATTGATAAAATAAAATTATTCAAAACTTTAAGGACTGAAAACAATTATGTTTTGTTCCAACAAAATTAATACTTAGAACTCTACAATATATGAAAAAAAAAAAACTTGACAATTAACTTGATTTTAGCAATACAAAAGAATGTGTACAAATTCATCAATAAATTATTTTTACTTCGAACACCATCTTTCATCTTGAGTATAACTAGAAGTAGTTGCAATTGAATCACACTTTTAACACCAATCTAATTCCATGAACTTATCTACTTGATTTATCTTGACTCTTATACGAGAAAGTTGAGTAAATGAATTCATATGATCATCAAAGTTTCAGAAATTCATTAAAAAAACTTTGAGTAAAGTTTTTATATTATTGGCCTTTTTCAACCAATTTTGATGTCTATTTGGTTGATACATTACTTCGCGCTTCCTACATAATCAATGTACTATGAAAAAAATAATCAAAATCTTCAAACCTAAACTAAATCCTAAATCCATAGGAAATAATTCAATTTTACATAATAATAAGAGAGGATACATTATCAAATTTGATGCTAAAGGCTAAACATAATAAATGGATAAAAGTAATATAGGTACATATACCTTCAAAGCCTTGAATTTCTTTTATTTATTGAATTTGTATTTGTGATGAATAATTTTTTTTTAGAAAAAAAAAAGGAAATTTTTCTTTGAAGAGACAATACAAAATAATACTACACCAATTTGAAATTTAAATGGCTATAGCATGTTAATATAGAATTATTAAGATGTGGTATATTGCTAGTTAATTACATTTATCATGTTCTGTTCATTTAATTTTAAAAGTACCCCTTTTCGACTTTGAATTCTAATAAGAATGCAAAATAAAGCACATAATTTACTCTTATCAAATATGAGCATGATAATACATTATTATGATTTATGTGTATGTGTGTAGTTTTAGTGTGAATTAAAATGGGGAAAATTAAGATATGTTGGTTGAGGTTGTGGGGACTAGGATGTGTGGATTGTTAGTGTTTAGGTTAAGAGTTATCAATTTTTTGAGTTTTTTTTATATTTTTTAATTTTGTACTTTTTCTAAGCCACAAGTAAAATAATAAAAATATTTATAATTATTTCATGTTTCTTAAAAGATAATTTACATTAAATTTCAATTCTAAAATATGTAGGATATGGATAGTGATAAAAATTAAATGATATTTAGTTTTGAATGTAATAAGGATAAAGTTGAGAAGTTGTGGCTACTTTGAATTCTAAATCAAATTTTAATATTTTAAATTTGTATGTGAAGAAAGTAACTGAATGTTTTAGTTAGTCGTATTTTTTTTAAAACGATTATGTAGTTTCTATATTGTTGAAATATTATCTTAAAATTAGATCATATTGATGTAACAAATATCTAATTACCTTCAGTTGAGTCTATCATATTTTGTTCATTCAATTTTCAAAGTGCTCATTTTCGACTTCAAATTCAAATGAGGAAGCAAAAGACAAAAAAAAGTGTTTTTACATTCAGATTCTCTAATCATGATAATGAACATAATTTACTCTGTCAAATATAAAAATCATAATATAGTATTATGATTTATATTTACTAACAATACCATTTCTTTCTCCCCTGTGGCGTATATGTCTTTGTATATATTAAAGGTGGTATTTAATTTATGTATCGCATTTATCTAATTGTAAAGATTCAACTTAAATTGAAATTGCATGATGATGATGATGATAATGATGATGATTTAAAGAAAAAAAAGATGTTTATCATTAATTAAAATTATTAAATTTTAAGATAATCATAAAGAACTAAACTAATTCATCCACCGATAAAAACTTGAAAAGAAGATATCCATTATCTTTATTAGCATAATCATATAACTACATCAAATAGCCTTAGTATAACTTTAAATAGGAATAATCAATAACATAAAATGTAATAATAACAATAATAATAGAAAATTTTTGGTAGATTTCATATTTAATCAGCATGAATAGATTATATAAAAACTTATAAGGAATAAATGCTAGTTATTACATATAATTAGCAATAATGAATTATATAAAGAATAATATTTCATAACATTTTGTAGAATAATTATGTTATATTAGAAATAATATAAAAAATAACTGAATAAATAGCCAAAATTATAAGTTAGGAATCCTAGCTTATCACTTTGTGGCTTATAAATCATATGCTATAAATTTATCAGAATGGGCTCCAATTAAATAAAATTATTTATCTTTAAAAAATATTAGAAAAGCACAAAAAAAAGTCTACAAATGTAATTTAAGTGTAATTCATTTTGCTATAATATTGCTTCTACGGTATTAACAACATAAATAACAACAATAACACATATAAAATACATTTTATGATAACAATTAAAGATATTTATTTATGTATTTAAAGCTTTAATCTATCGATTCTTAATTCGATGCACAACATCCTACTCTTTTGTCATAATTGTTATTGTTTCTTCTTGCCCTTTTGCATATTCAAATGCGGGTATATATAAAATACTTTTATGATTGTTGTTATGATAATTGAATCTACTTACATTAAAATTCTAGAATAACTTTACCAAGTGCTCCATCAACCTTGGAGTGCAAATATTTGTATACAATAATTTTTAAAATCACTAAAGAATCTTATGATGCACCAAAATTCTTTCATCTTAATAGTAATTTAAAAACCTATATAAAAGAATAAAGTTTTACTATCGAACTTGTTCCTTTCAATAGAGGCATTAATATAACAAATACCCTTCAATTTAAGATATTAAATTAAAAGTATATCTTTTTTTTGGTAGAAAATGAATTTTATTTATTTAATAAAGAGCCGTCCTGCAGGCTCTATTATTACAAAAGTCATAGCATCTATAATATTTACAACCTGATCAGTGCTAGGAGTAGTAGCATTCATAGCATTCAATATTAATCCAGAATAGTAGCATATGTAAAATATGCTCCATGCTTTTGGATCATTGTATATTGGAACACAAAACAAAATTCTGAAAACAATGTAATAAAAAAAAAGTTCTGAAAATGAATAAAAAGGTATAATACCACAATTAGGAATTGTTTGGTAGAGTGTATTGAAAATATAATGCATGTATTAGTTAATGTGTACTATTAATACCTTGTTTGGTACGTCTTTTTGCCTATGTATAATTAATACAACCATTAGTTATACACTCTATTATGTATTGAAGTGAGTATTAGTAATACACTCCATTTCCTATGTATTAGTAATACAAAGACTTTTAACAAACGCATTAACTTATTAAATGACCTTAATACCCCTCAATTTCCCTCTCAAAATATTTCACAATTTCTTTTCCCGCTATTTTAGTTTTTAACAGTGAATCTTCTCAAAACATTTCACAATTTCTTTTCCCACCATTTTAATTTACAACAATGAATAGTTGATTTAAATAACCGCAACATATTTTTGCTTTGCTTCGAGGGTCTTTAAAAAGATTCAAAAAAATTCTTGAGACTATTCTTTAATTTTACATCTTGTATTTTATTTTTGTTTCAACTATGTTAATCTGTCGGCGTAATATTTCATGCGCAAAGATGAAGGTCTTGCAATTAATCCTAAATCTCTATATATTAGTTCAACAATACTAATTATGTTTAGTAGGTAAAAAAATTTTGTTGCAAAAAAAGTGTACAAAGTTAAAGAAGAGTATTTTTGTAAACAAACACTTCTTTTATAGAAATTATGTATCATATATTATTTCTTATAAATCAAACCAAACAATGTATAAGAAATAATACAAGTATAACTAATACAAGCATTGTTAATACACTATATTCTGCATTATTCTTATATACACTACCAAACAACCCCTTATAATTCTAAACATTGTATATATAGATTTTGTATATCAACATATATACTTAAACTGAAAAAGAAAGAAGTAATTCCTACATTTATTGTAATAATCATAATAGATTCATGAATAAAATATATTTAGGAAATGGAAGACAAAAAAACATAATAAAGGAAAGAAAAAAGCGAAACAAATTCTCATACATCTCGAGAATGGCTTACAGTTGTTTATGTGAAACCCCTAGATAATTTAAAGAGAATTAAATTCAAATACTATCTTCATCCCATTTTATGTCTTCATTTGACCGGGTATAAAGTTTAAGAAATAGGTGATGATTTTGTAAAGTTTACAAAATTATCTCTCTTAATATTTACTTTTTAGTTATCTTTTCTTAATAAGTAGAGCTCACTAAGAATAAAATGTGAATGATGCCATTAAATAATTACTAAATAAGAAAAGATGACATTTCTTTTAAAACGGAACAGAAAGAAAATGGCGACACATAAAATAAAATAATACGGGAGAATAATAATTGAGGAATAATCTAAGTAGGAGTTATACTAACACAAAATATCTAAACCACACAGGAACAACTGGAAGTAACTTTGTTTTAGTTTTTGAGACGGCCGATTTATATATATATTTTTCGAAGACAGAGGATCGAAAATTGTAACTACTTTAATTCAAATTGAAATTGTGAATTTACCGATAACCACTATTCATTTCCAATTTCAAAAAATAATTTATAACATTTCTAGTTCATTGAAAATTGTGGATGTAGGATATTTATATATTGTTTAACAATTACGGTGTGAGATATTTAGTTTAGTTAAAGGAAAACTTACATAAATTCCTAAATGTTTAAGTGTTATTACATTTTATCCTAAATATTTGGATAATTACATCATATCTCGATTTTTTTAAATTGTGATACATCTGTTATAACTTGATACATATAAAAAGTGATACATTTAAAACTGGCTAGATATTTATTTTAGGAAGTAACGGATTTTGTTTTATTATGCAGAGCAAATCACGCTCAATCAGTTGCAAGTTGGATTTCCTATATACCAAAAATCCGCAATTCCCTTCGAACAAATTTCAAATTTGAAGTATCTCCCATCACCGGAGATTCAATTTGAAAATTTCGTCGGAATTGACGCGAAGGGGTCACTTTTGGTGGGCTATTGTTGACGCCGGAGGGGTGGTTTCTTTGGTAGGCTGTTATGAGATTTTTCGGTGCTGAGTGGGTCATTTTTTAGTGGACCAGTGCTGGTTCACCGAAATAGTAAGCTCCGATAATAGGGATGGCTGCTCCGTTCTCCTCCAGTGTGAACAAAATGTATCACCCATTAATAGCATATGAATCATCCTATAATTGATGACGCCGGTAGGCTATTGGTGACATCGGTGGGGTGTCTTTTTGGTAAGCTGTTATGGGTTTTTCTAGTGGTGAGTGGGTCATTTTTTAGGGAACGACACTAGTTCACCGGAACAGTGAGCTCCGGTGATGGGGATGGCTGCTCCATTCTCTTCCAGTGTGAACAAAATGTATCACCCATTAATAATTGCATATGAATCACCAAATAATTGAAATAATAATTGTATCTACCATATGAATCACCATAATACCATATGTATTACTCATTAATATCATATGCATCATCCATTAAAACCATACAAACTATATCTATCGTATGAATCACCATAATACTCATATAATGATATCATATTTACCATTCATATGAATCACCATTAAAGAATAAACATGTATAAATAACTAAATAAATTTATATATGTATCAATCGATTTTAAAAAAAAATTAGAGAGATTTTAGGGGAGAAAATTATGGAAAAAACAATAGTTGCATGCATTAATAGTGGAGAGAAAATAAAAAAAAATTGATTATAATTTGGAAGAGATTTTAGGGAAGATAATATCTAAAAAAATATCGTGCATGAGTTAATGATGGAGTAAAAATAGGATGTGGGATTTTGTTGATATGTTTGAAGAGTAAAGTTGAAAACTTTTATAAAATAATAAAGAATAAAAAAGAAGAGTAGAGAGAATAGAGAGAGTAATTCTTATTTCTTCTCTTTGAGGGATGAATTACAATGAGGAAAAACCCTTTATTTATAGGGAAAAACTAATCTTGGGGTTTGTAACTTTTTCATAAATAGACATACACAATATATGGTAAGTAGGTATTCATATATTTAGTAAAATAGACATTCACTATATATGGTACATTTATAATACTCCCCCTTGAATGTCTAATTGATAGATAACACGCATATATGTTATCTCATTAAAAACATTACAAGGAAATCCCATTGGGACAAAACCTTAAAAGGGAAAAAGAGTGCAACGCGTATTTGCTCCCCCTAATGAGAACATCAATGAACTTTTGCATCCCGATCTTGTGCACTATCTTCTTGAAAGTTCCAATTGGAAGAGATTTGGTGAATAGATCAGCCACATTGTTACTTGAACGAATCTGTTGCACATTAATATCACCTTTCTTTTGGAGCTCATGTGTGTAGAAAAGCTTTGCCGAAATGTGCTTTGTTCTATCTCCTTTTATGAATCCTCCTTTGAGTTGTGTTATGCATGTTGCATTATCTTCATATAAAATCATGGGTACTTTGTCACATTTCAAGTCACATTTTTCTCGAATGAGATGTATTATAGACCTCAACAACACACAATCTTGACTTGCTTCATGAATAGCTATAATCACAACGTGATTCGATGTAGTGGCTACGATAGACTACTTTGTTGATCTCCAAGATATGATAGTACTCCACATATGAACACATAGCCTATTTGAGACCGAGCTTTATGCGGGTCAGATAAGTACCCAGCATAACCAATAAGATCGGGACTACAATCTTGCTAACAAATTAATCGAAAAGGCTATATCAGGCCTTGTAGTATTTGCAAGATACATTAGTACATCAATTGTACTAAGATATTGTACTTCATAACCAATTCAATTTGATATATTTCTCATGTTAAAAAATAATCTATTGCTTTGAAAACACTCTAAGAGTTCCAACAATTTTCAAGCTATAAACTTATACAATATAAGAATTATAAAGGAGTTTCCCAGAAACTTTTATATGCTTTAAACATTTTGAATCCTTAAACACGTTTTCGTGTAAATTTTGTCAAGTGAAAATATTCAACATTTCGTGAGTGACATCTTCAAGTGTTTGGATTGCAAATCAACTAAGTGTTACGCTTACCAATATGCATCCTTTCATGTCACTTAATAAATATTTCTACGTCAGCATGCTTAAATAAACATAGAATTCAGATCCCCATAATCCTTCACTATATAGCGCCAAAATTGTATCAAAGATATCATCGATGATATATCATTTTGTATCGGTTCACTATGTGACATAATATTTTGAGATCTCATCACTTCATTATTTTCAGGCACCGGAATCTCTCATAAGGTTTTATGAAGTGTTATGTTGTAGGATCTTCAAGAGCACATTGTTTTCTTATTATGATTGTTAGCTCCTTATCCTTTTTAAGGATTATTTTCTTTAGAACCGATTGGTCTACCATGCTTTATGCATGTATAGACTTTGTCCTTTAGGGACAAAATAGGAGCACTTGTAGCTTAAATGTGAGATGCTTTTGATATTTGACTTGAATTATCTTTTGAATGAGGATCTGATGATAACTCCTAACATATTTCTTAGCTGTTTATAATCTCCCCCTCATGTTAGGAAAACTAACATACATCCTCTTTTTTCTTTGAAGAATCCATCTTTGTGCATCATGGTATATTTATTAATCGTATGCCGCATATTAACTATTAGATAGACAACATGTGATTCCTAACTTAGAACCAACTTTGAGGAAAAATTAATCATAATTTATTGGTTTGATGCATACAAGTACTTTTGTATATAATAATTCAAACCAACACATAAAGTTTTTGTTCTCAATGGTTTGACTATTTATTGAATGCATTCGATGCTAAACCATGATCATAAAGATGAATTGTCTTGATTGCATAATCTGAAAGTTATGCTCTTAACTCAATTTTATTGAGCAAGCAACTTTATGAATGTCAAATTGCAGGTTGAAAATAAACACACATGTGATCATCTTATATTGATGCATCTTAATAAATCACATGACTGGTGAACGGACCCATATTCACCTTTTATACTTTTTTGATTTAAGGGATCCAATCCAACATTAGTTGTTCCAACCAACTTATCATGAGAATAAACGACATAAATAATTCTTGAAGAATCTTCTATTTCTTCAATACATGTCTAATACTCAATATGCACATCCTCGAGATGTCATAATCGTTGATGTTAACTTATAAACTTATTTATAGTAGTAAACTCCAAATTTATCATGACATGTATATTTTTTTTCTTTAGTAAATTTCAGATGTACTATTACATGAATAAATTTTAGATTTACTACTTTAAAATTAAACTTATTCGAAGGTGAGTTGTGATACCATCACAATCAAGTACACGTTTGCATTAATAAGTTTTTCATTCTTCTGGAATGAAATATAATCGTGTCTTAAGCCTATCAAATTCTGATAGCTTGTAACCTCTTTTATGATATTGCTACTTCAGGAGCAAATCGAGGCATTTATCATATATTGCTACCACATTCACTTCATGAATTGGAGCATATTCAATAAACAAGTTTCATGACTTTTCATCAAAAACACATTATTTTATCTTAGTCATCATAATATCATCAATATGACGCATTGAGATTCAAACTCAACGTCTCACCCATATAAAGACATCTTAGGCATAAATCAATGGGACTTGAACCAACATATTATCATCCCTTTTGATAATATTGTTCTTGAGGAATAAATTTAAAACCTAAGTGTTTCCAAACCAATTATTTTTCCTCAAATCTAACAATAATTATATTATTAGTAGCAAAAGACAAATAACATAAGGAATTACTAACATTGAAATTACCTTTAGATTTATAATATCACATTGTTTGTCAGAGTCTCGTGTTGATAACGTGTTATAAAATAATAAAGAATAAAAAAGAAGAGTAGAGAGACTAGAGAGAGTAATTCTTATTTCTTCTCTTGATGGATGAATTACAATGAGGGAAAACCCTTTATTTATAGGGGAAAACTAACATTGGGGTTTGTAACTTTTCCATAAATAGACATACACAATATATGGTAAGTAGATATTCATATATATAGTAAAGTAGACATTCACTATATATGGTACATTTATAACAAAAACCAAAATTTAATGTAAATTTTATAAAGATAAGAGATATTGGGTAATATAGTCTCTCAAGTTTAGTTTAGGTTTTGTGTATTTTATCCTTAGTTGGTTTTTGGTCTTTTAATTGTTTTATAAATTAAAAATTAAAAAATGTTTGGTTAGATTAAGACGTGGGAGACTTGGCAGGGAAATGGGGACGGGAAGTGAGGACGTCCATTAGGAGGTTAAGTTAGTTTTTATTTTTTATTTTTTATTTTAACTATTTTGGCTTTTCTTTCTTTCTTTTTTTTTTTTAAAAAAAAATATTTGATTTACTAATATTGCAATCAGAAAAAAATAAAAAAAACCCGACCCCTTCCTTCTCACCTTTTCTTAACCCAATTCAGAGTGAAAAACTATAGGATTTTTAGAGTCCAAAAAATTTATGCAATCCTTACTAACCACCACAATTTGAACTCTCATAATTCCCTATTTTTCTTTATATAAGGTAAATGGAGTAGCTTATTTTAAGAATACTTATTTAGCCGCACGTGTTTCACATGTAAAAATTTTTATTATTTAAAATTAGACGATTTTATCTATTACGAAGGTTTTTAATGAAGTAAAAAAAGTTCAAAACATATATTTTATTATAAGCACATATATATTTTACCATCAGAAGTTTCAAGTGGTTAATGAATTTAATATATTGTAGATGTAGACGTAGATTTATTGACTTTTTAAATCTTCTTAAAATTAAATTTAGTTGATTTAAAATTTTTAAACTAATGAGAAAAATATTAGTTGTCATTAATTCTGATGACTTCTAATAAGGAAAGGTTTTATCATAAATATATTTAATTAATTTTAAACTTTTAAATATTAAAAAATAGTAAAAAGACAATTTTGTTTATTGCAAAGACTTTTAATAAAGGGCAAAAAGTTCAAACGATAATTTTAAGGCCCTTCACACTTTTAGTATATTATAGATTATAGATATAGATTATAGATTATAGATATAGATTATAGATAGATATAGATATAGATTATAGATATATATTATGTATAAATAACATAAATACCAACCCTTTTGAAGTAATTACACTCTCTCCCACTTTTTAAATTACTTTACTCTCTCTCCTTATTAATATACATAACATAACCGACAGATACATAGCATTCTGTGTATATGCTGGGATTTTGGTAATATGTTTAGGGAGTTGAAATTTTTTGTAATATTGAAAATATAAGTTGTGTATTTGTGTAATTTTTAGATATATTATAGACTAGTTTATGTCAACATGCATTACACATTTATCCCAATACTTAGTATAAAATATATTTTTAATTTGACACTGGTTGTTGCAAGATATTTTCAGAAAATTAGCACAACCAACTTAACTAACAAAACAAAATCATAAACTACGTTCTTCTTGATGGTGCCAAGAAAATTTAAATTAATATCATTAATTCATAATTTCAAACTTCAAAAATTGATTATTATTTTTTAATTTAAGGAAAGGAGAAAAACAAAGAAAACAAAATAGCTAGATTTAACATAACCATAAATTCATTAAAAATCGATTGATTATCTGAATTGTTAACTTATTGGTGACGGTTCGATTTCCGACATTATAATATTCGATCCTATTTTTCCTTCTCCATCTTTTCTTTTCAATGTAAAATAAAATCTAAACACATCAAAGTCGTCGTCACCACCATCAGCATTAATTTGTCTGTTCACTACCAAACTTGCGGCATATATCTTTTATATCATCAATTACTACTACATTCATAGTCATCAATTTTTACCGAACTGAACTCTCACTACTAAAAAAAAGAGAAAAACCGACCACAAGTGGTCGGTTTTTCCCAATTTTCGATCACAAAACCAATCAAATTGTGTGGTCAGTAAAGTAGTGGTAGTTTTTTAAAAATCGACCACAAGTGATTGTTTTT
>JAPEIP010000013.1:184896764-184922992 GCA_026120095.1 Capsicum chinense
GGTCATGGATTTTTGTAGTCAAGAAAACAAGAGTAAAGAGTCATAACACTAAAAATTTTGGATTAAAAAATTATTGTGCTTGTTATGATATATATATCAATTATAGTGAATGTCTATCAAGATCTATTTGATGTCTACCAGGATTTGGTGTATTTGTCTTTTAGTGTGAAACTAGGGGCAAATTCCCCCTATAAATAGAAGGGCTTCCTTCATTGTATATCATCCCTCAAGAGAAGAAATAAGAATTACTCTCTCTATTCCCTCTACTTCTTCTTTATTCTTTCTTATTTCATAACACGTTATCAGCACGAGACTCTACCGTCTTAAATTTAAAGGCTAAGGCTAAGGTATTATTATTTTTCTTCCCTTTTTCCATATGGCTAACAATCTTACAAAGTGTGAGTTCGTTGTCCTTCAAAGTTTGGGCAAGAACCATATTTCATGTGTGTTGGATGCAGAAATTTACCTAGATTCTATGGGTCTTGGAGACGCCATAAATAATGAAAATACAGCATCTAGTCAAAATCGTGCTAAGGCTATGATTTTCTTGCGTCATCATCTTGACAAAGTTCTAAAAATTGAGTACCTTACTACTAAATATTCACTCGTATTGTGGAATAGCCTAAAAGAAAGGTTTGACCACTTAAAGATGGTCATCCTCCTGAAAGCACGATATGAGTGGATGCATCTAAGTCTATTCATAAATACAATTTGTGACACGAACACTTCGTGAGATGGATCTGCTACTTAGATGTGCAGCAATGAATGGATCCTAGTAAAGCAACTTACTTTCTTATATTTATCAATTGTGTGATTTTAATATACATATATAATAATATTATTATATAATTTGCATGTTATGCACCTATTAATATTTTGTGCTCTATTTATGATTTCGTTGCAATTGTGCTCATGTAGCACAATATTTGCGTATTATTTATGTATGAATATATTTTTCTATCAATACATAAATATAATATCATGTTATTTTAATTTTGAATTAGTACCACATATTATACCAATGTCAATAGTAGCATGTTTCAAGGTTTAATTTATGGAATATAATATAGGGACATCATGATACAGTAAAATACATATTTTATATGTTAATCTATATAATAATGTTTCATAATGCATTATTTGTTTTATAACATGATTTAACATCTTGTTAAATATATCTCAACGTGTAAATGAATATATTTATAGTTTTGGTATCTTTATCATTTTCACTATTAAATTAATATACTGACATGGTGTTGTGTTTAATTTTATGGTTTAAAGTTGTTTTAGAAGCTTTTTCATATTGTTTGTGTATTAATGAATTGAAAAATAAATTATTATTTTCTCCAGTAAAGTATTAAGGTATTTGAAAAATTGTGAAATTTTGAGTTGGACATACTTTATTTAATTGCTTAGTAAAGGGTGATTAACCATTCCTTATAGTACAAGCTTTCACTTTGTACAAAAATTTAATATATATTTTATTTGGTGTATGCCATTTTATTTGAAGATATGAATAATTTTCAAAGTAAGCTATCAAATTGAGAAGATATATGTTTAATTGATTCTGACACTACACATACGATATTCAAAGATGAGAAATATTTCTCTCATCTAAACATGGGTAAGATTAATGTTACTACAATTTCTAATAGTGCTAATTTGATTGAAGGCTTCGGAAAAGCCATTATAATCTTGCCCAAGGGAACTAAACTCATCATAAATAATGCTATGTTCTCTCTCAAGTCTCAGAGAAACTTGATGAGTTTTAAAGATATCCATGAAAGTGGTTATCATATCAAGACATTTGATGAGATGAATCTTGAATATCTTGGTATCACCAAGAATGTCTCTGGGCAGACATGTGTTGTTGAAAAGTTTTCTGCTTTATCTTCTGGCCTGTATTGGATAAAGATTTGTGCAATTGAGGCACATTCTATAGTAAACCGAAAGTTTACTGATTCCTATACTTTCGTACTTTGGCATGATCGTTTGGGACATTCAGGATCAATAATGATGAGACGAATAATAGAAAATTCAAATGGGCATCCATTAAAGAACTTGAAGGTTCTTTTGAATGGTGAATTTTCATGTAATGCTTGTTATCAAGGCAAGATGATTGTGAGACCATCACCAACAAAAGTTGGGATTGAGTCCCCTGCATTCTTGGAATGCATACATGGGGACATTTGTGGACCAATTCACTCACCAAGTGGGTCGTTTAGATACTTCGTGGTCCTAATGGATGCTTCTTCTAGATGGTCTCATGTGTGCCTTTTGTCATCTCGTAACGTGGTAGTTGCAAAATTTTTGGCATAAATAATACGATTACGGGCTCAATTTCCTGATAATCAAATTAAGTTTATTCGCCTTGATAATACTGCAGAATTTTCATCCCAAGCATTTAATGACTATTGCTTATCGATTGGAATAAGAGTGGAACATCCTGTACCCCATGTTCACACTCAAAATGGCCTTGCTGAGTCATTAATTAAATATCTGCAGTTGATAGCAAGACCATTACTGATGAAAACTAAGTTGCCCACTTTTGTTTGGGGTTATGCAATTTTGCATGTTGTAGCACTTGTTCGTCTTAAACTGATAAATTATCATAAATTTTCTTCGTTGCAATTGGTTTTGGGTCAAGAGCCTAATATATCTCACTTGAGAACTTTTAGGTGCGGTGTATATGTGCCTATAGCACCACCAAACCTCACCAAGATAGGCGCCCAAAGAAGGTCAGGAATTTATGTTAGGTTTGAATCACCCTCTATTATTCACTATCTTGAACCATTAACGGGAGATATGTTCACTGCTCGATTTGCAGATTGTCTATTTGATGAGATACTTTTTCCAAAATTAGGGGGAGAAGATAGTGATAACGAAAGAGAAATTTTATGGAAAAATCCATCACTATCTCATCTTGTTCCACGTGCTTTTATTTGTGAGCAAGAACTACAAAAGATTATTCATCTGCAGAGAATTGAAAATCAAATGCCGGACGTATTTACAGATTTAGAAAGGATCACTAAATCACATATTCCTACAAAGAATGTCCCAATTCAAATTGATATCCTTAAAGGACCATCCACTAGTGTCATAGGTAATGAATCTAAAGCACACTTGAAACGTGGCAGACCATTAGGTTCTAAGGATCAAAATCCTAGAAAAAAGAAAAATAAATAGTCAAGATGACACTACAAAAGATCCACATATGGAAGTTCAAGATTTGAGCAATGTTGATATCCCTGAAGGAATCAGTAAGCCTGAGACTCAAGAAAATAAGGAACTATCCATAAATTCAAGTGATATTGAAATTAATTTGAATCGATCTAAAATAGTAGTGGATTATGTCTTTGCATACAATGTTGCAACGAAAATCATGGAAGACAGTGAGGATTTTGAACCCCGATCTGTCACAGAATATCGACAAAGAAATGACTAGCCAAAATAGCAAGAAGTAATTCAATCTGAATTGAATTCACTTGCCAAACGTGAAATTTTTAGACCTATAACTCAAACACCTAATGGTATTAAGACTGTTGGCTATAAATGGGTCATTGTGCAAAAAAGAAATAATAAAAATAAAATACAAAGGTATAAAGCACGCCTTGTTACACAAGGATTTTCACAACGGCTTGGTGTCGATTATGATGAGACATATTCACCAATTATGGACACAATAATATTGCGTTATCTTATTAGTTTCATTGTCCATGAGAGACTTGAAATGCATTTGATGGATGTGGTAACAGTCTATCTATATGGATCACTTGATAATAAGATATACATGAAAAATCTCAAAGGATTTAAAATGCTGAAATCATATAGTTCAAAGCCTCGAGAAATGTATTCCATTAGATTGCAAAGATCATTGTATGGTTTGAAGCAATCTGGACGCATGTAGTATAACCGTCTTAGTGAATTTTTATCTAAAGAAGGTTATACGAATGATGAAATTTGCCCATTTATTTTTATAAAGAAAATAACGTTGGAGTTTATTATACTTGTTGTCTATGCCGATGACATAAACCTTATTAGAACACCAATAGAGCTTCAAAAGGTAATTGATTACCTAAACAAAAAATTTGAGATAAAAGATCTCAGAAAGACAAAGTTATGCCTTGGTTTGCAAATTGAGCATTCGACAAACGACATATTTGTTCATCAATCTGCCTACACAGAAAAGGTGTTGAAATGATTCTATATGATGGAGTATATCCATTTAGTACTCCGATGGTTGTTCGATCATTTGATGTGAATAAGGATCCGTTCCGACCTCAAGAAAAGAATGAGAAACTCCTTTGGTCCTGAAAAATCATATCTTAGTGCAATTGGTGCACTAATGTATCTTCCAAATACTACAAGGCCTGATATTGCCTTTTCAGTAAATTTGCTAGCAAGGTATAGTTCTGCTCCTACTAGGAGACATTAGAATGGGATCAAACACATATTACGGTATCTAAAGAAAACTACCGATATAGGCTTATTTTATTCTAATGATTGCAATTCTGATCTTGTTAGTTATGCCGATGCTGGGTACTTATCCGACCCGCATAAAGCTCAGTCTCAAACAAGCTATGTATTCATATGTGGGGGTACTGCCATATCTTGGAGATCAACAAAGTAGTCTATCATAGCCACTTCATCGAATCACGCTGAGATTATAGCTATTCATGAAGCAAGCCGAGAGTGGTTGCGGTTGAGGTCCACAATACATCTCATTAGAGAAAAATATGGCATGAAATATGACAAAGTACCCACGATTTTATATGAAGATAATGCAGCATGTATAGCACAACTTAAAAGAGGATTCATAAAAGAAGATAGAATGAATCACATTTCACCAAAGCTCTTTTATATATATGAGCTCCAAAAAAATGGTGATATTGACGTACAACAGATTCGTTCAAGTGACAATGTGGCTGACTTATTCACCAAGTCTCTTCCAACTGCAACTTTTAAGAAGATGGTGCACAAGATCGGAATGCAAAGGTGTAAGGAAGTTCTTATTAGGGGGAGCTAATACGCGTTGTACTCTTTTTCCCTTATGAGATTTTGTCCCACTGGGTTTTCCTTGTAAGGTTTTTAATGTGACAGCCTATATGCGCATTTTTAGACATTCAAGGGGGAGTGTTATGATATATATCAATTATAGTGAATGTCTATCAAGATCTATTTGATGTCTATCAGGATTTGATGTATTTGTTTTTTAGTATAAAACTAGGAGAAAATTTTTCCTATAAATAGAAGGGCTTCCTTCATTGTATATCATCCCTCAAGAGAAAAAAATAACAATTACTCTCTCTATTCTCTCTACTTCTTCTTTATTCTTTCTTATTTCATAACAATGCTCTGTTATTTTCCTTATTTAACTTGTAATAAATATAGATGTTATTAAATATTATTACTCTAATTTTGATGGAAACCATCAGTTTCCCCCTTTTTCCCTCTTATTAGATATTTTAGGAATTCCTTTTTAGGTACTCAAGTAAAAAAACCTACCAATATTATTTCTTCTTATATTTTATCTTACCATATATTTTAGAAATCCTTGATTTTTATCTTATATTTAATAATATAAAAATAATTAAATAATAATTTAACTGAAGGACAAAAAATTAAATAACATTGTTAAGACCCTTCACATTTTTAATATAGTATAAATAGATATAGATGTTTTCATTTTGTCCCTTTTCTTCTTTTGTATTTAATTGTTTGTATTAAAGATGAAAAAATGCAAATATTAACTCATTACTTAATTATTTTACAGTAATAAAAATATAAGAAAATTGAATTAACGATTTAGAAATTTATTTTTACAAATTTAAAAGTTAAATACGTAACAAATGTGTGATAAATTATTAAAGTTAGCTTTACTAATATATAGGTATAAATCTAATACAAACATGAAAATGTGCCTTTTTCTAATTCAAAGGCTAATAAAATATAGAACAAAATTAAATAGCTACAATTACAATAAGGTGGGATAATTTTGAAAAGTTGTAATCATCTTAAAATTTTTTAGACTAATTAACCTTTCAGTTTAATTATATATAGAAGGTCAAACACATCGACAGGTACCTCAATTTGCCATATTTTTTTAACTTTTGCACCTTAAGTGAACGATGTTCATTTTAAACAGCCATAAACTATGTCATTTTGGCATCATGACAACCTTATTTTAGTCATTTTTTATTTAATTTTACCTTCTTCTTCCCCATTTTTTCATTCCACTATTTTTCATCATTTGTTTAAGCTCAAGCTCCTTTAATGGTACTTTCAAACCCTCTCTATCTCTTAGAGAATAATTTATTTAAATATTTTTTCATATCACTTCTAATAATATAACCTATGTTTTTGTCTAAAACTATGTGTACGAGAAAATAAAAAAATTAGTAAAATTGAGTTCCTATTTCAAATAAATTAGGAACTCATCGCTGACTTTCAGTTAAAAAAAAAGAAATCCATGAACCCGTTGTTGACTTTCGAAGAACACAGCTCTCAATGATACATATATTTTCGTATGTTCATTAATTTTCTAATCTATTACTGGTCTTGTTCTCCTTCATAATTTTTTTAATCATATATATGAAATTCATGAAGCTATTAATGCAGATCTGTTATCCTTAGAAAATGAGGAGGTATGTTTTTCATCTTTGGAAAATTCAACCTTCATTAATGGAGGTTAAGCTCAAAGAATGTTGGGTGGAGAAGAGATTTTGGGGGGATTTTTTGAAATTATTTTATCAAAAAAACACGTGTCATTAATTCATTGGATACAATTATCATGTGTAACGACCTAAAATTTGATGAAATATGTGAAATTTATGATTTTATGTGATTTGACTATTTTACCCCCTTTTCGTAGTTGCATTATGGTATTTCTGAGGTATGAGAGTGATTGACATGATTTTCGATGCATTTTGGTATCATTTATGAATACTGTAGTTTTTGATGGCTTCGAGAGCCTTATTTTGGACTTATGTAGATATATTTTGACTCATGCGGTGGATGGCCAAACGGACTGCTGCAGCAGTTCCGAAATATCGATTTTAGACTAGGTAGACCTTTGATTCGGGTCCCGATGCACCCAAGCTCATTTCGACCTATTGGTCGAAAAGTTAAAAAATAGAAATATGAGTGTGGGACCCACATTTGATCGAAACAACCTCGAATGGAAAATCCAACTTCGTCATCACATCCAAAATTTCAATTTTAGGGTGTTAGTATATTTGGTATGATTTTACGGCTTTTAAATTTTATTTCGATCCTCGATTTAGAAAATTATGATGTCGGGTTTTGGGAGTCAACTTTGTGAAAATGATATTTTTAAAAAAAAAATTGATATCATCATCGCGTTCGGAACGTCGAATTTAGTATGGTTGCATAGTTTGTTTGTATGTATCAGACTCCAAATGAATCTCAAGCACCCTGTCGAAATTCGGAGTGAATTTGAAGGAAAAAATCTGGTGCAAATACCGGAAAATCTTCAATATAAATGCCTCATTTTTTGCCCTTTTTGCTCATTTTTCATTTTGCCTCTTAGGAGTTAAACCCTAAAAGAGTGTGGAGTTTAAAATTAAAGTTTGTGAGAGCTTGGGAAGTTAGATTAGCATCCATTTCTTGTTGTTATTATGTATTTAAGGAAAGAATTCACCATTTTCTTAGTAATTTTTGATTATTTTTTTAAAATCCCAAAAATCTTAGGGATTCTTGATTTTAAACCTCAATTTCACTTTTTTCACTTGAATAATATTTTTATCATATAATTACTAGTTTTTGATCAATTTAACCTTCAAAACAAATTCAATTCTTGATTCTAACCCAAATTTCAAAGATTTTTACTCGGTAAAGCTCAAAAATATTTTTTTATTTAAACCTCATTTTTTGACTCGATTTAACTTAGGTTTTCAGCTGTAGGTTTCTAAAAATATGGGTAACTTATTTTTGAAGTAAAATTTTAATTTTTTCCTTCTTTTTTTGGAAACCTATTTCGGAAGTTTGTTTTGACCCCAAACAAAAAGTAGTCAATATGAGTGTCATTGATTTTATTTTGACGCTTAGATTTCATATTTAATGTTTTTAGTGGAGTTCGAGATTGTTCATAAAAAGTAAGATCATGGGTTTGAAGTGTAGTGGGCCGATTTTGACTTTTGAGGTAGGTTATGGCTTAACTCTTTCAGACTAGGCTGAGTAGTAAATGATGACACAAAATGCATGTTAAGGATGAGAACTAATCATGAAAAATAACTATTTATGTGTTGTTCCCGTGTAGGGGCCTATATCTGATGTAATTATAGAAATTCAGTTATTATGTGACATGTGTGATCGTGTGGGGTCCTATGTGATATTAATAGCCTTGAATATATGTGAATAATTGTATTATATTTCTAAGATGCTTAATATAGTACCATTGGTGTATTTTGATTATATTCATACTTTATTTAGCATATGAGACATGTGGAAATTCGTGGATGAAACTGAAATAATGAGCGAATATTGACTTACATTATTGTGGAAATATATCATTATGGTTGGTTGTGAAAATAATCATTGTGATTGATTGTGAGAATTACATCCTCATATTATACTCATTCATAAAACATTGGTACCATCGTGGCACTATCTGAAAAACACTGGCAACACCTTTTTAAAACCCTCCCGAGGGATGTGCTGAGGAGGAGATATTGTAACACCTTATAAAAACATTTCTGAGAAATGTGTCGGAAAGAAGATAGGAGATATGTAGATTGTATATGAATTGACGAACCTCTCATGGGTCCTGCGTTAGGAGGCTTGCCTCCGTAGGTGTATACAGGGATTGTGCGACAATACCAAAGGTTGTGCGATGACCTCGTGCATCATCATCATCATCATATACATTGAACTTACTTTATTATATTATGTTGTGTTGTATTGCCATATTGACTTTTCATTTATGTATTTATCGTATCATCTTTTACTTGAATTTGATGATCTTGTATATGCATGTTCCCCCTTGATCTTCTTATATGTGATATAATACGTACTTTTTGTTCTATCTTGGTGTGATGTTGCAATATATGTGAGATATATTAGAAATATTGGTGCAAGCGGTGTGGGCTACCATTGTGGGATATTTTCTGATTGCAGGTAATGCCTCCTTTGTGTATATTTTGTATGCTTTATTTACTACTTTGCTTGGTCGGCCTATGATACCTACTGAGTACAAGTGGACCGTACTCATTCCTATTGCGCCTTTTAGTACAGGTCTTATCTCGAGTATGCCTCAACTTGCTTGATTCGGACGATTGTTGGAGTTTACAAGGTAGTGGTTGGACATTCATGCATTCAAAGTTCACCTATATCTTTCTATAGTAGTTATATTTTTATTAGTATTTGGAGACAAATATTATTCCTTTATGTTTAATTTTTTGATGTATTTGACTCTTGGATTGTATTAGTTGTTCTTACACTATTGACACCTGGTTTTGGGCATGATTCGTATTTTGGATAAGTTCTTTTCTCATTGTTATGATTACTTATATGGTTTGGCTTTATTCTAGAAGCCTTACCTTGGGATATTTCTGTTTTTTCCTCTTTTTGTATCAGTTTGGGTAATAGGCTTACTTGTCAAGGTACGCTTTGGCAATTGCTATTATGACCTTTATTTATGGGTTGTGAGAAATTGGTATCAGAGCAGCCAGGTTTCATTGGTCTCAACGGTGTAAGAACGGGATGTCTAATAGAGTCTCACGGATCGGTACATAGATATAAGTATCTTTCTTCGAGAGGCTGTAGGATGTCTTTAGGAAACTTTCCTCATTTTATTTTTTATCGTGCGAAGTTCTTTCATACCTTGTGTTCTAAGTTGTGTTTCACTCTTTTTGAGTGGATGGTGTGGCTTATACTATTATTAGTTGATAGATATTGTGAGAGATTGATGGAGATTATTTATCAGTTATAGGCTTATTAATGCTCCTGAGCTGTCTAGGGATCAGTTTATCGAGGGTTTTTGAGAGAGATTTGTGCTTTTTAATTTAAGAGATCAGATGTAGAATGAGTTTTATCATTTTGATAAAGGCTCTATGATAATTGTTGAGTATGAGGCATGCTTTGATGCCCTGTCTAGATATTTCTATGATAGCATTTCCACTAAGTCTATGAAGATTTAAAAGTTCATGAAGGTTTTGGATGTTTCTATTTAGTTGGCTACATCTCAGATGGTTGTGTTTGGAGGGTTTTTTCTAGAGTATAGTTGATCATGCTAAGGTGACAGAGGGTATTCTTAGTGCATCTCTGGGAGGCACCAGAAAGGCATAATATTTTAGTGAGTTCAGGATTCAGATCTATTGAGGTAGAGGTTTTAAAGGTTCTCGTGGTTACCCAAGTAGGCCAGTACAGACGACTTTACAGAGTTCAGGTGGTGGATCTTCTAGCTCAGCATTTTAGGGTGGCCGTTGCCCAGTTGTACCTTCTCCTGTTGAGACTGATTGTAGAGATTGCTATGTGTGTGATGAGATTAACCATGTGGCTAAGGATTGTCCTGGCCGGGTGATTTGGGCTACTCCCATTTCATATGTGAGGGGTAGGGGTGCTACCAGAGATGTGAAGGGCAGAGGTAGTAGAGCTCGTGGGGGTTGTCGTCGGGCCACCTAGGCAGCTGGTGGCCATGATTAGTGTTATGCTATACCAGCTAGATCTGAGATAAAGGCTTCTGATATTGTGATTCGGGTATCGTCCCTGTTTGTTTTAGACATGTATCTGTATTATTTGATCTCAGATCGACTTTTTTCTATGTGTCTGTGTATTTTGCTTCAGGTTTTGATTCTGTTAGTGAGCCTCTTGCCATGCCTATTCATGTATCTACCCCGATAAGTGATTCTTTAGTGGTAGATTAGGCGCATCGATCTTGTGTTGTGACTATTGTCGGTTGTGAGACTTTGGTAGATTTATTTATATTTGATATGGTCGATTTTGATGTTATTTTAGGCATGGATTGGTTGGCTCCTTATCATGTTGTCTTGGATTATCTTGCTAAGATCGTGACTTTAGCTTTGCCGGGTATGCCAAGGATAGCCTGGAAAGGTACACTTCATTCGGATCTTAAGAGTATTATATTTTATGTTTAGGCTCGTAAATTATTTAAGAGGGGATGTTTCTTTTACTTGACCCATATTTATGACACCAGTGTGTTTTGCCTCCTTCCTTGGATTTTGTCAATGAGTTTATAGATGTATTCCCTACGAACTTTCCTGGTATACCTCCGAATTGAGATATTGATTTCAGTATTGATATTGAGTCAGGCACCAAGCCCATTTCTATTCCTTCTTATAAGATGGCCCCAGCAGAGTTGAAGAAACTGAAGGATCAGTTGTAGGAGTTATTGGATAAGGGATTTATCCAGCCTAATGTTTCACCTTGGGGTGCGCCTGTCTTGTTTGTGAAGAAAAAAATGAGTCTATGCAGATATGTATTGATTATCAGCAATTGAATAAGGTGACGGTTAAGAATAAGTATCCTCTTTTTCGCATCGATGATTTGTTTGATCAGCTTCAGGGTGCTGCTTTGAGGTTAGGTTATCACCAGTTGAGGATTAGAGCTTAGGATATTCTAAAAACAGCTTTTCAGACTCGATATTGTCATTATGAGTTCTTGGTCATGTAATTTGGGTTGACCAATGCCCCTGCCGCGTTCATGGAGTTGATGAACTAGGTGTTTTAACTGTATCTTGACTCATTTGCTATTGTATTTATAGATGATATCTTGGTGTATTCCAAGAGTGAAGCTGAGCATAAGGAGCATTTGCGTATTGTGCTTCAGAGATTGCGGGATGTGAAGTTGTATGCTAAGTTCTCTAAATGCGAGTTTTGGTTGGAGTATATTTCTTTCTTGGGTCATGTGGTGACTACGGAAGGTATTATGGTTGATCTAGCCAGGGATGCAGCAGTTCATGATTGGGCTAGACCTACTTCGCCTACCAAGATTCGAAGTTTTGTTGGCTTGACTGGGTATTATCGGCATTTTGTTGAGGGTTTTTCATCTATTGCAGCTCCATTGACCAAGTTGACCTTTTCTTTTCAGTGGTCCGATGCTTGTGAAGCGAGCTTTCCAAAGTTTAAGGATTTATTGACTTCAGCTCTTATATTAGCTTTGCCCAAGGAGGGCAAAGGATTTACCATATTTTTTTATGCTTTAGGTATTAGGTTAGGTGTTGTGTTAATGTAGGAGGGCAAGGTAATTGCGTATGCATCTCGTCAGTTGAAGCCTCATGAGAGAGATTATCCTACCCATGATTTGGAGTTGTGTGAAATTGTGTTTGCCTTGAAATTATGGAGTCACTACTTGTATGGAGTCCGTTGTGAGATCTTCTCAGATTATCGTAGCTTTCAGTACTTCTTCACTTAGTGAGATCTTAATATAAGGCAGCATCGTTGGCTTGAGTTTCTTAAGGATTATGATTTGATTATTCTCTACCATCCAGGCAAGGCTAATTTGGTTGTAGATACCTTGAGCCGAAAGTTGACTAGAATGGGTAGCTTGGCGCATCTTCTGACCCAGGAGAGGACTTTAGCCTTAGAGGTTCAGTATTTAGCTAACCAGATAGTGAGGCTTGATATTTCAACACCTGGGCATGTTTTGGCGTTTGTGGAGGCTAGATTTTCTTTGATGGAGTAGATTCGAGCTCATTAGTTTGATGATGTTAGATTGAAGTTGATTAGAGATAAGGTGTTGAGTGGTGAGGCTAAGGAAGCCTCACTTGATTCAAGTGGAGTTTTGTAGATTGGAAGCCGTATTTGTGTACTGAGAGTGGGTGATTGGATTAGGTTGATCTTAGAGGAGGCCCATTGTTCTAGATATTTTATCCATCCAGGTGTGGCTAAGATGTATCGTGATTTGAGGCAACATTACTGGTGGGGTGGTATGAGGCAAGATATAGTAGATTTTATGGCTCTTTGCCTATGTTGTCAGCAGGTGAAGGCCGAGCATATAAGACCGATGGGTTTCTTTAGAGGTTACCCATTCCCAAGTGGAAGTGGGAACAAATCATCATAGATTTTGTGACTGGTTTACCTCGTACATCTCATGGTTCTGATAGTTTTTGGGTCATCGTGGATCGATTTACCAAGTCAGCTTATTTTATTTCGATTCAGGTCTCATTTAGTGCTGAGAGGTTGGCCCGTATCTACATTTATGATATTGCACGTCTGCACGATGTGTCCGTGTCCATTATTTCAGATTGAGATGTTATGCTTACATCTCACTTTTGGAAGACTTTTCAAGAAGAGTTGGGTACTCGTTGATCTTAGCATAGTGTTTCACCCCAGACTGATGGCCAGTTATAGCGGACTATCTAGGTTTTGAAGAATATGCTTCGCGCATCCGTGATGGATTTTGGTGTCCAGTGGGAGCAGCATTTGGCTTTATCAGAGTTTGCGTATAATAATAGCTACCATTTCAGTATTAATATGGCTCCTTTTGAGGTGTTGTGTGGTACACATTTTCTCTCCTCAGTAGGCTGGTTCGATGTTTCACTGGTAAGACCTTGAGGTACAAACTTGCTTTGTGAGTCTTTGGATACAGCCTAGGTCATTCGGGATAGACTTAGAGTGGCTCAGAGTAGGCAAAAATGTTATGCTGATCGTAGACTTCATGCCTTGAGATTTGGTATCGATGATCGTGTTTTTCTTCGAGTTTCACCCATGAAGGGTGTGATGAGGTTTGGGAATAAGGGCAAGCTTAGGCCCAAGTATATTAGTCTAGTTGAGATTCTTCGAACTGTTGGTGATGTGGCTTATGAGTTGGCTTTGTCCCCTGATCTATCAACTGTTCATCCAGTTTTTCATGTTTTTATACTTCGTCGCTATATTCTAAATGAGTCTCATATTATTTGTTGGGAGTCAGTTCATCTAGATAAGCGGTTGTCATTTGTAGAGGAATAGATCTCTATTTTGGCTAGGGATATTAGACGGTTACGCTCTAGAGTGATCCCTGTAGTTAAGGTCCAATGGCGACATCGACCTATAGAAGAAGCTACTTGGGAGGTCGATTCTGATATGCGTAGTTCTTATCCCCAACTCGTTGTTGATTCAAGTATTTCTCTAGCCTTAGTTCAAGAACGAACTAGATTTTTAGTGGTGGATGATATAACGATCTAAAAATTTGATGAAATATGTTAAATTTGTGATTTTGTGTGATTTGACTATTTTACCCCTCCTCGTAGCTACATTATGGTATTTCTTGGGTGTGGGAGTGGTTGATATGATTTCTGATTCATTTTGGTATCATTTATGCAATATTGTGGTTTTTGATGTCTTCGAGAGCCTTATTTTGGACTCATGTGGATATCTTTTAATTCGTGCGATGGATGTCCGAACAGACTGTGCCGCAGCTCTGGAATATCAATTTTAGGCTAGGTAGACCTTTGGTTCGGGTCTCGATGCACCCAAACTCACTTCGACCTATTGATCAAAAAGTTGAAAAATTAGAAATATGGGTGTGGGACCCACATTTGGTTAAAACGACCTCGGATGAAAAATACGACTTAGCCAACAGATTCGGAATGTCAATTTTAGGGTGTTAGCATATTTGATATGATTTTTCGGCTTTTAAATCTCATTTCGATCTTTGGTTTAGAAAATTGTGATTTCGAGTTTTGGGTGTCAACTTTATGAAAATGATATTATTTTAAAAATATGATATCGCCATCGCGTTTGGAATATTAAATTTAGTATGATTGCATAGTTCGTTTGCATGTATCGGACTCCGAACGAATTTCGGGCACCCCATCAAAATTCGGGGTGAATTTGAAGGGAAAATCTGGTGTAGATACCAAAAAATCTGCAATATAAATACCTTTTTTTTTTTAACCCTTTTTGCTCATTTTTATCTTGTCTCTTGTGAGTTAAACACTAAAATTGTGTGGGAGCTTAAAATTAAGTTTGTGAGAGCTTGGGAAATTAGATTAACATCAATTTATTGATTTTATTATGTATTTAAGGTAAGAATTCACCATTTTCTTAGTAATTTTTTATTAATTTCTCAAAACCCCAAAAATCTTAATACTTATTGATTTTAAACCTCAATTTCACTTCTTTTCACTTGAATAATATTTTTATCATATAATTACTAGTTTTTCATCAATTTAACCTTCAAACCAATTTTGATTCCGGATTTTTACCTGGATTTCAAAGATTTTTACCCGGTAAAGCTCAAAAATAGTTTTTCTTCAATTTGAACCTCGTTTTTTTACTTGATTTAACTTGTATTTTCAGTTGTAGATTCCTAAAAATATGGAGAACATGCTTTTTAAGTAAAGTTTCAATTTTGCCCTTCTTTTTTTGGAAACTCGTTCCGGGAGTATGTTTTGACTTCGAACCAAAAGTAGTCAATATGCGTGTTGTTAGTTTTATTTTGAGGCGTAGATTTCATATCTGATATTTTTAGTGAAGCTTGAGATTGTTCATGAAAAGTAAGGTCGTGGATTCGAAGTGTAGCGGACCAGTTTCGACTTTTGAGGTAGGTTATGACTTAACTTTTTTGGAATGAGCTGGGTAGTAAATGATGATACAAAATACATGTTTAGGGTAAGAACTAATCATGAAAAACAGATATTTATGTGTTGTGCTCATGTGGGGGCCTATATGTGATGTAATTATCAAAATTGAGTTATTATGTAATATGTGTGATCGAGTGGGGTCCTATGTGATATTAATAGCCTTGAATACATGTGAATAATTATATTGTGTTGTTAAGAAGCTTAATATGGTACCATTGGTGTATTGTGATTATATTCATACTTTATTTGACATATGAGATATGTGAAAATTCATGGATGAAACTGAAATAATGAGTGGATATTGGCTCACATGGTTGTGAAAACATATCATTGTGGTTGGTTGTGAAAATACTCATTGTAATTAGTTGTGCGCATTATATCCTCGTATCATACTCATTCATGAAATATTGATACCACCGTGGCAACATCTGAGAACACTGACAATACCTTTTTAAAACCTTCCACGAGAAATGTGTCAAAAAAGAGATATTGTAACACCTTATAAAACCCTTTTTGATGAATATGCTAGAAAGGAGATATGAGATATGTGGATTGTATACAGGTTGACGAACCCCCTATGGGTCTTGCGTTGGAAGGATTACCCCCGTAGGTGTATACGAGGATTGTGCAATGATCCTGGAGGTTGTGCGACGACCTCATGCATCATCATCATCATATACATTGTACTTACTTTATTGTGTTATGTTGTGTTGTATTGTCATATTGGCTTTTCATTTATCTATTTATCGTAGCTTCTTTTACTTGGATTTGATGATCTTGTATATGCATGTTCCCTCTTGTTCTTCTTATATGTGATCTAATGTGTCCTTTTGTTCTATCTTGGTGTGATGTTGTAATATATGTGAGATATATTAGAATTGTAAGTGCAAATGATATGGGCTACCATTGTAGGATATTTTCTGATTGCAGATGACCTGCCCTTAGTGTATATTTCGTATGCTTTATTCACTACTTTACTTGGTCGGTCTATGATACCTACTGAGTACAAGTGGACCATACTCATGCCTATTGTCCCCTTTCAGTACAGGTCCTAGCTCGAGTGCGTCTTAAATTGCTTGATTCGGGCGATTGTTGGAGCTTCCAAGGTAGCGGTTGGACATTCATGCGTCCGAAATTTACCTCTATCTTTCTATAGTTGTTATGTCTTTATTTGAATTCGGAGATAAATATTATTCTTGTATATTTATTTTTTGATGTATTTGACTCTTGTATTGTATTAGTAGTTCTTACATTATTGACACCTGTTTTTGGGCATTATTGGTATTTTGAATAAGTTCTTTTCGCATTGTTATGATTACTTATATGGTTCGGCTTCATTCTAGAAGTCTTACCTTGGAATATTTTTATCTTTTCCTCTTTTTATATCAGTTTGGGTAATAGACTTACTTGTCAAGGTATGCTGCGACAAGTGCCATCATGACCTTCATTTTTGGATTGTGACATCATGTGTTTTGGTCCTTTTTAAAAATAAAATAATTGTGGGTATAATAATATGGCGATTTAAAATAAGATGGCACAAATCAATGGACATTTAATACATGTTGTCAGTAATTGAGATGCATGCTCCAGAGCTGATGCCGAAAGGTGCCAAAATGACACATTTTATAGCTATTTTAGGTGTTTAAACTGAACACCATTCACTTGGGGTGCCAAAGTGAAAGATCATGTTAAGTAGAAGTGTCTGTCAATGTGTTTGGCTTATATAAAAGATTTAGTGTGTGTGTATATATATATATATAGAGAGAGAGATAGACAAAGAGAGAGTACTTTAGAGTACGTGCATTGCGCGTGAGTTTTATGTTTATAAAAAGAGGTGCATAAAATAGAGAAGAACATCTCATTCAATCACCTTAAGCAATTATATTACATATATTCAGTCATATTACTTGTATAGAGTTTCAAGACATGAATGCAGATTTTTTACATAATCAGGTTAAGTTATCTCGTAACATGTGTTCTTGTAAACTAAATTATTGTTTATCCATCTATCTTCGGTCCAATTCTGCAATGATTAAATCATTCAGCGACAATAATGATATTGATTTGCTTGTAGAATATTGATCCACCTCTAGACCTTTTGGCAACATCTCCTTTCAACTACAGAGAAAGAATGCAGGTTTCTTAGGTATCGGCTTGGTAACTGAGTGACCATTAGAAATGAGCACTATAGGTGCCATCATAGGTCTTTCATCAATTTCTTCTTGAACGCATAACAATTCGATATGTAATACATTGTATCACTTCATTTCTTGAGTGTGATTCTCCCAAAGTTGGACCCGTTATGTTCAATGGTGTTCCGACTCTCCAACTCTTCCAAACCTACAGGATTCATGCATCAATTTTTCAACACTAGCTAGCATTAGTTGCATTTATAAATGGACTAACATGAGAAAAAAATGTAATGGTTATGAATATAAAAAGTTACATAGCTAAGAAGTTCTTCAACAACATCTGATTGATAAAGTGAGTTGTTCCTTTTTCCACTTATGATCTCCAGAAGTAGAACACCAAAGCTGAAAATATCCAATTTTAAAAAGTATTGTTCGTCCATAACATACTCTGGTGATATATAACCGCTAACAAGCAAGAATATTATCTAGAAAAAGGATACTCTTTAATAAAAATGATATTTAACAACTTTTAGATTTTAAGTCGGAAGTGTTAAAAATTTTATGGTGAGAGAGACACAAGTATGACTTGGTGTATGAGGGTGACTATTTCAGAAAACAAACTATGTGGATCCCACTCCTATTCCCTCTTTCATGCTTTTTCCTTTCCTCTCTTCACTGTCAGTCCTCTTTTTTGTTTTTCCTACACTTAACCTTTCTAACTAATTTTTGGATCATTTTTTGTTCATAAAATTCTATTTTTACTCAATTATCTTATGCTCAACCATATATTTATCTTCTCTCAAATATTTTATATTCAGCCATATATTTATCTTCTTCATGTCATGTTAATACATATATATGTTTGATTATTAGCCGGTTATGTATGTTTGGATTTTTTATTTATCAAATTTGAATTAATCATATCAACAAAATCTAATAAATTCCTCTACTTAGCTTTAACGAAATAGAGGTGAGGCCTGCATATATTTTAACCTCTGCAGATCCTACTTGTAGAATTACATAAAGTTAACGTTGTTATAATAAAATTTAATAATTGAATTTTGATTTTTCTCAATACAAACTCAATAATCTCCTTTTTTTTTTTTTTGGTTGATTTTTTAGTACACTATATCAATTTTTTCCTGTATACTCCTATTTTGTGTCATGACACTTTTGTGCACTATGTTTCCAGAATGAAAGGACGTTATTTTAAAGGATATTTATTCCTGCGCATTAACTTAACAATTAAAATTTAATATTTGTATTTTTATCCACTCCTTGTTCATTGGGAATGACTTTAATTACTTAATTTAATTAATTATCAAAATACTAATTACAGAATATTATTAATTCTTTTATAGTGTCTTGTCGTGCTATTTGGTATGCATTTCACCATGAAATTTAGAAAAAGAATCATTTTATTTGAAATTTTAAAATTAAAGTAGTGTTGGTCATACTTCATGCAAAGAAAAAAAAAAGTTAAATGCATTTTTTCTATATATGTCTTATGCTCTCAATTTTTAAAATTAGAAAAATCATTCAACTTGACTAATATTTTGAAAAAATTCAATGTAATATCTCAAGATAGATAGTCAGATAGTGTCATATATTAGATTCTATAAATTAGCTACTACATACTATTAAAAAAATAAAAAATTGAACTTGAGTTTGATTATAATTTAACAAATAATATTTGGTTATTGGAATGTACTTTTCTTAAAAATTCTAAGTATTATTTAAACATGAAATATAATTTAAATGAGGTTATTTGTATAAAAACAAAAAAAATTAGGATAAATTTGAAAATAAAATTATAATGAAACCAAAAAATAAATTATGAGTGTTTTTTCAATTTTATGTAGCAACTGAAATTTTTATAATTAAAAATCAAGTATTAAATAAAGTGGAAAATAGGGTTTTATTTAGAACAAAAGGAATATTAATTATTAGATGATTTGTGCAATCAAAGGTTTCAAGTAAACAAACTAAAAAAGATTGTCAACCTTTGCAAATATTGATTTGGGAGGGATATGGGAGGGTGGAACGTGGATGGTGGATGGTGGATGTTGGATGGAGAGAGAAGTAATGGATAAAAGAGAGGGAAGTTAAAATGAAGTGGTCCGACAATGTACACTTGCCAGTGATTAAAACCCCCATACATGGATGACTTGGTGCACCTCTTTCACTAGAAACTTTTTTCGGAAGGGTAACTATATTGACTGATTTAATAGACAAGTTGTAATGATTGAGGCCCAACCGAAAAGGTATTATTTCCTCTCACCTTACATTTAAAGTCTCATATTTTGTCTCTTTGAATTTTTACATAGAAAGATAACTCAAAAGTTGATACATAATTTAACTCTTTATTGCTTTTGATAACCGCTAGTTGTGTGTAAGTCGTTATACTCGTCCTCCCCCCGCAGGGACTCAGCATTCTCACTTAGCTTTGTACTACCATCATATTAGGGGAGGTACAATTGGTTTGCTACCATTTACAAAAGCCTAGGTCCAATTAGAAAGGTGTTCGCTTTGGCCAACCTTTGAGGTCTCACAATTTTGTCTCATTGGTATCCAAAATGTTGCATCAATATTGAATCTTGAACTCGCTCTTTTATAACCCCTAACTTTCTCTTCCCATTAAAGTTACCCTCATGGTTCGTAGACCGTTAAACAATTAGAAGGTCAAATGTATAAATGTGAAAATATGAAATAAAAAAGAGAAAAAAAGGAAAATAAATATTAGCATCGTCTATCTAACTGATGCCAATCAAGACAAGAAATTTAGGTATATCAACAATTCAACATGTACAAATTTAAAACTTATTATATTTCTACAATCTTGCTCGTAATTCTGCAGTTTACTCACTAATTATTCTTGCCATTCCAAAATCTCATATATTTGTGTTCCAACTGTGTAAAATGATGATAAAAAAAATACGCAATGACAACTTGAGTTAACTCTTAAATTTCTTTAAAAATCACTTATGTAATTTGTAGAAGCTAGAATGTCAATAGATTAAGAAAATACATCTTCGTGATAGGCCGAAAAAATAGCTCAGTGTATCAAGCTCGTACTATGCTCTTGCTAAAGATGACACTCCTTTGCATAAGATGGCTCCACCACTGATTTCATTTGATGCCCCTTCGCATAAGATGACTCCGCCACTGGACCAAACCACATAGAGTCATATTTTGCGTAGCCTTACAATTTCTATTCTGTAGGAGGTTATTTTCATATCGACAATTGCAGCAATAAAATAATGATAGCAGAATCAACCAACCAAATAGGAAATAGTCAAGACTTATAATGGGGACAAATTCATACGCAAGTACCTTTTCCTCACCTTCAAAGCAATATCCTAACAATCTCATTAAATTTTTGAGTTGAAGCTTTGCGATTAGTACAATGTCGTTCTTAAATTCATTTGCACCGTGCTCTGATCTTCCTGACAGCCTCTTCACAGCTATCTCAACATTACATATGGCAGTTGATGTTTTATATGTATATTCACGTGAAGATGTACATTGCTCATGTACTTTACTTCTTTAAATCACTTAATCATGATAAATTACATTAATTTGCTATAAACACTATGAATTTTTTGACCTTCATACTCTTAGGATAAAATCAAGAAGAAGAAAAAGTACGCTTGAAAATTAGTACAAGACTTTAGTTCTGATTTAGTTGACCTTTATTTTGATTAACATGTCTTTATACTAATCATAAAAAATATAGCTCTTTAGATGAAACTTTTTATCAAACATAATACTATAAATTTCTAATTGCTATTGATCGGTTGCTTTTCTCTTAATATAAGCAAACTTCATACTATTCTTATGATATTCTTAGTAGATTCTATTCTGACAATACGAAATTGTAATGTATGAATGTAAAATAAAAATGAAACAAAAATATATGATACACTTAAATATTCTTACATACTTATTGTTTTTTTTAGGAGTCTAATATTAAGAATAAATTTATTTTCAAAGAATTGCCGGGTGCACCACAATTTTATTGTGCAATAAGGTTCTAGTCGGAGATGGCTTCTTACGGGATTTGGACGTTGCTTAATCTCTCCGAGCATGAGTGTTACTCGGAATGACTGTCTTTCCTACTTTGTGTGGTAGTTTCCTGCAATCCTTTAACAAGATACATGAAATTAATAGTTGAAATTAATAAGATACATGAAATTTTATGGATGGTCATTCAACTTTATATTTTTTATTCGAAAGTCATTTTTCTTTATTTTGTTATACAAAAGTTATTTGACTTTTGTCTTGTCTTTCACAAAAGTCATTTTGATATAATTTGATTAAAACACTACCTAAAATTTGAGATGAAATTAAAAACGATCTTATGCTTAAAGGCAGGTTCAAAACGGCGACTCACATATATTTTTAAGTAGTTTTGATCCACGATATTGCTAATACAAATAACCCATTTTATTTTCATATGTTTGACGAACTCTACCTACTATGTTAACGATATTGAAAAAAAGGTAAAATAAAAATAAATAAATTAAAATCTATCTATCATAAATGTGCAATAACTACATTTTCATTTACTAACTCTTTTACTGATATACTATTTTGTTTGATTAATTTATAGACATTTTTTTGTTACTTTTGCTACATATTATTCTGTTCGTATTATCAGTATACTATTAAATAAGTAGATATGATTTTCAAATTATTTTGTAATAATTTCTACGAATTTTATTTTCAATACATTGACTATGCAAAGTAAACTGAAATAATTTTTAGTAAATAGAGTTAGTAAAGAAACAAAAAATAAAATGATGTTACTTATAATGAAATAAAAAAATAAAATGTTTTGGATGGTAAATATTATGGAGAGGCTGGGGACGAAGCTGAAAAATTTGTTAAATTTGATAATGATGGCATAATGAAAATTTTAAAAATTTACAAAAGTATTTTACTTCTTGGTATTTCAATTATTTCATAAAAGAATTAATTTCAAGCATACAGTATTGTACAGTGATAAAAAGATTAAAAGAATTATTATAAAGAAATCAAAACAATTGAAGTAAGTGTGGTATCATATATAACATGAGAGATCAACTTTCAAAACAAAATTTGTGAAGAGGTCTATGAAATTATTCTACAAATAAATAAATTAATCTAGAAAGCTACACCATATCCTGGAATAAATTAAAAAAATTGCAGATAATAAATCTCTACATGTGACTCAATATTAAATTCTATTTTTCAAAATTTTATAAAATTTAACAATTAGAGTTTGTTAAATATTTGAAGAAAATCAAATATACTCACATATAGTAAGCTTAAAGCACCAAAACTTCTTAAAACTATATTTGAGGGATCATTTTGAATCTAACCTTAAATACAAGAGTTTTTTTTTTTTTAAATTTCATCTCATATTTTAGGTAGGGTTTTAACCAAATTATATCAAAATGACTTTTGTGAAAGATGAGGTAAAATTAAATGACTTTTATGTAACAAAACAAAGAAAAATGACTTGTGGGTAAAAATATAATGTTAAATGATCACCCATGAAATTTACTCAAAAAAATTTAAGTATAACTATTAAGAAATTAAATTACTTGTAATAAGATGGATATTTCAATAATAAATATGGCTTATCCAATTCGGATGTAAGAAGATAAATAATATTAATCATCAGCACGACATTGAGGATTTGTGACAACCTTTTGTGAGTCTTCTTCCTTTTGAATACAAAATACAACAAATAGTCGGCCTTTGAAATTTCGAGGATTTGTGACAACTTTTTGTGTCTTCTTCCTTATGCATACAAAATACAATATATAGTCAGCCTTCAAATTTTCGATCATCCACTATCTATATTAATTATCATCATTCGTTTTCAACTACAACTAAAAAAGGATTCAAATGAAACAACAAAAAACAATCTAAAACTAAAGATAAATAAATCTTGTTCCATATAAAAAAATTCAAATCAAACAACAATCTATGACTAAAGTAAATAAATACTATTCCATATGTTCTTTTGTTTTTTAATGAAGAGGATTCATTGGAAGATGAATCAAATACTATATATATAGGTCTCCTCGTCAATATTTAATTCTTAAAATTCAAAAGCCACGAAAAATTAGGGTTATGAAGATTTCCTCTTCCTTTTTGTACAAAAATGAACCCCTAAATATAGAAGGTTCCTTACGTTTTTGTGGTTTTAATAGGAAAAAATAAAATTACAAACATTAATTTTCTATATATTTTAGGATTCTTTGTACCCAACTGCGTTGAGGAAACTGCAATCTTCACTCTTGGCTTCCTGACTTCTAAGGCTATTACAGTGCTATTTCAAGATACCACTAATTGTTAGCGTTGATTTGAGGTTTTCAGTCAGAATCTGATTTCAAGTTGTTCTGAAAACTTCGGTCGGGATAGTTTCGAACGCAGTGCAGGTTATATCCTCCAATATAGAGACTTGGACCGAAATAAGTCATTTTTTAAATCAATTCATCAATGTAATATGTTTTTTAATAATTTTTCCAAACTAGTATAAACGTTGTTCTCAATAATGTTTTATGTTTTAAAAAGGTTAACGGCTCAAACAGAAGTGCTGTTAGACGTTAGAATAGAAAACGTAACTCACAGTAACATTTTGACATAAAACGTTACTGTCAGTAACGTTTTAGACATAAGATGTTACCATCAGTAACGTTTCTCTGTAGTTCTGCCACATAAGAATCTTTGTACAAATCTGACACTAAATACGTTATTACCAAAAACGTTTTAGCTGTAAAACGTTACTCCAAATAACGATTCTATCAAATCAACTCCCATCAGCTTTTTTGACTAAAATATCGCCTTAAAATCGTAATAATCAGTCATATTTTCAGATAAAAATGTTACTGTGAGTAACGTTTCTAGCGAATCAAATCCCAGACCTGCAAAGTAGGAATCGTGTTGATTGATTTATTAATAAAACGTTATTGCCAATAACATTTTAGGACAACTAATTATATAAGAGAAGGGATGTATAGAATGTTCAAACACATTTTTACAATTCTAACCAAAGCTTTTGCTTATGTGCTTCATTCTGGAAACGACATTTACAAAGTTTTAATAGGTATGACTAGCCAATATTTTGTAATGGATTAAAATTATTTTGATATTTTAATAATTATAATACATAACTTATTTTTGTGTATAGCAGAAAAATGGCTAATTTTGAAGAAAATGTGATGGTTGCTTTGTATTGGGGTGATGAAATAATTTCTGAAATGAGCAGATTTAGATACAGCAAAGGTGCTAGAATGATTGTTAGCATGTCTATTTCAACTAGCTACGTTGAACTAGTTGAAATATTGCATGAAAAATGAGGACAAACAGTGAAAATATTCAAATGGATATTTCTGAAAAATATCCATGCTCATTTCAAGGTAACATTACAAGGTTTATTGAATTTAAAATGGAGAATGACCAGTCTTTGCTATAATTTCTTGTCATTCCTAAAATTTTTTTGAATAAAATTAATATAAATCTTTTGGAGATGTATGTAAAGACTAGACCAACAAATCATGATAATCTGTTTCAAATGAATGGTCAGCATGGTTATCATATGAATTTATTGGCTCAAAATTATGGATTTTCCATGCTCAGTCATCTTAATTTTCCATATACTGCAACCCCTAGTATCCATCAATCACTTGATTCAAGACCTAACAAACATGAGTACCAATCATATGATGAAGGATTAAGCAGTCAAGGAAATATTGAAAGTAGCCACAGACAATATGAGATCAGGTGAGTGATCTTTACTTTTTTTTTTGAAATGATAAGAAATCTTATGCATCACTACTTCACTAATTCATTATTTTTTTCGCAGAGAAGATGAGGATAACTTTGACTTGTGTAATGATGCACATGCTCAAATTTGTGATGAAAGTTCGGAGGAAGATGAACCTTCAGACGATGATGGAGAAAGTGAAACCTTAGAAAGTAAATCTGATGAAGATACCAATGATAGTGAAGATTTACCTCAAAATGATATTGGTGTAAATCTTCCTAATCAATTTGGTCAAAGTGTGTCTAAAATGCAAAATCATGATATACCTACTTTACAACATTAGAGAATGAAGAAGATATTTTTATCTCTACCCGTGAATCTGAGATGAATTATTGTTCTATTTGGTCTGAAGATGCCAAAAAAGACTTTAAAAACGAAATGTGTTTTAGCAGCAAAGATAGATTGAAATGAGCTGTGACAATTTGGAGTTTGCATAAAAATAAAGAATTCATAGTTGTAACATCAAGCAAGAAGCTATGGATTATCAGATGCAAGTTTCACGAATCATTAAGTTGTCGATGCTTTCTTCGAGGCCGGAAGGTTGGAGGTAGCCTTTGGAAGATAGGAAACTATTTTGATAATCATAGATGTAATACTGAAGGGCTTACTACAGGTCACGCTAACCTAGATACCAATTTAATTGCATCTTTGTTTCTAAATCAAATACGTAAAAATCCCAAATTGTTGGTAGTAGATGTCATTTCTAAGGTTCATGAGATATTTGGTCATCAAGTAA
>JAPEIP010000013.1:184923257-184949848 GCA_026120095.1 Capsicum chinense
GTAAATATGAGATAAAATTATTAATTGCTGTTGGAATTGATGGAAATGATAACATTCTTCCTCTAGCATTTGCTATTGTTGACAGGGAATCGAAAGAGACATGGAAATGGTTTTTTAAAAAACTAAACGCACATGTAATAAAGGACAGAGAAGATGTATGTATTATCTCTGATAGGGCAAAAGGAATCTTAGCTAGTTTATCGAAGTTATTGAAATTGCAGGAGCCTCGGGCCTTTCATCAATTTTGCGTAAGACATCTTAAGAGTAACTTTCAATCTTATTTTCCAAACAGGAATCTCAGTGATCTGATGTGGAATGTTGCATCGGCTCATCAATTAAGGAAGTTCGAAGCTTTGATGGGGGAAATCAGGGAAGAAAATAAAGAAGCATATGAATATATCATGCAATTTCCATTGGACGAATGGACGATCAGCCATGATGATGGAAAAACATGGGGAGTGTTGACAACAAATCTTTCAGAGTCTTTCAACGGTCTTCTAAAAAAAGCTCGAGGATTTCCTGTCACTGCCATGATGAGACTTTCATTGGAGCAAACAGTTGAAAGGTATACCCGTAGATCTCAAATAGCGCACCAGCTTAAAGAGCAAAAGGAATTATGGACAAGTAGGTTCAAAGTAAAGTGGGAGAAGAACTATGAAAGTTCAAAATGACACTTTGTTTTTAACTGGAATATATCCAATGGGGTATATGAGGTTAGATCTATTCAAGTTGATGGTACTGGTGGTAATCCTCATCGTGTTTCACTAAATGACAAAAAATGTGATTGTGAAAAATGGGCTAATTTACACTTTCCATGTTCACATGCCATGAAGTTACTGAAAGAATGGGAGGGCTAGCTAGAAATTTTGTTAGCGAGCATTTCACAACAGAGAATTATGTTGCTACATATTTTGGGTCATTCTCACCGTTCGGGCACGAGGCATATTGGCCATCTCCAAGTTTTATAATGAGAAGTAATGAATTCTATCGTCGTCCTAATTAACAAAGGACAACTAGAGTTCCTAATGAGATAGATCGTGGTCCTGTAGTATATGGGTGAGCTTGCGGGTTGTGTGCATAGACTGGACATGATAGGCACCGATGTCCAACTTGTAATCAAACTTAAGTGGGTACTCTTAAAATTCGTAACTGTTTTAGTCTATGAATTCTGTTTTGTAGATTATTTCTAAGTCTAATAATTGTTTCATAAATTAATTGAGTAGAAATCTTGTACTAATATTCTAGCTAGCATTTGTAGCATTAGTACTTAAGACATAAGAGTTGTTGGTGTTTTATGTGAATTGCTTTCCGATATAGTTTGCAACTCTTTTCTATCTTTCAGATGTCATCTGTGAGTGTGATGTTTCATCTTATAAAAGAACTTCATTCCAGCTAGCATTTGTAGCTATGCTTCTGGTTTTTAGTAGTAGTATCATAATTCATAGTTGGTCAATACAATTTCTAGTAGCAATTGTACGTTGCTTTGTACTTTAGGTTTTTCCTACTTACAAACACACCTAAAGATAAATCAAATAACTTTCTAACACTTTTATTTTGCTTCTTTAGCAACCAAACGTACCCAAGAAAAACGACTAGAATATCGTACGACACGTCAACAACTCAATCTTTGAAATTTCATAAGTTGTATAATCTTCAATGAAATTCCACAAGAAAAAAGGACTCTCTTTAGTTAACAAGAGTACGTAGTAAAAGGACAGGTTCCAAAAATTCCATAACGGAACCAACTCTCATAGACCTCTCTCTCTGCAACTTCTTAAGTTGTATCGACTTTCTATGAATCGATACTTGGGAAAGCAGATTCTGTGGAATTCAAAAATAAATATAGGTTTGACGCTCATCCATCAAGCAACATACTTGTGTGCAATGAATAACTTATATTATCTGCTTAGAGAAATCTGTCATAGTTTGAGTTGTAAGCTACTTTAGCTACAGTGGTCTTTCCTACGCCACCAAGTCCGCAAATCAACCCAATTCCTAACTTCACTGGATTCATCCTGTAACCATGAGTTAATGTCCTTCACTCAATACTCTAATCCAATTGTAACCATGAGTTAATGTCCTTCTCGATGATTTTTTATATGAACTTTCCCTTGTGCCTAAGATACAGTGCAAATGTTAGAGATGAAACAAGATGAAAATTCAGTAAATCACTGCAACTTGCAAGTACTGGCAAACAAATAAAGAGAGTTAACTAATATAATAATGCTTCACATACAGAGAAAGCATAACACTATTGTGAAAGTATACCTTTAAAGTAATTTCTTAATGCTAAACTAATAAAACTTTTATATTTCCCAGGAAAGGAACAAAGATGAACATATGAGTGATATTACTTTACTTATGTACTGTGGAGAATTTTACAATATTGTGGAGCAACAAAGAGGGAAATGGACAACAAAATAAAGTAAGTAGTTGTACAATAAATAGAGAACCATGAATTATTAGAGTGAACTATCCAGTGTGGAAAATGATCAAGACAAGGACACGTTTAGCCTCATCATAACTGAATGGAGTATATCATACATAAATTTACAAAGGAAACTGATATAAACTGCATCCATAGTATGACAATTGCATGGACAGATTAGTCACTTGGACATATATGACAGTCAAATGCATATATACTACTATTACTTAAGATCATGCTTTTCACTAGCAATTCTGAGAAAATAATGTTTAATGCTTAATAGTACACTAACATCATCAGTAGAGTTTCCCTTCAAGAAAAGATTACAACAACATACCCAGTGCAATCCCACACAATGGGGTTGGAGGAGGATAGTGTGTACACATTGACAATCGACAACCAACACTGATCAGTACTAATACAGGTAAAGACGCAAAAAGTAAACATGCCCCAAAATTGAAAAAAAAATACCTTTTCTTACTGATAGTTATAGATTGTCCATTTACTCTTTGCCTTTTTTGGTTTTGCTTTTTTTTTTTTGTTTTACTTTTTGGTTTTCAACGTGCTGGTAAGCATAGTGACTTCCTGTCAAGCAAAGGTAGATTTTCAACTATTCCAACTAAAAAAGTGCAGTTAAGCTGAAAAAAATAACATAAACATAAAAAAATACTAGTCCCACAAAGCTTAGGAATAATTGCACGTTTCTCCTTCTTTGATAGTTTATCATGCTGAATAGTCGTATCACAACCTTTACTTGCATACTCGAATCATTACCATTCACTTCATTGTTGGAATCATCCAACTCATTATCTTCCATCTCAGTGTTTAAGTTCCCTAAATTATTAGTGGCATCAGGGATAGCAATAGACATTGGCACAGGCAATGAGGTAAAGTTTGGGGCATTCTCAAAATGTTGAGGCTGATAACTACCAAATATATTATCAAGTGATGAAAGAATTAGATACCTTGACATTTGTGGAGTCTGTGGAGTCATGTATGGAATAATCTCTGTATGTTGATATGTCATACCTGATGCCTGAGTGAATTCCTGAGTGCAACCCATTGAAGTGGAACCAAAATCATGATTAGTTGTTGTTGCTTGATTATCTTCTGAACTTATTTGAGCATTTTGTGTTGCTTCATCCATTTCATTCATTTCAACAGGCACTTGGTCTTTCGCAATAGCATGTTCTCTTCTTCGAGAAACACTATTTTTTTCTCGCCTACGAATAGGGGGATGTAACTGATCAGTTTGTACCTTATCTCTTCTATAATCGGCTGATACATGAATCCTATCGTCCTCATGGATATATCTCAAACAATATAAACTTTGATCTCACACCATCTTTCTAAACATGTATAAGTCCTCATACGATGGCGTATCTCCAAGTGATTTAGCTTTATCAACCATCGAATGAATATGACGCGCCTGTGAATTAAAGTAAAAATCATTTAACTGTACAAGCATAAAAAAGATTAAATAAAAGCTATGTTCCTACTCTGGCGGTTCTGATTATTATTTACATTTATTAGATAAAGAAAAATCAGACAAGCAAAGTTTTACTTACCATTGTTTCATATGCAGTTGAATTAGGCATATAACCTTGTTGGCATTGAGGACGGGGATTAGGATTACCAATGAGAAGACGAGTAATACGTCTGAACCAAATAAGGTAGGGGTCGCCATACCGAAGTGGCCCATGATTGACCGATGCATTACAGATATATTGTTCTCGCTCGTTCCAAAAAGCTAACCATTGTGCATGTTCTAACTCCCAGTTTGTATTTGGACTTTCCCGATGATCATGACGAAAGTGGGTGGAATCAAATAGTTAGAATCACCTGTTGCAATCTAAATTGTCTCATTACTCTATCAGGCAAGTGAACCTCTACCACATCCCAATAGAAGGTTGGAACTCTAACACGCCATATGTCACGTCCAGTGCGACAATAGTCAGGAAGACTCTCAATTAAGTCATTAGTATATGGTTCCCAGATAAACTACATGAAAAAGGAAAAAACAAATGAGTCTATATATTTAAAATATACATAAAACCAAAGAAAAAATTATACACAATCTACCTGATCTTCTGTCATAGAGTCAAGTGCATCCCTATAAACTTTCAGCACATGCTTAGAACTGTTAGTCCAACTAAAGTGTCCAAACCATCTAGTAGCATGTGGACCCCTAGGAAAACCAGTAGGAAAAATATTTCTTGTACCTCTTTTTCCTACTATCTGTGGCCTAAGGACAGTGATCCTCTCCCATACCCAAACCTAATATATATATATATATATATAAAGCTAAAAGAAATATCAATAAATAATTTGTGCAATTATTAGAATTATTAGATATACCTGAAGTAGTGGTAGAAATCCAGCTATCTCATTTTGGGTACTCTGTGAGGCTTTACAAAGAAAACGATACAAGTACGCTAAAGTTGCACTACCCGAACTATAAGACCCAATTGTATTGATGTCCTCAAGCATAGGCAGGTACATAAGCTTCAAATAAGAACCAAATATATCTGTCATCATCATACCTGCAATCATCCAGAACATGTAACACCTAGCCTTCTCATTGACTATTTCTTGGGTTGCCATGTCTGACAATTGTGGCTCACCTAGCATGTGCGCTTTAAGCACAAAGACATTGAGAAAACTATTTCTAAAGTCTTGGAGAGATGGAAAAAAACCTAATAATATTTGAAAAATGTTTTGCCAATCTCCTATAGTTCTTATCGTCTCAGTACCAAGTACCGGAGCACCATTCATGGGTAATCCATACAACACCTCGACATCTTGCAAGGTGATAGTTATTTCACCTGTTCTAAAGTAGAAAGTATGTGTTTTCGGACGCCAACTCTCAACTAATGAAGTGACTAAACTACGGTCGATTGTAGGCCTATTACATCTAAAAACACCATACAATCTAGATAATTTAATCACTTCTAAAACTCGTGGATGGATAGAAATTTTTCTACGAGCTTCCAAAAACTTCCATCACCCTTTCTCGTATTAAGAACCATATCAACACTTCCATTCCATATATCCCGTGACCTATGAGTGAGTTGTTCAGTTAATACAGACGACTCAAGTGGCTCGGGATCTAACTTGTATGAACTACTGCCAACCATAAAAAAGGTACCTATACATAAGTGAATAGAAATTTTCACTATAAGAAACAAATTAACCAGCCATAAAGAAAAAATTATTCTCCAACAAAGTTTACAAATATTCTTTCTCCTTTAAAAAATATCTCATTTCTTTGTCTACAAATAATTGTTCATAATTTTAAGCATAGTTGAATAAAAGTTGAGAAATATAAAAGTTTAAAATAGAGATTCAAGTTGAGGCAAGGAGAACAGAGAGTATATTCATACCAAAAACTTGAGGCTAGGGTTTCACAATTCGAAACACGAACGATTAATTACTTAGATAAAAGACATTGCACTGTAAATTGAATCAACCATAGATGATTGAAATTGCTAAAAAAAGGTAAGAAGTCATAGACGATAGATGAGATACGAGAGAGAGAGAAGAGAATTGAGAATTCCTTTCAAACTTTGGGAAATTGGATACACTTACAATTATTTGAAGTATCATTTTTATTTGGTTTTAAAAAAAGAATAGCAGTCACGTATTATTCCTAACACGTTACTGGTAGTAACGTTTTACGGTCCGTTAAGTTTTTACTCCTTTACTTTTGACCCTTACATATTTTTAATAAAATAATAGGGTAAAACATTATTGGTAACAACGTATATACTAAGGCTATTACATTGCTATTTCAAGATACCACTAATTGTTAGCGTTGATTTGAGGTTTTCAGTTAGAATCTGATTTCAATTTATTCTGAAAACTTCGGTGGGGATAGTTTCGAACGCAGTGCAGGTTATATCCTCTAATATATCCTATGTTTTCTATTTTTCATTTCAATTCTGCCTTGTGGGTCCTATTTCTAGTTCTAATTTAGATCGCTGTTTTTTTATTTCTTGTTTCAACTTTGCCTTGCATTTGCTATTGTTGGTTTTAATTCTACCTCCTGAGCCTATTTCTTGGTTCACCTCTACCTTTAATTTATAGGGAAAAGGATCAAATATACCCCTTAACTTTGCTAATAGGTCCAAATATACCCTCCGTTATAAGTTTGGTCTAAATATGCCCTCACTGTTAAACTGTAGGAGCAAATATACCCTTAAACTTTACAAAAAGGTCTAAATATACCCTCCGTTATAAGTTTAGTCCAAATATGCCCTCGCTGTTAAAGTTTAGGAGCAAATATACCCCTTAACTTTGCAAAAAGGTCCAAATATACCCTCCGTTACAACCCATAACCCGACCCACCAATTTGGACCAACCTATAACCCAACCCAAATATTTTTTTATCAAAATTTCAATCTTATAATATTATCAAAATATTTCATCAGTTCAATGACTCTTCAAATATTATGTTAATATTGTATTTTCCTTATTACCAGTGTGTTCTACTTCAAATATTGTGTTGATATTGCATTTTTCAAACTTTGGTTTATTTTCATATTGTTTAATTTTATAGTGAAAGAATCTAATCTACTAAAATATTTCAAAATAGTTGTAAAATGTGGAAGAATCAGGGTCCTGTCTTCTCCAGCTGTTTAGCTCCTAAGAGACGGACAGACAAAAAAAAGGATTATCATATCCAAAATAGGTCTTGTTTCAATCTTTGAAAGTAGTATCAACAATTTTTACAACAAACTTCTCGAAGGGCAGAGTAGAATCACTTTAATATACAAGTTTGATGCCTCAAGTTACACAGTTAGGTTCGCGGAATAGATTCATAATTTTTCCTCCGAAGGCTAGATAGACGGAAAGAATGATCCTCATTTAGATGACTTCTAGAGATATTGTCTTGTTGATGGAAAAAGTGCCCTCAATGATGGAAAACAAAATTTCTGTCGGGTTATGGGTTGTTCCAAATTGGTGGATCGGGTTGAAGTTGTAAAAGTGTTGGGTGAATTTATTTTTTATGATGTGCAATTATTTGGCTAACGTGGTAATTAAATTTATTTAAAATAAAATAAAATAAAATGGGCTTGTAAATTTCTAACTAATCATTTAACATCCAGAGGGGTATATTTGCTCCTAAACTTTAACAATGATGGCATATTTAGGCCAAACTTGTAATGGAGGGTACATTTGGACCTTTTCGCAATTTTTAGGGGTATATTTACTCCTAAACTTTAACAGCGAGGACATATTTGGACCAAACTTGTAACGGAGGGTATATATGAACCTTTTTGCAAAGTTTAAGGGTATATTTGCTCCTAAAGTTTAACAGCGAGGGCATATTTGGACCAAACTTGTAAAGAAGGGTACATTTGGATCTTTTCGTAAAGTTAAGGAGTATATTTGACCCTTTTATATTTGACCCTTTTTCCTAATTTATATTTGTTCAAATTTCTTCTTGGTTTTCTTTTTCTAAGTAATTGTTCGAATCTCTATTTGCTGTTAATTTTTTGTTGTTCAAATTATGTTGTTTGCCATACTTGTTCAAATTTCAGTCATTTTTCTTGGTTTCTTATCTTGATTGTTCTTGGGGGATTACTGGTTCTTGTTTATCTGTTACTTAATAGGAGTTAGTTGAGACTAGTATATCTATTTACAGGGGTGTTAATGTCTCTTTACTTGTGGGTAGTAGTTCGTGTTATTGATTGTTGTTTATCAAACTTGCTGTAGTACATTAGTTTTGTGGCTTTTGGTATACGTGGTTGATTTTTGTTTTTTCCTTGTAGATTTCACTCATTATTACCATTGTGTGTTTTTAGACTTTCTTTATGTATTTTAAGCCTTCCCTATTTGCTCACCTTTGTTCTATTCTTTTTTTTAGTGAGTAGTGGTTGTGGTGGTCGATGGTAGACTAGGGTCATGTTATAGGTTGGATTCAGGGCTGGGGTCTAGACTATGGTTGAGGGTGGAGACAGGGTCTGGGTCTAGTAGTGGAGTAGGGTTGGGTCTAGGATCGAGTATAGGATTGAGGGTGAGGGGTAGTAGAGTTAGGTGGGATAAATAAGCCTCCAAGTTGAGAGTTAGATCTTGGAACATAAGGACTCTTCAAGGAAAGTCCATCGACCTCATAAAGATTCTTAGGAAGAGGAGAATTAGTATAGCTTGTGTTCAATAAATCAAATGGGTAGGCTCTAATGTAAGGAATGTGGACTGGTATAAGTTGTAGTACTCGGGTAGCATGATGCATAGGAATGAAGTAGGTATATTAGTAGATGAAGAGCTTAGGGGATAGGTGGTGGAGATTAAGCGGGTTAATGATAGATTGATATTGATTAAGTTAGTCATTAGTGGATCTATATTAAATGTCATTAGTGCCTACGCACCGTAGGTAGGATTAGATGAGGAGGAGAAGAATATCTTTTGGGAGGCTTTGGATGAGGTGGTGAGAGGTGTTTTGAACACTGAGATGTTTTTTGTTAGAGGGGATTTCAATGGGCATAATGGGTCTTTACCAAGGGGTTATGATGATATGCATGGAGGTTTCGATTTTAGGGAATGAAATAAAGGAGAAACTTTACTTTTGGAGTTTTCTAGGCTCTTGGGATGTGGGCAGTGAATTTGAGCTTCTCAAAAAAGAAGAAGAATGTTATTACCTTTCGTAGTTCGGTGATCAAGACGTACATAGAAGTTTTTCTCTTTAGAAAGAGGGATAGAGTGCTATGTAAGGATTGTAAAGTCATACCTAGTGAGGATCTTTCGACCCAACATAAGCTGTTGGTGATGGACTTGGTATTCAAAATAGATAGAATAAAGAGGAGTGTGGAGGATCAACCCAGGATTAAATGGGGTAGCTTGACTTTGGCCAGTGCTTTGGAAATAGGGAAGAAGCTGAAGATTATAAGAGTTTTAAAGAGTAGAGGGGACATAGATAGTATGTAGGAGATGATGACCAGTTGCATTTGGGAGATTGCTATGGAGGTGTTTGGTGTCTCACGAGGCCGATCTAGCAAGCACCAGGGGGAATGGCGGTGGAATAAAGAAGTTAAAAGAAAGGTGAAGACTGAAGGAAGCCTATGCTAAGTTGGTTAGGAGTAAGGATGACGAGGATAAACAGACTAGTAAATGACGAGGATAAACAAACTAGTAAAGAGGCATATAAATTAGCTAGGAGAGAGGCTAAGTTAGTAGTTATGGTAGCTAAGACAACAACTTTCGAGAGCTTGTATTCAACTTTAGAGAAGAAAGGTGGGGATAAGATATTGTATAGGCTTACGAAGGTCAGAGAGTGGAGGGCCTGTGACCTTCATCAAGTAAAGTGCATCAAGGGGAAAGATGACAGAGTGTTGGTTGAGGATGCCCTCATTAGGAAGAGGTGGCAGTCCTATTTCCATAGAATTTTGAACGACGAGTGAGACAAAGTTTTCTTGCTGGAGGAGTTGGAGAACTCAGAGAGGTACCACAATCATGGTTATTATATGCGTATCGAGGTTAAAGAGGTCATAGGGGCTATTCGTAGGATGCGTAGAGTTAGGGAGAAAGGACCAGATGAGATTTTGGTGAATTTTTGGAAGAGCACTAGCCGATCAGGTTTGGAGTGCCTGATAAGGTTGTTTAACATCGTCTTTAGGGTAACAAAGATGCCTGAAGCTTGGAGATGGATTATGATGATTCTATTACCTAAGAACAAGGGGGACATTTAGAATTGCAACAATTTTAGGGGTATCAAGTTGTTGAGTCATACTATAAAGGTTTGAGAAAGGGTGGTAGAGTTAAGGCTAAGAAGGATCATGATTATTTCTTAGAATCAGTTCAATTTTATGCTAGGTTATTAGACTACTGATGCTATGCACTTCGTGAGGAGATTAGTGAAGCATTTTAGGTAGAGGAAGAAGGACTTGCACGTGATGTTTATTGATCTTGAAAAGGCATATGACAAAGTCCTCAAGGAGATTCTGTGGACGTTCTTGGAGGATAGAGGGGTGTATGTGGCATACATGAGGTTGATTCAGGACATGAATGACGGTGCAAAGATACGTGTGAGGATGGTAGGAGGATATTCAAAACCCTTTCCTATTTAGACAGGGTTGCACCAAGGATCAACTCTTAGCCCATTTTTATTTGCCTTAGTGATAGATATTTTTACATGGTGTATTTAAGGAGAGGTGCATTGGTATGTTATTTACTGATGATGATTTTTTATTGACGAGACTCGAAGAGAAGTTAATGAGAATGTCGAGGTTTGGAGATAGACCCTTGAGTCTAAAGGATTTAGGTTGAGTAGTATTAAGACGGAGTACTTGGAATATAAGTTTAGTGATTTTTCGTATGAGGCTGACGTGGTAGTGAAGCTAGATTCTTAAGTCATTCAGAAGAATGAGAGTTTCAGGTATCTTGGGTCTATGATTCAGGAAAATCATGAGATTGACGAGGATGTCACACACTGTATTGGTGTAGGGTGGTTGAAATGGAGGCTCGCTTCGGGAGTCTTGTGTGATAAGAAGGTGCCTCTTAATATTAAAGAAAAGTTTTACAGAGCGTCAGTCCAACTGGCTACGATGTATGGAGTGGAGTATTGGCCAGTTAAGAACTTCCATATCTAAAAGTTGAAGGTGGCGGAGATAAGGAATGTATGATGGATGTGTGGGATTATCTGAAAAGATAAGGTTAGAGAAATAAGATTATTCAGAAGAAAGTGGGAGTGACTTCAGTGGAGAACAAGATATGGGAAGTGAGGTTACGGTGGTTCTGACATGTGATAGGGAGGTGCATAGATGCTCTAGTACGAAGGTGTGAGAAGCTGGCTATGATTAAGTGGGGTAGAGGTAGGCCAAAAAAATATTAGAGGAAGGTGATTAGGCATGATATGAAGCAGTTATAGCTTACGGAGGACATGACCTTTAATAGAAAGGTGTGGAGGACGGAGATTAGGGTAGATGGTTAGTGGGTAGGAGTTCAGCCATTTTAATAGGAGAGAGTGCTTTGTTTGTATCTATGATTGGAGATTCTTGTTCATGGTGTTTTAGTGATGTCTACGATTTTGGATAGATAGTTTATAGTAGTACCTTGTGGGTGTCTTTTTTCCTTTATTGTCTAGCAATGTGTTATCCTATCTTGTTGTGTGCTTTTGTTTGTTATACTATCATATGTCCTGAGTTGGGTGTCTATCAAAAACAACTTTTCTACTTCATCTGAGGTGGTGACATAGACTACGTACAATTTACTCTCCCTAGATATCATTTTGTGGGATTACACTGGGTATGTTGTTGTTACTGTTGTTATATATATATATATTGTCTTGTGTGTTACATATGTTATATAACGTGTTTGTGTGCACAAATGAGAGGTAAGGACCTGGGGAAATGGTTAATGCATAGTGAAAATGTGAGGATAGGGTGGGGTTTGAGAAGTTAAAGTTCAGATTTGCAAATTGCTTTAGATTGGTTTTTCTCCTTTTCTGCTTTGTATGTTGTTTCTTGTCTTGTAATATTGTCAATTTTATCTTTTTAAGATAATAATAATAATAACAAAAAAATAAAATATTAGTCATCTATTATTAGAGCAACAAAGTACATGAAAATAAAATAACTAGAGCAAATTAAAATGTCACTATAAAATTTTATAAAGTCATTTTCTTATTTATTTAATTTTTATATGACTTCCGTTATTTTTTAATTATTTCTCATTACTTTCTAACCCCAATTAATTTTTGCAATATTATTTGTACATACAACTGCCTCTAAGAGTATTTTGAAACAATAACAAAAATTGGCGTTGCAATTGAATTGTGAATTTGTGATTTTAAGTTATGCAAGTTATATCATATCAAAATAGATAATTAAGAATAATTAAGAAATCAGAAAGATTTATCAATTCTAACCATGAATGATACTCTCAAAAAAATCAAGGATACATTTGTTATAGGACTTTGAATATATAGATCTTGTCCCTCTCTGAACTTATTCTTCCAAACTATTTTTCTTCTTCTTCTTGCTATCTCATTTACTGATTTAAGCGTCGTTCGAAAGTTTATTTCTGACTTTTAGCTTCTTATCCATCAAAGCTTTCTGTAAAGAAAGTTAGAGAATTTTTTTTAATCGAATTCTTCTTGGCAGATTTATTTTCTGACTTAGGAGCAATAGGATAACACAGAAATTTCAGCCTAAACTATATATCAAAAGGGTAGCGTTCGCGAAACAAACTTGCAAAGAGAAATAGCATATCAGCCATAATATAAACCAATTGAGAACTCAAAAACAAATAATTAAAACATTAATCTTTTCTAAAAAATTGAATACTTTCTTATCTTTATCAAATAATGCAACAAAGAATAAAATATGTGAATAATCACGATATGATTATTTTATAACTCAAACTTTCAACTTACATTACTTATAATTGAGAGTTCATCATATGAACGCAATCACCATTATGTAAAATCATAACTTATAATCATAAAGATTTATTGCCAAAAATAAATAAACTACTACAAAAGAAATCCTAAAAGGTAGCATGAGAAGCAAAATTGTTACCATGTTTAAGTAGTTGAAGAAAGATAGGAAAATAAAAGTCTAAAAAGTAGGTCTTCAAGCAGATGTATGTGATGCAATTAATAAAGGCAGTGGTGTTTGGGGTACAAACCTTTTGGGCTCAAGTGTTCATTCTTCCGAAGAAAATAATGAAATTGATTGATGGTGTATGTAGATCCTTTCTATGGACAGGTGAGGCAAACATATCCAGAAGAGCCCTTGTAGCATGAGAAAAAGTCTTTCTCGCAAAGTCAGTAGGGGGCTTGAATGTTCACCATCTCATCACTTGGAATAGGGCAACAATACTAAAACACTTATGGGCTGTTATTGAAGACAAAATTGCTTATGGATCAAATGGATACACTCGTACTACTTGAAAAATGAATAGACCCTATCCCTGGTACCATCACCCGGGTGGTAAAGAAAATTTTGAAGGCTAGGAAGTTTGTATTACAGGACCCAAGATAAGGGGATTTGTAGACTAAGCTTAGAAGTATGGTCGTCAATCGAAAATTCTCCATCAAGAAGATGTACATCAGCGTGCTACCGGTACATCTCAAGGTTCCATGGAAGAGCTTGGTACTAAATCCTAACATCCACCCAAGACACAACTTTATTCTTTGGCTTGCTGTGCAAAGAAGGCTACCAACAGTGGATAGATTATTAACAATTAGTGTGAGAACCCCCAATCCTGTGCTTTTTGTGATAGTAGTGTTGAAACACTAGATCATCTTTATATTGAATGTAGAATAGCTAAGGACTTATGGGAAAGAATATTCTGTTGGCTGGGAATACATAGGAATATAGGGACTTGGCAAGAGAAAATTCAATGGATGTGCACCTGGGCAAAGAAACAAACTGGAAGAAGTGCAATAGTGGCCTACACTTTTGCATGTTTGACAACAACAATTTAGAGGGAAAGGAATCATATAAGGTTTCAAGCTGGCCGCTACCATGAAGATATGATATGCAAAGAAGTAGCAACGTTTCTTCACGTGAGAGGAGTAGCGGTTAAAGCCTGACAATCGATCCTGAGGGTACTCAATTCATTCCCTTGAGGAAGAATGTTGCATTGAGATAGAAAGTTGATAGTGATATTGAGTAATTTGTAGTGAGGCCTATTGTAGAGAGAGGGTAGAATTGTATGTTAGCTAGAGGTCTCCTTCACTATTAGGCTTGCTGTTTTAGTTGCTAAACGTTTGAGGAACAAAGGGTCAGCCTCCGTCCAGACTTTAATGATTCACTTTGGGATAATAAAAATTATTTACTAGAAAAAAAAAGATGTATGTGATCGAATTGAGGTGATTTTTCTTTTGGCAAAATACGTAGATAGACCCTTGAAATTTTTGACTTTTTTCATATTGGCACCTCAATTAGGCCATGTACCTATTGGACCCTATAGTCATTCACAAACTAAGCACAAATTACATAATTTCATATTAAATTTGATGCGTGAAAATCACTTGCCATGACATGAACTATAACCAATCATAAAATTACATGTCATCGAAGAAATAAAAATAAAAAAATTTAAAAAAAGGAAAAAAATTCCTTTTTTTGTGTCATCTTCTTCCTTTAGGGTGTGTTTGGTATGATGAAAAATATTTTCCTATTTTTCCTTGTTTGGTTGTAATATAACTTTGGAAAAATATTTTTCAAAAGGAACTCATTTTTCTCCATTTGAAAGAAAATGACTTCCCTCATGGGCCAAGGGTGTTGACACCCAATTTTGGCTTTCCAAACTTAAAATTAACGCATTTAGGCTCTCTAATCGTTAAAGTGCATAAAATGCAAATTTGCATATATTTTTATAATTTTTAACAAATTATTGATAATCTTTATTATTTTAGAATATTTGGTTAATTTATTGTCATATTATAATTGTGCATCATTTATTAGTAATTATTTTTAATTTCGTAAATTTTAAAATTTTTATTAGTTTATTATCATTTTAATATTTTTGCATAGTTGTTTGTATACATACACAACGTAGCATTGCAATTCTTTACCGCATAGTGTAATTTTAATTATTTATAGCATAGTATATTTTTCAAGATAATTATATTTTTTATTTGTAGTTTATATTTTTTTTATAACTATACATCGGCATTCATATTTTTATATATTATTTAATACAATCTGCAAACGATAATGTCTGATCGATTATTTTAATACACTGAAAAACAAACCAGTCAAGTTAAGATCCCATCACTTTTTAAAAGTTGACACTTGAAATGAGGGGTTGATATTTTTAATTTTTTGGATAAAAATTTTTATTCATTAGTTAAAAGAGTGAAAAATTCATTTAACAATAACCGCGGTCTAATACATGCTTTAGGGGACAAGAAGGGTTGATTTTCTTATTTTGTGGATAATGAAGAGGGTTAATTTACATTATAACTAAGATGACTTTTTTTATTTTTTTTTGAAAAAGAAATAAAAAATAAACTAAAGGGTCCTCTCCTTTCTCTTTTATGCTCTTTTTCTCTTCCTGCTCACTGCCATTGCCGCCCCACCACCACCGGACTCCGGTGGATTTCTCACAACAGCACCACCACCGCACTCCTTCCTCTTCTCTCTCTTTCTTCCCCATACGCCTTCTTTCTTCACCGGCGAACTCTATTTCCGGCCAGACTCAGTGGAGTTCACGCCGGAATAACCAAAGCTGTCCATCATCACCGCCACGTCCCTTTCCCGTCGCTTAACACCATAAACCACCAACAACCAGCCCACTACCACCACTATATCATCTCACTTCACCTTCATTTTTTTAAAAAATTAATTATTGTTGGTAAATCTATTTTTTGGCTGTAGTTTTGGCGTTACTCTGGAGAAAGCCATTGAAGCAACGCCACTCCGATCACTGCTTTGTCTTTTTATACACATTAAATATGATTATTGATTTTTAGTTTTACAGATTTGACCGGAGGTGAATTTTCTGGAAAATCTTGTGAATTTCGGTGGTGGTTTACTTTTTACTCTTCATGTGCACTAAAAAATTTGTTGTTGTTTTCTAAGTTGCCTCACTGCTAATGCATTTTGCTTGTTTGCTTTTTATTGGCATTATTTTGTACTGATTTGACATAATTTTGATATATTCTGGGTGGAGCTGCTACTGGTTCACATTTTTTTGAAATGAAATTTTGACAAGTTCGTCCTTTTTATTTGCCGCCTTTGAGGTTATATTGATAATGGATAAGATATTACATGATTGGTCAATGAAGAAATTTTTCATTGATTTTTGAGGTCTTTGCAAATAAAAAGATGGATATTACGTATATAACTATGTAATAAAATAAATATTTCGGGCGATGACGAAAATTTTATAACAATGCAAAAAATTTTGTGATTCGTATCTTGGCAAGACGATTGAAGAAGATTAATAAATCAGCAATCACTTTGTAGTCATGTCATATTTAAAATCTAATCTGAGTCCATCTTTTAACAAAAAATTATATTTTCTTATACATGTATGCACACATACATTCTCAATTTATTTTGATAGTTGTTTATTTGTTACTAATATAAAGTGTTTATATAGGTTCTCGGGAATACTTGTCGAAAATGATATTCAAAGAACATCTTGAATATTTTGTATTTTTATTAGAAATATTAATTATAGTGAAATCTTTAGTTTTGGAGCGTTGGGCGGGGGTGCTCTTTATTTATACAATTCTTATCACGCGTTTAGGCAAATTTAGGTCGTCAATATTTATATTAAAATTAATTTAGATATTTGATTAAACAATTCACACTTTTTACACTAAAAAAACATTATGTACTTTTTTTTAAAATCAATTTCTTTTTTTATTCAATCTTTGCGTTTCTTTTTATATATCCTTATATACTTTCGTTTATACATCTTTACGTGCTTTTATACATATTTTGCAATAACATATGTATTATATTTTTTTGTATTTGCAATCATTAATTTTTCTTTTTCTCTTTTAATAATAAACCTAAGTCTGGTTGGGAACAACATTTGTGGATTCTGAAAGGTGCCTAATCCCTTTCCTTCGAAATAATTTGAACCCTTACCTAGAATTCAAAATTGATTTCATAGATTAAATAAAGTTATACTTGTTAAATAAATAAATAGGTTTTCTATTTTTCCTTAAAAATTAAGTGGTGACTCTGTACAAAGTCTATTCTTTTTGAGTCCATAATGTCTTGCTCGTTTTAACCTTAGGTAAAAATCGGGTATGACAAAGGGAAGTCATTTTCTAGAAAATATTGAGATGTGACTTATGGGAACATGGAACCAAAATAAATCAAACTATGAATACAGTGATCAAAATAGATCGCTTATTTAATAACGTGCCAAAATAGGCTAAACGTAATAATTTATTACGTTTTATACCTTTTTTTAACGGTTTGATAGCGTATGTGTACAGTAAAAAAGTTTTAGTGAAATGTAGTAATAATTTATTACGTTTTACAAAACTTTTTTTATAAAACGTAATAATTTATTACTTTTTACAAAATCTTTTGTAAAATGTAATAATTTATTACGTTTACATGATTTGACATGAAGAAGTGATGTGATAGTACACTGAGTTTTTTTAAAATAAAATTATAAATTAAAACTTTATAACTTTTTAAACTTTTATAAATTAAAACTTTTTATTACAATTTATAAATTATAACTTTTATTACGTTTCTTACCAATTTTTTTTAAAATTTATTGCTTCGTTTTGTTAAATCAAGTATCACCTAGCTCACTCTTGTGGACTTTTTCTTTCATAAATCGTATAAAAAGTTACTTTTTAATAAATAAAAAATAAAAAATACGTAATTATAAATTTATTTTATTAATACATAATAAAAAATTATATTATTTTCTAAATTTGATCAGATAAATGTATAATTGTTGATGTCATATCTCATACAAACTGACCGAATGATTAAAAATGTGTAGTTACATATTATGTTTTAAAAAATATATTATATTTTTAATTAGAGGGTCACACGGTCATGTAAAGTTAAAATTTAGGTAGGAAAAAAAATATATTTTCTATTCACCAACCAAACATCATAATATATTTTTTGAAAAATATTTTTCACTCAACAACCAAACATAAGAAAATAAGTAAAACACCAACTTATTTTCTATGAAAACATTTTCCATCATACCAAACACACCCTCAGTCTTTATCTATTTTACATCATTGAAGTATGAATACTCAATTTCTTCTTTCTCTCTCTTCTTTCATTATTATCCATATTTTCCCTTACATCTGTCCTATTTTCTTTGTATCTTCTAATTTTTTTTCACTTTTCATACACAATTTTTAGTGAGAAGAAAAAAAGGACCTTACCTTCACTCCTCTATCTTTTCACCTGAACAACACCCAACAACTATTAGAGGAAGAAAAAGAGTTGAGGAGCGAGGTGTTTAGCTTTCAGGTGGTCAGAAACCACGAGTAGCCATGCACGAGCTATTATAAAAAATTCAAAAATATTATTATCAAAATGAGTCTACTAGTGCATTTGTTGCAGCAACAAGCAACAACCAATTGAACCAATATAGTAATGCAACAACAAGCAATAATAACAAAAAAGTTATTAGATACCCACACGATGTTGATTTTTTCGGTGAAAATTTTATCAAAAAATGTCATCCCAACACAATCAGCTACCCCTCCTTGATTTCTATCTTAATTATACACACAATGTTGAACTTTTGATGTTGCATTTCTACACAAAACTCAAATTTTTGATATTGAATTTGATGATTTAGGGGAATTTTATCTTGATTCAATAAGAGGAAAAAAAGAAAAAAAGAGAGTAAATTATGGCTTCTCACTCTCCTATTAGAGAGTGTATTGCACATGTCATGCCATGTCAATAATTTTTTTTAATTATCACACTTTATAAAGGATTTAGGGTTCAATAGGTACATGACCTAATTGAGGTACTAATACGGATAAAGTCAAAAAGGTCAGGAATCTATCTATGTATTTTTTTTTAAAAAAATACTTAGAATATAGAAATAAGTTGTTTTGTAGGGATAACTTTAGTTCACATATTCAAATTTTAAAAAATAAACTGATTTAAATATTAAATTGGAAAAGTTCAAAGTGTGAGGGTAAACCGTGTATATGTGAGTTAGTTGGAGGGGGAGGGAATGTGGTATCTGGACGTGCATGAGTTAGTTTTATTTTGTTTACTTTTTTTTTTTTTTAGAATAATCTTTTACCTTTATTTTAGTGTCTCTTTGTTTTTCTTAAACAAGATGCAAAGTCAAAATACTTTTTTAATAAAAGTGTGTTTATTTTTCAAATCAAATTCAATCAATTTATATTATAATTCAAATACTTTTTTAATTATCTTATTTTTAAAATAAAACTGCTTTTATTTAAAAAGATAAAGTAACTTCTAGTTTTTGAAATATTTTTAAAAATACAAACCTAAAAACAAATACTAAGTAATTCATATTTAAATTTTTATGTAATATGCATATTCAATGTTGAATTTAAATTGGAGGAAGTTAATTTTTTTTAGTCAGATGTAACAAAATCTAATAACATGACAATTCCAATAATTTTAGAGAAAATGGTCAAATACCTCCCCAACCTTTACCCCAAATCTCAACTATACACTTATACTTTGAGAAGGTCCTATGACTCCCCTAAACTATTTTAAAATGAAATTATTATCCCTCCAATGCTGATGTAGCAAGAGAGTGTGTTTCACTCTCTTTAAAGAGAGTGAGAACGAAAATATTTTATTAAAAATTTATTTTTAATATTTCTTTAAATGAATATATATATATAATTTTAATTATTTATTTTCTTTCCTTCTTCTTCTCCTTCTCCTTCTCCTTCTCCTTCTTCTTCTTCTTCTTCTTCTTCTTCTTCAATGGCATCCAAGAACCCATCAATGACAATTAGTTTTTTTTTCTTCTTCTTCTTCAATGGCATCTAAGAATATATATATATATAATTTTAATATTTCTTTAAATGAATATATATATAATTTTAATTATTATTTTGCTTTCCTTCCAAGAACCCATCAATGACAATTAGTTTTTTTTTTTCTTCTTCTTCAATGGCATTCAAGAATTCATCAATGGTATTTTTATTCTTCTTCTTCTTCTTCTTCTTCAATGACATCCAAGAACTCGAATTACATGAGAATGTTGAATCAATTCAGACTGGAAAATAAAGTCACCAGATTTTTGAATTTTCCAGCGCTATCACTGTCGCGACACCATTTTGTGAAAATCAAATATTTTTTGGACATTAATTGTTGATTTGATTTTGATAAGATTACATATCGTGTGAATTCCATATGATTCATTATGTCATTGAAGAAGAAGAAGAAGAAGAAGATGATGATGATGATGATGATGATATGATGATGTGGCATGACGTGGAATTAATTTTTTATAGTAAAAAATGATATATAACGTGGAATTACGTGGCATGACACATGGCAACGCGTGTAGAACACAAATCAAAATAAAATCTGGGTATGAGTTTTTAGATGGGTATATATTTCACTTTAAAATAGTTCAGGGGGAGGAGTAATAATTCATTTTAAAATAGTTCAGGGGGTCATAGGACCCTCTCAAAGTATAAGTGTGCAATTGGAATTTGGGGTAAAAGTTTGGGGGTATTTAACCATTTTATCATATTTTTATGTAATTATTATTCTTTCTCAAAATAACTAAAGAAAAAACAAACACTAACTAATTCATCTTAAAATTTTATGTAATATATACATATTCAATGATGAATCTAAATTGGAGGTTAATTTTTTTTAGACAGATGTAACAAATCTAATAACATGACAATTTCAATTCCAAAATTTTTATATAATTATCATTCTTTCTCAAAATAACTTAAGAAAAATTTAATTATTATTTTCTATTAAATATGATTTTATTTTTTTAAATTAGCTTACAAATCAATTTTTAAATCAATGTTTGTACTTAATAATTAAGATATAAATTAAATTCAAATATGCTAATTCAATTAAATTTATTTTTAAGTTTGATAATAGATATAAAAATCTGATAACTTCTAAATAACTAAAAAAGGTTTTATAAATTCCTTAAATAATAACTTTCCATTTTTATTTGAAATTGGAAAAATTTAATTAATTCTGGTTTTAAATTAAAAAACAATAACTAATTTTACAAAACTTAACTAACTAGTCCTTAAAAGTAACACACGACAATCTCCTATATTGCCACTTGGTGACAATCTATGCAAGACTTTCTTGATATTTAGAATATATAGAAGAAGTGTGGTTCGGCTTCACTCTAGAAGCCTTACCGTGAGTTTTGGTGTTGTTGTTTCCTTTTCATATCAGTTTGAGTGATAGACTTATTTGTCAAGGCTTGTCACAACAAGTGCCATCATGACCCTTAGTTTTTGAATCGTGATACAAACCCAGTCTGAAGAAAGTTAAGGCATAACCTACCTCGAATGAAAAAACTCGATCCAAAATCCTCCAATCACGAAGCCTCCCCTCCACGAATGACCTCAAAATCAACTAAAACATACAAATATAGAATCTACGCGATAAAAGAAAGTCAACAATATCCATATTGTCTATTTTTGAGTTGGGATCAAAATGGACCCCAAAACAATTTTTTACAAAAAGGGTAAAACCAAAATTTTAGTTTATAAATACGTTACACATGATTAAAGGAAGCCATAAAAAATCCAAGTGAAAACAGGTTGAAATTGAGGTTTAAATTAAAAAAAAATACAAATTTAGGTATTTCGGGCCAAAATCTTCAAATTCCACTTTTGTAATCGTGATTTAACAAGCTTTAGATGACAAGAATCGAAAAAAAATAATTGAAATAGGGATTTAGAGCTTACCTAAGCTTGAAAATGGAAGAAATCGCCCAAAACCTCTAAAACCCGAAGCTCCAAGTCTAAAAAATGGTGGAAAAATCGAGAAAGTACCAGTATTGACCGCTAAAGCAGTCAAATAGCCACTTTTGTGGTCACCGCTAATGCGGTCAAGTACCATTTTAATAGTATCCGCATATGCAGCTAATTTTCTAAAGCAGGCAAGGGGCACTTTAGTGCCTATCGCTAAAGTGCCCATGCCCAGTTGGAGTCGGCCGCTTAAGTAGCCAAGTGGCGGTTTGGCTCCTATCGCTAAAGCTATCAAAATGGTGCTTTAGCGGCTACACTAGTTGGGTGGTGCACTAGTGTGGAACTTGAAAATTTTCAACTCTCCGCGGATCCCTCGAAATTCATCCAAAATCTTGTGAGCGCAAACAAATTAAGCTACCCTACCAAATTCGATGCTACAGACTCAACGATGATATCAAAATTTTAAAAAAAAATTATTTTCACAAAATTGACCCCTGAGACCTAATTTCACAATTTTCCTAACCGAGGGTCAAAATGAGATACCAAAGCCGTTAAATCACACCAACCATGTTACCAATCCAAAATCGACATTTCAAATCTGTTGATGCAATCCGTGTTGTCATCCGATGTACAAAATAATAAATGTTGACTGATGTCAACTATAAAGCCTTTTTAACCTACAAAAATCATAAACTCACACAAATCACACCAAAATACATTGAAAATTGTGCCAATCATTTCCATACCCTAGAAACATCACAAATCAACCACAGAGAGGGATAAAATTATCAAATCACATATAAATGAATAATTCACAAAAAATCAAGTCGTTACATCATCCACCACTAAGAATCTAGTTCATCCTCGAACTATAGGTAAGAGAAATACCCGAGTCAGCTAAATCTGAGGACAACTACCATGTATTTCGGACTTGACCTCTCAAGTAGCCTCATCTACGATGTTTTTACTAGACCTTAACCACCAGAATATATCTAGAATGCAATCGTGTAATGTCCCTAGCTAGAATGGAAACGAGCTCTTTAACAAAAGATAAACTCTCATATAACTGTACTGATTCCCAACGAATGACATGTGACTCATCCAGAATGTAATGTCGAAGTATGGAACATGAAAAGCTGGATGAACAACTGATAAATCTGGGGGAAATTCTAACTGATAAGCTATATCCCAATAGTTCAAAGAATCTCAAATGGTTCAATATACCTGGGGCTAAGCTTGCTCCTCCTTCCAAACCTCATCATGCCCTTTATGAGAAACACGAAGGAAGACCAGATCACCAGCACTAAATCTCAAGGCACGAAGTGTACAATCCATATAACACTTTTGCCTACTCTGGTCCACTCTAAGTTTATCCTGAATGACCCAAAATCTATCCAAAGACTCGTGAATCAAGTCTTTACCTCAAGGTCTAACCGAGGAAACCTCAAACCAACTAATTGGAGAGCGGCAACACCTATTATACAAAGCCTCGAAGGGAGCTATCTCAATACTTGAATGGTAGCTATTATTATATGTAAAATTTGACAAAGCTAGATGCTGCTCCCACTAACTTTCAAAGTCCATAACATACGCACAGAGCATATTCTCCAAAATTTGAATAGTCCTCTCCGACTGACCATTGATCTAGGGGTGAAAAAATGTACTAAGATCAACCCAAGTACCTAATTTTTCTTAAAATTCTTTCTAAAAGTGAGAAGTAAGCGCCGAACCTCTATCCAAGTTGATAGACACTAGCACACCATGGAGACAAACTATGTCACAAATATAGATATGAGCCAACCTCTCAGCACCGAAAGAAATCTAAACAGAAATAAAATGGACAAATTTGGTTCATCAATTCATGATGACCCAAACTCTATCAAAACCACAAGAAATATCAGGCAACCCCATCACCGATTCCATAGTGATTTGTTCCCATTTCTATTCAAGAATGGAAAATTTTTGAAGCAAACCACCCGACCTCAAATGCTCGACCTTCACCTGCTAGCAATAAAGGCACCAAGCTATAAAATCTGCTACATCCTTCTTCATACCACCCCACCAGTAGTATTGTCTTATATCATGATATATCTTGGTCACTCTTGGGTGAATAGATTACCTAGAATAATGGGCCTTCTCCAATATCAATCTTACCCAATCTCGATACACATATTTGGCCTTCAATCCTCATGACACCATTAGAATCAAGTGAGGATTCCTTAGCCTCACCACTCAACAACTTGTCCTGAATCATTCTCAACCCAATATTATTAAACTGATGAGCCCAAATTTGCTCTATCAAAATAGATCTAGCCTCCACGAATGCTAAAACACACCTAGGTATCAAAATATCAAGCCTAACCATCTGGTTATCCAATGACTAAACTGCTAACGCCAAAGGCCTCTCTTAGGTTAAAAGATGGCCAAGCTATCTATACTAGTCAACTTTTGAATCAACGCATTCACAACCAAATTAGCCTTTTTAAAATGATAGAGAATAGTCAGGTCATAGTCTGTAATGCCTCAAATCTGGTACCCAAAACATTACACGATGCTCATAACCCCAAAGGACCACAAGCTAACCCATGACTGATATCTGTAACTAAGCACTGAAAAATATACTACAAATATATGGAATATAATCTGTAAGGCCATAAGGTTCAAAACTGAACTAATACTAAATATAGAACAATGTCTGAAATGGGGTATAAGAATACCCAAAAACTGAAATAAACTGTCTGAAAACATGCTGTAGTCTGAAAGCCTCTAAACTGTTTGAAAACTATGGAGTTGATGGGACATATCCCCAACTAACTCTGAACTACTGAGATAATAAAGTAATAAAATAATCATGATATCCTCGAGTGATGAGGACTAACTGCTAGTCTGGATACTGAATGTCTAATCTACTAAGGATGCTCGGGAGCTCGTGCTTTTAAACCTATGGTATAAAATACCATAGTGCAAATACGTCAGTACATTGAATGTACTGGTATACAAGTGAGGTAGGCTAAATGCAAGGGTTCATATGCATGAACAATAATAACTGACTGTATAACATGAACGTTAGAATACATGCATGAATACATAACTGTTACTAAGATCATGATAATGCTGACTCATGAATTCTGATAACGTGGATTTACTGATATCTGAGTACTAATACTGGGATACTGAATGAGTGAGTCTATTGAGTACTAAGGAATTAATGTCATATTACAGATAAAGAAATGATTGTTTTTGATAGTTTTGATTATGAAGAACTGGTCTGATTGACTGTATCTGACAGTCCTAAAAATAAACAATAATAACATGAGTTTCGTATAAATTAATATACTATTAACTGGGTTCATGATAACATGATTACTAAGTTTGAATAATGATAACATGAGTGATTGTATCTGACAGTCTTGATACTGATTAAACTTCGCACTGTACTGAGTTGACTGTATCTAATAGTCCTGGATTTCTATAGAACTAAACTGAGTTCTATTACTGAAACTGGATCTATAACTGAGACTGTGGGAAGTAGTTATCTAACCTATATGCCCCTAATATGCCATTATAGCTGAGTTGGGGTCCAATCTGTAACCCCAATTGGAAGGGTGTCAATACCATGCCACTGGTAAGGATAATCTGTGAGTAACCCTCATATAATAGGTAACTCTAGTGAGAACGGTGGGAACCCTCATATAACAAGTTAAGCCACCTCATCTACCCTCATATAGCAGGTTATGATGTCTTAACATATGCTGGCTACGTAGTTCTAGAATGTAAGGATTGCTTATAAAAATCACACCCTCATATAACAGGTGAGTTCCTATCCTTGGGTTCAATCGGTGCTAACTCCTAGTCCCAACTGAATAGACACTGAGCTTATTAGCTGAAATGAACTAATACTAATGGTATTGTTTAGTAGAGGTAAACTGAGTTCACTAAGTTCCATTGACTGACGAAATGCTATTGAGATCTGAGGACTGATAGAGAGTACTGCAGTTACTGAGATTACTGAGTACTGAGATCACTAAAATTACTGGGCTACTGAGATTACTGAGATTTTTGAGAATTTCTAAGATTACTGAATGAGACTGAGCTGATACTGAGTTTACTGAGTTTTCCTAAGTTACATGACTGACTGAATTCTACTGATCATGGCTTGACTGAGAGTGTCATGAAGACATAACACTAGCTCTAGGCATACAACTAAATTATCGGGTACAAGTACCCCCAGAACTCGATAGCATAAAACTGACAGAACATGAAGCTTCTTAAACACATGACCATTATCAACAATTCATAATACATCAATTTGGGGATTTCATGAAGCACATGGTTATCAGTCTTGTACATGAATAGAATTGCATATAAACATGACATACTTTTATTAACCTAATCTCATGGACATTCCCTCAACCCTTCATAATGCACACAATATCATGGAAGTCATTCTTAGTCATAGGATAAAGCATACACTTATCACTTGGTTCACAATTAAGCTATAATGCATAATTTCTATTCTCTTAGGCATTTTATCAAACACCTAAATGCATGACTAAGGGTATAGGCATAACCATCAAATTAATACAACAAAACTCCATATTTCAACTCAATTTCACATGTTTCAGGCCACATACTAGCAAAGGTTCATGAACAACACATAAAGATTCCAACTTGGGAATCATACAACCATAATCACATGAACATAATCAACCCACAACAAAATATTCACAATACAAGATTTAAAACTTGATTCTTGGACTTCATGGATGAAAGGAATCCATGAATGAACACTGTGCATACCTTAGTTCT
>JAPEIP010000013.1:184953708-184963967 GCA_026120095.1 Capsicum chinense
AAGATAAACATGGTTACAAATAACCCACAACATAAATATCATGTTTTATAATTTGAAAGAGGGTTCTTGGACTTCATGGATGAAAGGAATCCATAAATCAACACTTGACATACCTTAGTTCCTGATTTTACAAAGATTGATGGAGAGATTCTTAAATTTGAGTATTAAATTTGAATCCTTAATTGAAAACCCTAACTTGTTCTTGAGAGAAACTTGAGAGAAACTCTATATTTTGGGTGAAATATGGCTGAATCACATGTTATTGGGTTTGTCTAAGGATGGGAAATTGACTTATTTTCCCTTAAAAATACGAACATTTAATGACAAAAAATTGAGTGCCGACGCTACAAGCGACGTAATGTGTTGATATCTGTGACGCAATACTCGACGCATCGTGCCATGATCGCGTCGAGCCTCAAATTTTTTTTTGGCTCTGGCAGCCTGCATAAATATTGACCAACGCAATTGGCAATGCAGCGCGCCATGATCGCGTTGGTCTACTATTTTAGGACTCTAAACATGATCTAAACGTGTTCTGAAAAATTTGAAACTTGTCTGGGAACACGTATTGGCCTTTCTAATCATGAACTAATAAAAATACGGACCATTAAAGGATGTTAAGGTGGCAAAATAAGATTGTCAACTTTCGAAGGCCAATAATAGGCTAAGTCTGGGAACCTAGTTAGAATTTTCTAAGTCTGGGACTCCTTGACAAGCTTAAAGGATTGAATTAAGATTTAGGATTTTAGGGGGTCTTACACGTACCCCAAGGTGATACACTAAGTCAAATAAATCCCTCTTCCAACAAATCCTGCAACCGATCCTTCAATTTATTCAACTCTATTGGGTCTATTCTATAAGGAGGAATAGAGATAGGCTTGATGCATGGTTCAACATTAATAACTAAGTTAATATCATGGTCCAAAGGCATACTAGACAAATTAGTGGCAAAAACATCCAATAACTCATGAATAATACAAATAAATTCCAAAGAAGGAGGTGAAATAACACTAGTATCGTGAATATGGGCTAAATATGACAAGAACCCTCTCTCAACCAAATGACATGCACACAAAAAAGATATCACCCTCTTGGGACCCAAATAAAGCATACCCTTCGAAGCTATCCTTGGCACACCCGATGAAGCTAAATTTATAACCTTAGCATAACAATCTAGGAAGATATGATAAGGAGCTAACCAATCTATACCCAAGAGATAATGGGATATGTCCCTAACTAACTCTAACTAATAAACAAATTAATGAGATAATAAAGAATTGATCATGTCCTCAAAAGATGAGGACTTACTGCTAACTCTGATTGCGAAGATTGGAATGCTATTGATGCTTTGGAGCTCGTGCTTATGAACCTATGGTATAAGATACCATAGCATAAATGTGTCATTACTTTGAATGTACTGGTATGCATATGATATTGGCTGAATGTAAAGGGTTTACATGCATGATCTATACTAACTGACTAAATAATATGAACGTGAGAATACATGAATGAATACATAATAACTGTAACTAGGGTCATGATAACAGGATTACTGAGTCTGAGTACTGATAATATGAGATACTGATAACTATAGAACTAAAATAACTGATACTGAGCGACTATACCTGGCTGTCTAGTTTCTGATAGAACTAGCTAAGTTTTGTACAATTCTGAGTTAACTGTATGTAAAAGCCCTGAATTCTATAAAACTATCTGAGTTATATTATTGAGACTGAATGACTATATCTAACAGTCCTGATTCTATAACTGAAACTGTGGGAGGTAGTTATGTAACTGACATGCCCTGAAACTGAACTAGTGGGGTCCAACCTATAACCCCAGTTGGAAGGGTGTCAATACTATGCCATGAGTAAAGACTAGTTGTGAGTATACTATCTCTGGAAGAGAGCTCTTCTGTCAACCCCTCCTGGTAGGTAACCCAAATGAGATGGATAAGTCCCTAAACGCGTAGGGTGCATCTCAAACTATGCTAGCTATGTAGTTCTGTAACATAAGGATTGCTTTTAAGGATCATACCCCTCACTGAACAACAAGTGAGTCCCCATCCTTAGGTTCACTCGGTGTTGAATCCTACTCCTAACTGAATAGACACTGAACTGATACTAATGGTATTGTTCAGCAGAGCTAAACTGAGTTCACTAAGTTCTGTTGACTGATAGAATGCTATTGAGATCTGAGAACTGACTGAGATTACTGAAGTTACTTAGATTTACTGGGAATACTGAGGTTACCGAGATTACTGAGTACTGAGATCATTGAGATTACTGAACTACTAAGATTACTGAGATTTTTTTAGGATTTTAAGGTTTTCCTGAGTCACATGACTGATTGGGTTCTATAGATCATGGCTTGACTGAGAGTATCATGAAAACATGACACTAGATCTAGCCACACAACTAAATTATTGGGTACAAGTACCCCCAGGAATCGATGAAAATAAACTGACAAAGCATGACTTTCTTGAATACATGACTAACATCAACAATTCATAGTTCATTGATTAAGACATTTCATCAAACACTTGACATGCATGAACTTGTACATGAATGGGGATTACATAGTATTATACTAGTATGGCACTTTTTCTTTGCATAGGTATTTAATCAAACACATGGGGAGCATGCTGTGGTTATACAATCATCAACACATCTAACAATCATGGATACATTAATCAACTTGTAAATTAAAGGGAGTTTATTATGGTTATTACGAAAATATTCATATATGATGTCTGAGCTAATGCTAACACATTTGATGCTTTTAACTAGAAATAATTGTAACGAATTAAACAACTTTTATCGTTTTTGATTATTTTCTCTTTGAGAATGCAGAAAAGTCAAGATGCAAGAAAACTAAAGACAATAAGAGCAAAAGAGATAAATTTGGAATAAGTGTCCATGAAAGTGTAGTTGGTGACTTATCAGATAAGTTGTCAAATTTGTGATAAGTTATCAGAGTCATCATCAGCTGTAGACAGTGTAAGAAAGTTGGGGCAGATGTGTAATGACATCCCCTGATAAGCCTTCAGGTGTCTGATAAGCCATTAAGAATGCTGTCAGCTTAGGCAGAGATCATGTCAGTTGAAGAGGAGATGACGATATTTCTGGTAAGTCATCAAACTTTGGATAAGACATCAGGAGTTGCCATCAGCCTAAGACAGAAATCATTAAACTTGGAGGAGGAGCTGACGACAATGTTCGATAAGTCGTTAAACTCCTGATAAGGTGTTACACTTTGTTATCAGCTGTGCTAGAAAAAGTTGTATTCTGTGATTTGATTCCTAATTTAGCTCTTGTTATTTAAGGAAAAGTTCTTAGGTTTTATTAAGGGCTGACATTCATCTTGAACTTTCTGACATTCATCTCAAAACATACGAACTTACACTATTTTCTCTAGAACTTTACAATTAACTTTTGAGAGATGTTATCATAATTATCTTGGGATTTCTACCGCGATCTAATCTGAGAAACATTTGTTAATATTCACTATTCTATAAGTTATCATTTATCAAATTATGAATACAAATTGTTTTGTTGCTTTTTACATTATGAGTAGCTAATTTCTTTAACCCGAGTTGTGGGATCTCTGTACAATAACTAGGTGTTCAAGATTCTAAAGGTATTAGGAACTCTTTGGTAATTCCTCTATTTTACATATTGTCTATTGGTTGCAAACGATAGGTCATGCCTACTAGTGATTTGCTTGAAATAAGAAATCAACTCTAGTAGGAAGTGAATTATCCGCAGGGACTTGGAAGCATCAAACTTTTATTTAATAATAAATGTTGTAACAAGGTTAATTAACTTGAGACAACATCCTGTTACGAAATATAAATTCCCTAAGTTCGAAAGAATTAGGTAATTAAATGTCTAAATAGGTTGAGAAACATTTAGATATTACTTTAACAAGGATAATCTGCTGTTCCTACCTACCACAAGAATCTTGAACCGTTACTAGTATCTGTCAAATACCAACACTTATAGTGAACACAACTTTAGTTTTCCATATAATATGTTTACAAACACTGACACTGAATTGAGAAATAATTACTTGTTACCCTTCCAAAAACCCCCATTTATAGGAAACTTCTAACTATTAGTTGATTGACTCACGAACAACTCAAATTAACACCATATTCCCTATGGGATTCGACCCCAACCTAGTTGGGTTATATATTTGACAACGACCGCTTACTCTCTCATACGAAGGTGTATTTTGAGAGTTAGCAAAAATGGCACCGTTGCCGGGGAATACAATTGTAAATTTATGTTTGTGTGCGCTAATTGACTGTTAGTCAAGTTTCCTAATTTTACATTTATTTGTTGTTTTTGTTTTTTACAAGAACACAGTGGTGTATAACAATAACTAGAAGTTCAGGAGAAACGCTATTACTATTCAATCTGGAACCCTAAATGATCGACAGAATAACAGACCCACAGGAAGCTGATAGGATAGCCACCTTAGCTAGAGCTCAGGTTAATCTGCAGAATGACGGTCAACAAGCCCATCATCCAAATTCGGATGATGATGAATTGGGAGATGACGAATTGCTGAATCCCATTAACCAAAGGTGTGCAGAAGAGGTAGCTGCACCAGTGAACAGAAATGTAAATAGAAGCCATTCTTTTAGGGTGAGACCTAATTGCCAAGCTTTGCAATTTGATCCTAATAAGGATGATGATGGAATGGATGGAGCTTCTGCTACTGGAGCTATTATTCCCCCACCTATAGCACCAGGATCGAAGTTCAACATTACAAGTACTAAGATTCAACTCCTTCATATAAAGGGGTTGTTTGGTGGTTTTCCTGGGGATGATCCTAATATGTATTTGGTGAACTTTGTCACCATTTGCAAATCTTTTGATAACCTAGGAGTAGGTCAGAATACTCTCCATTTAAGATTATTTTTATTGTCTCTGTCTAGGGAGGCAACACTCTAGCTAAATGAGCTGACGCCCAATTCAATAACCCACTGGAGGCAATAGAAAGAGGCCTTCCTAGAAAGGTTCTTTCCACCTTCCAAAAGGGTGTTGTTGAGGGTTGATATTAGTAAATTTAGACAGCTCCCAACCAAAGCCCTTTATGAGACCTGGGAGAGGTTTAAGAAGAAGCTGATGCAATACCCGAACCATAACATGAAAGATATTCACCTGATGGAGACTTTTTATCGGTCTTTGAACCTATTACAAAGCCAGTTGTTGATAATTTGCAGGGGGATCATTTGTGGATATTGCTCTTCAAGAGGCCTCGGAGATGCTTCATCGAATAACCAAGCAAAGTAGAGCTTGGCATACCAGGGATTTTATGGAAGCAAGCCCTACTATGTCTGTTGGCATGACTGCAAAATAATGGAAGAAAGAGGAAGAACGCGATCAAGACATGGCACACTTAAAGACACAGATGGATTTATTGACCAAGCACTTATTATTTGTAAAGACTGAAAAAGTGAAAGCTATTGCATCACAAGGTAAAGATGATTCTAATTCGGAAGAAGAAGCCAACTATTTGAATAACCAGGGGGTTTTTGAGGCAATATCCAAGGAAATCATGGTCAGACTTATTATGACAAGGCTGGATAAAAGAATCAGGATCAAGGAAACTGGAAGAGAAAAAATGATAGAAGTGGGCTATATGTACCTTTCAAAAGCAGAGATAATGCGGCAAATAGCTCTGGTAAGATGTACATGGAGGAATGATAGAGAAATTATTAAAGGGATTTGAGGCTACCAACTCTGGGGTGACTACCATGAAGACCAATTTGTTTTCTATGAGTCAGTTGGTAAACTTGGAATCCATTTCGATCAAACAATTGAAATAACAAATGAGCCAACTCTCTGTAGTATTGAATCACAGGAAAAGTGGAATGCTGCCAAGTATATAATTCAAAATCCTCTAAATGATGGTTCGTGCATGGCTATTACCATATGGAGTGTTAAGGTTTTATCAGGCCCTTCTTTGGGCAAAGCTGTTAATAATGAGGTGATCAAAAAAGATGTTCAGTTTAAAGAAGGTAATCCAGTAGAGTTTGAGAAGCTGGATGGCATTGATATCCCTTCCAATCATCAACAGGTTGATGAGGTGGAATAAGGGAAAGAGAAGAAAAAAGAAGTAGTGGTGTAGACTCTCCCAAAACTACCACCTCTCTTTACTCAGAGAATGAAAAAGAAGGCCAATGATACAAAGTTTAGTAAATTCATGGCAATATTGAAGTAGCTAACAGTGAATGTGCCTTTGGTCGAGGCACTTGAACAAATGCCAGGATATGCTAAATTTATGAAGGATCTTGTGACAAAGAAAAGATCAGTGGGCTACAAACCAGTAGATAATCTCTATAATTATAGTGGTATTTCTGCAAGGTCCTTGGTGCAGAAGAAGGCATACCCAGGAGCATTCACTATTCCTTACACGATTAAATCTTTAGAATTTTCTAAGGCCTTATGTGATCTAGGAGCAAACATTAATCTAATACTGCTAGCTATTTATAAAAATTTAGGTTTGAAAGACCTCACACCTACCAACATGAGACTAGTTATGGTGGACAGGTCTGTGAAAAGGCCGATCGGTATGCTGGATGATGTAGTTATAAAAGTAGTTGATTTTATGTTTTCTACTGACTTTATGGTCCTTGATTGCGAAGTAGACTTTGAAGTGCCCATAATTTTAGCTAGACCATTCTTAGAAACTGGGAGAGTGATAGTTGACATGGAGCTGAATGAGTTCAAGTTTAGGATTAATTAAAAAAAAGCAAAATTTGAAATGCACCCATCCATGACACTGCAAAAAGAGATGAGTGTTTTCTCAATCATGGATGTGTTCTATGAGGATGTGAAAGAGGTATCAATAAGGTGTCTTGATGAATTATAAGTATTCAAGACGACTAAGTCATGCCGCGATACTAAATCAGGTGCTATTGGGAGGCAACCCAAAGTTTTTATGTTTAATCAAGGTGTATTTAGGACCAAGTCTGATAAGCTATCACACTTGTAATGAGCCATTACACCAGGTCATCAGAGAAGCCAAGCTTGAGGTACATTCTGTTTAGGGCTAACAACAACACTTGGTGGGCTATCACACTTGTGATATAATATCACACGAGGTTGTCAACTGAGCAAATTTTGAAATATGTTCTGGATAGAGCTTACGACAAAATGTGATGGACTATCACAACTCTAACAAGCCGTTAAGCTTAATCGTCAGATATACAGAAATAAGGCAACACTCTGCCTTGAGCTACTCCAGGTAGACCCTAACCCTTAGTTCAGTTTCTCTTTGCATGTACATTGAGGACAACACTTGATTTTAAGTTGAGGGTGTAGGGTGATTTGTTGTAAAATGTTATATTTGACTAGGAGAAATACAAGTACCTTAGGTAGTTAACATATTTTTTTTGATTTTTAAATACCTCTCCAATGATCTATTTTATAACTGTGCGATATGCATTTATGTGTAACCACTGTACATCTTGTTATTGCATTAGTACTAGTGACATGATAACCATTTCTAAATAATTGCATGAACCGGATGGGTAGTAGCCTGTAATGTACTTGTGTTCCATGTGCATGTGAGATATTGTTTAGTTCCCTTTGTATGTTAAATTCAGAACTTGCCCGGTTAGTCTAGCCTTGGTTGTAGGATAGGGAATAGGATAGAATCATAGGTCGTTTTGAGATTAGTCCACTTCTAGCCTAAATTACCTTCCCTATATGAATAATATCCCTTGATACCATTTTTGAGCCTAAATGCCTATTCTTTTATGATACCTATCACCTTCCCATTTATATCACAATAAACCTGTTTTGGCCCTGGTCCTCCTTGGACATTGTGCACTTTGACTTAGGTAAATAGCCTAAGTTGAGGATGGCTACCATAGGGGTACGTGATGTAAAATGAGTATGAAGAAAGATAAAATAAAAGAAAGAATAAAAAGCTGGGTGCTGTGGAAAAAGAATAAGAAAAAAAAGTTGTGAAAAAGAAGAAATGATTGTCAAAAAGACCGCACTCAAAAAGACCGCACCCATCCGGAGTATGTGTGATCAAGAAAAGAGAGAATTAGGTAAAGCTAAATAAGTGAGACCCCAAAAGTTAGTGTAGTGCCAAGGAAACTTAGTCACCTTAAATATCATCGAGTATCATACCAACCCTTAGCCTACGTTACAAGCTGAAGAGAAATACCTCTAGTGATCCTAGCTTACTTGTCTGAAAACCTTGGTAATGAAAATAAGGGCAAGCTTATGGTATTTGGCATACCTTGACTGGAACTTCTTTTTGAGAGTGAGTGTCTATTGATTGTCCCCTCAATTACATATATTATTTCTTATATGAGTGAGGAGATACTTCTTTGTTGTAAGGGCACACTGGTTATGTTGCTAGTTCCTAACTTGTTTGGGTAGTATAATATTGGTACATGCATGGTGGTTGTTGCTAAGTTGATGCCATAGCTTGATTCCTTTGTGTTGCATTGTTGCTTTTCAGTAATATACACAGTTTATTTTGAGATGATTGACCTTGGAGATGGTAAATATGTTTTGATCTAAAATAAATGATTTACAGTCGAATGTGCTTTGTATCCTCTTAATCATGTTTAAGTTGCTTGAAGACAAGCAATTATTTTAAGTTAAGGGTGTTGATGTGTGAGCTAATGCTAACACATTTGAGGCTTTTAACTAGAAATAATTGTAAAGTCTTAAGTAACTTTTGTTGTTTTTGATTGTCTTCTCTTTGATAATGTAGGAAAGCCAAGATGCAAGCAAACCAAAGACAATGAGAGCAAAAGAGTTGAATTTGAAACAAGTGGCCATGAAAGTGTTGTTGACAACTTGTCTGATAAGTCATCAAATTTGTGATAAGTTATCAGAGTCATCGTCAGCTGTAGAAAATATGAGGAAGTTGGAGCAGAAGTGTGACGACATCCCCTGATAAGCCATCAAGAATGCCGTCAGCCTATGGCAGAGATCATTAAAGTGGAAGAGGAGATGATGACATTTCTGATAAGTCGTCAGACTTCTAATAAGCCATTAGGAGTTGCCATCAGCCTAAGGTAAAAATCATCAAACTTGGAGGAGGAGCTGACGACAATGTTGGATAAGTCATCAAACTCCTAATAAGGCATCATACTTCGTCGTCAGCTGTGCGATAAAAAGTTGTATTCTGTGATTTGATTCCTAATTTAGCTCTTGGTATTTATGGAAAAGTTCTTAGGTTTTATTAGGGGCTGACATTCATCTTGAACTTTACAATATTCATCTTGAAACACATGAACTTACACTATTTTCTCTCTAGTTTTCTGTGGAACTTTACAATTAACTTTTGAGAGATTGTTATCATAATTTTCTTGAGATTTCTACTGCGATCTAATCTGAGAAATATTTGTTGATATTCATTATTCTGTAAGTTATCATTTATCAAATTATGAATACAAATTGTCTTGTTTTTCTTACATTATGAGTAGCTAACTCCTTTAACCTGAGTTGTGGGATCTATGGGTTTGGTTCTGTACAGTAACTAGGTGTTCAAGATTCTAAAGGTAGTAGGAACTCTTTGGTAATTCCTCAGTTTTACATATTGTCTATTTATTGTAAACGATAGGTCATGCCTACTAGTGATTTGCTTGAAATAAGAAATCAACCCTAGTAGGAAGTGAATTATCAACAGGGACTTGGAAGCATCAAACTTTCATTTAATAATTAACGGTGTAACAAGGTTAATAAACTTGAGACAACATCCTGTTATGAAATAGAAATTCCCTAAGTTCGAAAGAATTAGGTAATTAAATGTCTAAATAGGTTGAGAAACATTTTGACATTACTTCAACAAGGATAATTTGTTGTTCCTACCTACCACAAGAATCTTGAATCGTTACAAGTGTCTGTCAAATACCAACACTAATAGTGAACACCACTCTGGTTTTCCATATAATATTAATTACAAACACTGATACTGAATTGAGAAATAATTACTTGTTACCCTTATATAAACCCACATTTATAGGAAACTGCTAACTACCAGTTGATTGACTCACGAACAAATCAAATTAACACCATATTTCCTGTGGGATTCAACCCTAACCTAGTTAGGTTATATATTTGACAGTAACTACTTACTTTCTCATAAGAGAGATGTATTTTGAGCGTTATCAATATTCTAGGGTCAATTATTGGAATATGTAATTTAAAACATGAATCAAAACCCCACAACATCATGAACATGAATTTCAATTCAATTTAAATCATGAACATTCA
>JAPEIP010000013.1:184968819-184979616 GCA_026120095.1 Capsicum chinense
TCCATCATTTCGATCATCGTATGGGGACAAAAAAAGACTCACTGCCTTATAGTAACGGCTTGGGTGATGATCCATTGCAAGTTCGACGGTCCGTTAACCTGTTCGTCGCACCTTATTCAGAAGTTTAACTCACTATCTTGGCTGCAACAGTATAGGTGATGATCCGTCGCTAGATCGACGGTCCGTTAACCTGGCCGTCGCACCTGGGCAATTCTGATAGCTTTGAGTAAAACATCCATAACTTTTTACTCCGATATTGGATTTGGACAAAATTAGTATCATTAGAAAGCTAATTCAATTTACCACATAATAAAAAGTGAAAATCTTAAATATTTTATGTGTACAAAAATAGATTCATATTTCAAAGTAAGTTTCTAATATTCTTGGGATAATTTCAAGAAGGTAGAAGTACGGAATATTACAATATCTTCCCCTTAAGAACATTCATCCTCGAATGAGACTGAGTGAGAGGGGAGAAAAGAAACTAACATACATACTGAACATGAATGACTGGAATATGATCTCATGACTTGTATGACTGGTAACTGAATATATCATACCGAACATGTAAATCTGATGCATGTGTAACTAATTCATGAATGCATAACTGAGTGTCATAATGAACTAAGTTTTTTTCAAAATAAGAATGCATATCTAATGCATAATTACATAACTGAACTAATATATGAATGCATGACTAAATATGCAAGAGTACTTAATACCAAGTTTGTAATAGAGATCTGAGCATGAACTGAATACCAAGTTTGTAATGGCAATTTGGACATAGAACTGAGTAAGTTAAAGAAAACTGTTACATAAATTGAAAAGTTTTGATAAACCCATGATTATGACAGAAGTATGCATGAACGGGAACCTAAGAACATGACTGAGACTAAAACATGATATATAAAGTGAATTTTGTGAACTAAACTGAGCCCCTAAATACATGGCTCACGACTGAGATTGGAACTTGGGATTCAACTTATAAGTACCCACTAATCCAATATAGATCTATTTTGAGAAAAGAGAGTGGGATATTTTAGTCATGAAAGTTCGGGGGATTATAGCGTATCTCCCTTTTGGGATACTAGGTCCCTCTAGGAATACTGACTTGGCTGAGCTACTGAGGAAAACTGAGGCGATGCGCAAAGCACCTAGGAACTGATTCTTTACTGATTATCTAAGATCTAAAACTGAGGCCTGCTACATGAATTAAGCTGAGCTTACATCTACATGATTGGTTCATATTAGGATAGTTTCATTCATGAGATTTCAGCTAGAGAGAATAGATGGAAAGATAGGAAACCAAACTGTATGAACTTGTCTATCTGAGACTAACACATGCTAAAAACCTATAGTCGACTGGAGCCTTTCCTTAACACTCTTTCTATAGAGCTCTAATGGCTTTAGGGCACAAGAAAATCTTGGTTAAGATTTATGAACACCATTTAAGATGAAATGACTAAGATTCTTGCACTGCAAATGATACTACAGAAAATATTCACATGGGCGTTGAGTATGAATGCACAAACATACTGACTTATCTGATTAACTAAATAACTACTGAATACTGGGCATGTGAGACTGGTCTGTACTTAGTCCGAATAACTGGACTGAGGATGTAGAACATTATGTATAGTAGGTAATGATTAACTGGATAACATGAGGTAACTGAGCCTGAATGAGCAAAACTAGATCACCTCAAGAATGTGAGGCCAGGAGTCTAGCATGATTTAGATATATTCTGTAGACTGACGTACTAAAATACTATTGACTAAGTAACTAATAGCTGTAGCGTTGGTCAAGAAAGTCTGGAACTAAACTGAGTTTTTGATCTGATTATTGAACTAAGCTGGCATTATAACTAAAACTGTAGTAGAGACTGTGACTAAGTCTATAGTTGAGACTCATACAGGTATCGAATGCTAGTAACTAAGGCTGATACTGATACTAAAATACTGAATCCTAATAGCTAAGTAACTTATAATGGATAGCCATGGTTCCGTAGAAATATCTGAGTCCTTTATAGAATATCAATTACAAAACTAAAGTTGTAACTGAGGAATGAGGGACAAAACATCAATGTCACAAATTTATCGAGGAATCTAAACTGAGAGTATACATGGCATAAGTTCAGTTTGGATAATCACTAGGGGAGGATCATGAGTCATGTGGGCTGGACAAACAGTAAAACATGACATGAGTACATAAGTCATAAGCTGCATGATCTGAGTCTGGAATTTCTGTGTTCATGGGAAATGATTTGTAACACTGAGTGAACTGGAATTCCTCATACTAGGAACTTGAAATACACACTATTCTATGAGAAACGTGCGGATATAAGCTGTATTCGTAGAGCTGAAATGGGTAGCATGTGCAAATATCGTGATGACTATAGTACAAATCTTCGCAGTAAGACAGGAATGGTCGGAAATTGTCTTCCATTACTGATTATCTACATATGCTGGAACTATAACTAGAATCTGAACGCTTGACTTTCTGACCCCAAAGTTTAACTGCTATGCAAGGTTTCAAAAGAAAAGAAACTCATAAATCTGAAGAAGCGTGGACATGTAAATGAAGGATATGTTACATACCAGTAATTGCATACGGAGGAGTTTCTTAATTTTACTGAGCCCAAATTGCATAGAGACTATTTGGGCGTTGTCCACTAATAGGCTGAAATTGGTACCCTGCCATTTTGGGCGACCGGACTGAGCTGAAGAACGACTATGCTGACTTTGAAGACCGAGTTTTGGACAATCTAAAACTTTGTGACCTACTTCGCCATATCCAAAACACACATTACTGCCGGCTTTACACACCCCCTTATGATACTTACCATATTCTTTGTAAAACGGATGAGTAAAAATCCTGCTCTCACTACCCTGGGCCTTAGAGCCTGGTGTACTAGCTGAAGGGGGAACTAGGATTGAAAATTTTTGATTATGTTGAGAACAGTTACCACCCTGCAACCCTGGCTGAAAAAAAAACTATAACTACCTATTCTGGCCCTCTTATTTTCTCTCTTCTTCTTCTTAAGCTTCTGTTCCTCCATCTGTTGGGCATAGACCATAAGCCTAGATATATCCATATCACTAATCAACATTGCAGTCCTACACTCCTTAACCACTCTACCTGATATCCTTGACACAAACTTACTCATTCTAGATCTGATATCTGCTACCACATGAGGAGCATACCTGGATAACTGAGTGAACTTAAGGGAGTATTCTTTCACACTCATGGTGCCTTGTCTGATATTTATGAACTCTAACACTTTGATTCTTTCTGCTCTAGGGGAAAGAATCTATCTAAGAAGGCTGTAGCAAACTCTTCCCACTCTATGGGCTCTGTATCTGTACCCCTGTTTACCTTCCACTGCTTATACCATGTATAGGCTACATCTTGTAGCTGATAGGTATCTAACTCTACGCTCTCACTAGAAGTCACTCCCATGATGTCTGTGACTTTCTAAACCTTGTCTATGAACTCTTATGGATCTTCTTCAGACTTACAATCAGTGAATAAGGGAGGATTCATTCAGGTAAAGTCCCAAATCCTGGCTGCAGTAACATTATCCCCTGGGTTGGTCGGAATGGTGGTTGGCTGTACACTCTAAGTTATGACTGAATGAGATAGAGTAGTGAATGCAGTCCTAAATTCTGCATGACATACGTGCTCATCCAGAGGACCTAGATGGATGGGCTGAGGTGTTGTCTGATTTCCATTTCCCCCTTTGCTAGCCCTTTTAGGAGGCATGATATGTAAACAAAGGGAAAAAGTGAATTAGACTAAGATTTTAATTGGATCTTATGCTCACTGGCACGACATGAATACTGAAAGAAGGGAAAATATTCCTAAACATCTTATAGCCTCCTGCACATAAGTGTGGTTCACAACACACCCATGCACAAGACTTTACTAAATGCAACTTTCAGACTTTCTAGGACTCTATTGAACCTTATGCTTTGATACCAAGTTTGTAATGCCCCGAATCTGGTACCTAGAATGCTATACAATGCTCATGACCTCGAAGGACCATAAGCTAACCCATGACTGATATCTATGCTAGTATACTGCATGATATACTGTATAATGCGGAAACATGAACTGAAAGGCCATAAGGTTCAAACTGTAACATAATATACAATAAAATATAACATCTGGGATGGGGTATAAATGTCCAAAACAAAACTATCTAAACATACTGTAGTCTGAAAAGTCTTTAAAACATAACTGTCTAAATAAGGAGATGATGGGACATGTCCCTAATAACTCCAACTAATAAATAAATTAATGAGATAATAAAGAAATGATCATATCCTCGAAAGATGAGGACTCACTGCTAACTCTGATTGCGGAGACTGGAATGCTGCTGATGCTCTGGAGCTCATGCTTCTGAACCTATGGTATAAGACACCATAGCATAAATGCATCAGTACTTTGAATATACTGGTATGCATGTGAGGTTGGCTGAATGTAAAGGGTTTACATGCATAATCTATACTAACTGACTGAATAATATAAACGTGAGAATACATGCATAAATACATAATAACGGAAACTAGGGTCATGATAATCGGATTACTGAATCTAAGGATTGATAACATGAGATTCTGATAACTGTATAACAAAAATAACTGCTACTGAGCGACTGTACCTAATAGTCTAGTTTTTGATGGAACTAGCTGAGTTTTGCACTATTCTAAGTTGAGTGTATCTGATAGCCCTGAATTCTGTAGAACTATTTGAGTTATATTACTGAGACTGAATGACTGTATCTGACAGTCCTGATTCTTTAACTAAAACTGTGGGAGGTAGTTATCTAACCGACATGCCCCAAACTTAAACTGGTGGGGTCCAACCTGTAACCCCAACAGGAAGGGTGTCAATACCATGCCATGGGTAAAGACTGGCTGTGAGTATACCCTTTCTGACAGGGAGCTCTTCTATCAACCCCTCCTGGTAGCTAACTCAAATGAGATGTATGCATTCCTAAACGCGTAGGGTGCATCTTAGCCTACGTTGGTTACGTAGTTCTGGAACACAAAGATTGCTTCTAAGGATCACACCTTCCACTTAATAACAGGTAAGTCCCAATCCTTGGGTTCACTTGGTGCTGAATCCAACTCCCAACTGAATAGACACTGAACTAATTAACCGAACTAAACTGATACTAATAGTATTGTTTAGCAGAGCTAAGCTGAGTTTACTAAGTTCCATTGACTGATGGAATTCTGAGATTTGAGGACTGACTGAGAGTACTGAAGTTACTGAGATTTACTGGGAATACTGAGGTTATCGAGATTACTGAGTACTGAGATTACTGAGATTACTGAACTACTAAGATTACTGAAATTTTTTGAGATTTTTGGGTTTTCCTGAGTCACATGACTGACTGAGTTCTATGGATCATGGCTTGTCTGAGAGTATCGTGAAAACATAACGCTGGCTCTAGGCACACAACTAATTTGTCATGTACAAGTACCCCCAGAACTCGAAGGAAAGAAACTGACAAAGCATGAATTTCTTCAATACATGACTAACATCAACAATCCATAGTTCATTGATTAAGATATTTCATCAAACACTTGACATGCATGAACTTGTACAAGAATGGGGATTACATATTATTATACTAGTATGGCAATATTCCTTCACATAGGGATTTAATCAAACACATGGGGAGCATGTTGTGGTTTTGCAATCATCAACACATCTAATAATCAAGGATACATTAATCAACTTGTAAATTGAAGGGTGTTTATCATGGTTATTATGCAAATCTTCATATACTAGGGTCAATTATTGGAATATGTAATTTAAAACATGAATCTAAACCCCACAACATCATGAACACGAATTTTAATTCAATTTAAATCATGAACATTTATCAATACACAAATATTGGATTTTGAAAATAGATTCTTGAGCTTCATGGGTGAAAGGGGCCTATGAACCAACACATGACATACCTTGATTGTGAGTTTCTTGAAGTTCTTGGACTTGAAGAACTCGAATTTCTTGGTTTCTTGAAGAAGGATTTGGATCTTGTTCTTGGGGATGATCTTTGAGAGAAAACCCTAATTTGATGTTGTGAATGAATAATAAACTTATAAGCCTTGGTCTGATATAATTAGGGGTTAAAACGAGTGGAAAAAGACCCAAATACCTTTTAAAAATAACTTAAAATTTTTTGAACGGGACCTGCGATGGCTCGTGCAATGGTTCGCCACTGGCTAGACGGTCCGTAGTTTCGATCATCGTACGTGGACCATAAAAAAGACTCATTGCCTTATAGTGACGGCTTGGGCAACGATCCGTCGCAAGTTCGATGATCTGTCAACCTATCCATCGCACCTTATCCAGAAGTTTATCTCACTGCCTTGGCTCCGACGGTCTAGGCGTCGGTCCATCACTAGATCGATGGTCCGTCAACCTGGCCATCGCACCTGGGTGATTCTGACAGCTCTGAGTAAAACGTCCATAACTTCTTACTATGTTACTAGATTTGGATGAAATTGGTATCGTTGGAAAGCTAATTCAATTTCCCACATGATAACAAGTGAAAATCTTAAAAATTCCACATGTACAAAAATGGATTCATATTTCAAAGTAAGTTTCTAACATTTTTGGGACGATTTCAAGCTAGGTAGAAGTACGGGGTATTACACTCACCCTCTTAGAGTCTCTCTGAGAAGATCAAAGAATAGACTCAGTCCTCTTTGTATGATCCACTATACTCTAAAATAACACCCCTGGCATTACCATATAAGCATTATCCAACTGAAGTGAAACATCCAATTCTTTTACAAACTTTTGAATCTTCTCAGACTTGGTAGCAATACTGCTAAGAAACTATATAGACAAAGTATAAAAATGTGCCTCATACTCCACAATAGTTATAGAGCTACTCCAACTGATCAAACTCATCTTTTATCTTATCCCTCAGACTGAATGGCACAATCTTGTCTAATAAGGACTCAACAAATGGTCCCAAGTCATCTCTAGAGAACCCAGAGTTCTGCAACTAACAAGTGACCTCCACTAATCCCTGGTTGTATCTCTCAGCTGGTAGGTAGTGTAAGCAACTCCATGCGATTTAAGCAATCTAAGGTTATACAACTTCTCATGATAATCAATCAAGAACTCATAGGCATCCTCACCCACAACCTATTTAAACTAGGGTGGGCCCAAATGAGTGAATCTCTTAAACCTCTTATGATCCTCAGAAGACAAAGCTATACCCGTAACAATAAGAGACATAGTGAATCTAGATGGCTGAGATCCCACCTGAGGGGTAACATAAATAAAGGATGAACCCCTAATCTCAGAATACCATACTTAAATACCAATACAGAAGAAAAAATAACACTCAAAATCTGTAGAGTACCATAAATTGATATTTGTACCACTAGAGGATCCACACTCAGAACCGGAGGAACACCATAGGCAGACTTTGACACAGATGGAGGTACAATACTTAGAGATGGAGGAAAGCCAAGTGGACTCAAAAGAAATCCCCTAAAATAAGTCTGCAAGCAAATCAACAACCCCCCTAAAATCAACAACCCTCTTAAAATTGAGGTAGATGAACTCTATAAAACATGAGTAGGCATCATATCTCTAGCATGCTCTATCTGAGGTTCAAGGGAGATCCTCCTAGTACTACTTTTAGAAGGGGAAAATTCTTGTGCCCATCCTCTACTTCAGGCTTGTACTCACCTCCTAGACTAGGCTCACTCCTTGAATGATAGCTCAACAAATCTAACCTTATGGGATCTATTCCTCACCATCAATGTAGAAAAGAGTAAAATATAATTTAAAACATAAGGTATTAAATATTTGCACGATAAGGAACAAAACAAAAAAGTTTACTAAAGATAGCTTATAGCTTCTCAAAGATAGATATAGATGTCTATGTACCGATCTGCGAGACTATACCATATACCCTATTCTTACACTGATAAGACCAATGAACCTGTCTGCTTTGATACAAATTTATCATAACCCAAAATCTAAGGGTCATGATGGAACTAGAAGCGACAACCCTTGACAAGTAAGTCAATCACCCAAATTGATATGGATTGAAAAAATAGAATCAAATCCTAAGGCAAGACTTTTATAACAAAGTCAAACCACTTTATATAATAATAATGGCAAGTTACATAAACACGATACCATAAATCACCCCAAAATTTGGTGTCACAGTGTAAGATTTAGCTAAGTACATCTTGAAGTCAAAATATACAACTAATAGTCCAAAAAGGAACATAATTAGTCTTTTAATACAAAAAAAGACATAAACTAGCTAAAAAGGGGAAGGAGATCAACTCTAGAAGCATAGAGCAACAACTACCTCAAAATATCCCAAGCACCATCCAAAATCAACTATCGTGTGGCACACTTATACCTAGATCTGCACCAAAAGGCCATATTAGAGATGAGTATGGTGTACATGTACTCAGTAGGTATCATAGGATGATTGAGTAAAGTAGAAAATAAAGTATATAAACACAAACTATAGGCACATCACCTACAACAAAAAATATCCCAAACAGTAGCCCACACCATTTCCAATAAGAGTTCTAAATATAAGCACATATACCAAGTACAAGTGCATAAAATAAACACAGAGTAGATAGACATAAAATTAAACACAAAATTAAAACACAGAAGGTACATAATGTATGAAATGCGATGATAATGATAATGGCATGGTATGCCCTTGGTTATTGTACAACCTTCGTATACACCTACCGAGTTGTGCTCCCGATGTAGGACCTATAAAATATTACACAACCCATATACAATCCAATAACCAATACCCCTACTAATACAATATCCATATCTCCTCTTTGACCATGATCTTCGATGGAGGGTTTTTAAAGATGTCACATTTCTTCCAGACAAACTACTTTTTCCACGGTGGTACTAATGCCTCATGAATATATGATATATGAGGATGTAACACTCATAACTACACTATAATAAGATTTCAAATCCAACCAATACATTAGAACTTGAGCTAAAATCCACTCAATAAGCCAACCATCCATGATCCAATATAATTCAAGTGTCATTAAAGTGAAATATGCAAGTAATATGTCATTGATACCATATAAATCACAATTTAGGCATTACCAACATAAAATATATAGCTAAATATATATGCAAAAGGACAACAACATTATATAAAATGCCATACGGTCACACATAACAAATAATGGCTCAAATTGTCAATAACAACAATATAGGCCCCCACACGAGCATATAATAATATTAACATATTTTCTATGATACAACCCCATAACCATAGCATTCTTTTTATATCAGCATTAACTACCCATCCCAGTCTGAAGAAAGTTAAGTCATAACTTACCTCGAATGAAGAAAACCCAATTCAAAAGCCATCAATCATAAAGCCTTCCCCCACGAACGGTCTCAAAATTAACCAAAACATACAAATATAAAATTTATGCATTAAAAAGAAGCCAATGATACCTATAATGCCTATTTCCAAGTCAGGGTCATAATGGACCCCCAAAATTGGTTTTCAAAAAAGAAGGATAAAACCAAAATTTTAGTTCATAAATACGTTACCCATGATTAAAGGAACCCATAGAAGAAAACCCAAGTAAAAATGAGTTGAAATTGGTGTTTAAATTAAGAAAATACTAATTTAGTCCTTTCAAGTCAAAATCCCCAAATTTCACTTTTGAAGTCATGATTTAACAAGCTTTAGATTACATGAATAGAAGAAAAATAATTGAAATAGGGATTTGGATCTTACCTAAGATTGAAAATGAAAGAAATCTCCCCAAAACTCTAAAATCTGAAGCTTCAATTCTAAAAAATAGTGGAAAATTGAGGAAAATCTATGTATACAAGTACTACCATTGGCCATTAAAGCGGTTAAGTACTTCTTTAGTGATATCCACATGTAAAAGCCAACCCACTAAAGTGGAAAAGAGTCGTTTTAGCGCCTACTGCTAAAGAGGATCGGGCATTGCTAAAGGACCCTTGCCCAGCTGGCGCCAGTCCTGGCTGCTAAAGAGGCCAAGTGATGCTTTAGTGCCTATCACTAAAGTGGACAAAATGGTGCTTTAGAGGCTGCACCAGTTGAACCTTAAAATTTTCAAGTCTTTGCAGACCCCTTGAGATTTATTTAAAATCCCGTGAACACAAAAAAATTATGTTATCCTACTAAATTCGATGCTAGACTCAATGTCGATACAAAATTTTTGATAAACGTTGTTTTCACCTAATTTAACCCGAAACCTAATTTTACAAATTTCCAAAACGAGGGTCAAAATAAGATACCAATACCGTCAAATCACACTAACTATGTTACTTATCAAAAATTGATGTTTCAAATCTATTGGCGGAGTCCATATTACCATCCGACACACAAAATAATAAATATTAATCGAAGTTAACTATAAATCCTTTTTAACCTCCAAAAACTTACATCTTACACAAATCTCATTAAAATGCATTGAGAACCATGCTAATTATCCCCATACTCTTGAAACATAATAAAGTAATAATGGGGAGGGATAAAATAGTCAAATCACATAGAAATTAATAATTCATAAAAATCAAGTTGCTACACCCACACATGACTTGAAATTAACAATTGTGGTATTAGGTTTAAAAATTAGGAGACACTATATCTGTGGGGTGTTCACAAACCGCCACAACTTACAACACCTATGCACCTAGAAGGAATTGTATGTGAGATAGAAGAGATGAATGAAATTGATTAAGGACTTTTACATCTCTTCTTGTATC
>JAPEIP010000013.1:184979716-184998101 GCA_026120095.1 Capsicum chinense
ATACAAGTACTACCATTGGCCATTAAAGCGGTTAAGTACTTCTTTAGTGATATCCACATGTAAAAGCCAACCCACTAAAGTGGAAAAGAGTCGTTTTAGCGCCTACTGCTAAAGAGGATCGGGCATTGCTAAAGGACCCTTGCCCAGCTGGCGCCAGTCCTGGCTGCTAAAGAGGCCAAGTGATGCTTTAGTGCCTATCACTAAAGTGGACAAAATGGTGCTTTAGAGGCTGCACCAGTTGAACCTTAAAATTTTCAAGTCTTTGCAGACCCCTTGAGATTTATTTAAAATCCCGTGAACACAAAAAAATTATGTTATCCTACTAAATTCGATGCTAGACTCAATGTCGATACAAAATTTTTGATAAACGTTGTTTTCACCTAATTTAACCCGAAACCTAATTTTACAAATTTCCAAAACGAGGGTCAAAATAAGATACCAATACCGTCAAATCACACTAACTATGTTACTTATCAAAAATTGATGTTTCAAATCTATTGGCGGAGTCCATATTACCATCCGACACACAAAATAATAAATATTAATCGAAGTTAACTATAAATCCTTTTTAACCTCCAAAAACTTACATCTTACACAAATCTCATTAAAATGCATTGAGAACCATGCTAATTATCCCCATACTCTTGAAACATAATAAAGTAATAATGGGGAGGGATAAAATAGTCAAATCACATAGAAATTAATAATTCATAAAAATCAAGTTGCTACACCCACACATGACTTGAAATTAACAATTGTGGTATTAGGTTTAAAAATTAGGAGACACTATATCTGTGGGGTGTTCACAAACCGCCACAACTTACAACACCTATGCACCTAGAAGGAATTGTATGTGAGATAGAAGAGATGAATGAAATTGATTAAGGACTTTTACATCTCTTCTTGTATCACCCCGACAAAGATAATATGGTGGCGGATACCCTAAGATGGAAAGCGGTGAGTATAAGGATATTAGAATTTATGTAAGTGCCCAAGCAATTATTGGCGAGAGAGGTAAATCTTTGGCTAACCATTTTCTAAGATTGTCAGAAACTAGTGAAGGAAAAGTGTTGGAACATGTGGAGTATAAGTACACATTCTATTATTAGATTAAGACTAAACAGTTTGAAGGTAAGAAACGTAACTATCTCATAGAAAAATTGTGACAAAAGAAAGTGAAAGAGGCCATTTTGGATAACGAAAGGGCCTTGAAAATTTGAGGTCGATTGTGTGTAATTCAAGTACATAATTTAATTCCAACTATTTTGGTAGATGTACATAATTTCAAGTACTCTATACATCCATGTGCCAACAAGATGTATAGAGAATTGAAACAACACTATTGGTGGCAAAGGGTGAAGTTGGAAATTATGAATTTTGTGGTAATATCCAAACTGCCAGTAGGTCAAATATAAACTTTAAGAATAACAATGATTTAATGGTTGGCCTTTCAAAAAAATTTGAGAAAATGCAATTCTATTTAGGTCATTGTTGACAAATTGATCAAGTCAACTCTTATTATTCCAGTGGGAGTTGATTAATGCAACCAAGTTAGCTAAAATCAATGTGAATAAAATTATGAGGTTACATGAGGCACTAGTGTCCATTGTGTCAGATCGGGGTACTCAGTTCACTTTTAATTTTTAAAAATGTCTTCATTCTAAGTTAGGTTCTAGATTGGATCTAAACACGAATTTTTTTTGTATAGACTGATGGTCAATCGAAATGGACCATCCAAGTGCTTTAAGACACGCTTCAAGCTTGTGCTATGAATTTTGGGGGTCATTTGGACTAATATTTACCATTGTGTGAATTTTCATACAACTACAAATACCACTCTAGTATTGACACGACTTCTTTTAAGGCTTTATATGGTAGTTGATGTAGGTCCCCAATTGGGTATTTTGACATATTTGAGGTGAGGTCTTTGGACATAGATATCCTTAAAGAATCTATAGAGAAGGTAAAATTCATAAAAGAGAAGCTTATAGGGGCTTATAGTTGACATAAGAAATATACTAATAAAAAGAAAAGAAATATGAAATTTGAGAAGGGGGAGAAGGTACTCCAAGAAGGAAAAGTTGAGCCCAAGATATATAAAACCCTTTGAAGTGTTAAAGGAAGTGGGGAAAGTAACATACATATTGAACTTACACCTTAGTATGTCTGAGGTTCACCCTGTATGTCACGTGTCAATGTTAAAGAAGTACCATAGAGATGGTGATTATATAGTTCATTGGAATCCAAAATTATTTGATAAGGAATTGTCCTATAAAAAGATCCAAATGATATTATGGATAAAAATGTGAGGACATGAGTTATTCCTTATGTAAAGGTTTAGTAAAGGAATCACACTATAGAAGAGGCTACATGGGAGATAGAAGTGGACATGTGTAAGTGGCACACATACTTTTTTATTAATTCAAGTACTTTCCCTTTCAATGGTTATAATTTCTCTTGGGCCGATCATTTTTTAGGAAGAATAAGTGGTAAAATGGTATTTTATGTAATGACCCAAAATGTCATTACGCTAAAATGAAAGGTGAAAATTTCACAAAGGTTTTTCTTAGAGAAATTTTGAGAATCAGGGCTAGCCTAGGTTTGGCATATTTGTGGGGGTAATGATAAAATAGAATCTGGTGTTAATATAGTTTGTAGTAGTGATAGTATAGGTGATTACTAGATAGCTAATAAGTATAGAAGGTTATAACAACTTCTGGCACCTAAAACTGAGTTGTAGAACTTTGGTCATAGTGGCGTTTATCATGGTGGAGTTGGTTCAAGGTGTCAAAATTCATGGTATATTGTATAATGAGGAAAACTGAGGAGGGGCTTCAAGTTTCATACTTAGACCGCTATAGTAACAAAGAGTAACTATTGTAGCAGTACCGCTATGGCGGTAACCATAATTGCAGCAATAAACTTTGTGAAAAAAGAGGCAAACAACTACAACAGTAACACTGTAGTGGTTAAAGTTTGCTGTAGCATTATCTGCTGCAGCAATAACACATAGTAGAATTTCAGTGTTTAAAAGCCAGAAAATTCAATCCCCACTTTTTTCAAAAAACACTATAGAGTTGTAAAAGAGGCGATTTTCAAAGGATTTTTGGAGTTGTTCATTTTAGAGGTAAGTAATTACACTACCAGAAATTTGCTATTTTTTGATCGAAAGTTCTAACTGAAAAAAAGTAGTCGCAAATTTTCGATTACTTCAGTCGGAAAATTTCTTTTTTTTATTATTTTTTAAATAAAATATTCGATACTATTTGTGACTACAACAGTCGGAATATTTGACGATAAATTTTGAGAAATATATATTCCGACTGTTGTAGTCAGAAATATAAATATTTAAATAAATATATTAATAAATATATAATCATACCCTTATACAAAAATTAAATAATTATTTAAATAAATTATTACCAATGTATTTTCGACCACCGTAGTTGAAAATATAACTAATAAAATAAATAAATTATTAAATATATATATCCGACCACTATAGTCGGAAATACTAATAGCTAAATAAATATATGACTAAATATATAATCATACCCTTATAAAGAAATTAAATAATTATTTAAATAAATTATTACCAATATATTTTTGACCACTATAGTCAGAAATATAAATATTCAAATAAGTAATTTATTAAATATATATTTTCGACCACTATAGTTAAAAATATAAATAATGAAATAAATAAATTATTATATATATATATATCCGACCACTGTAGTCGAAAATACTAATAGGTAAATAAATATATGACTAAATATATAATTATACCCTTATACAAAAATTAAATAATTATTTAAATAAATTATTACCAATATATATCCGACTACTGTGGTTGGAAATATAAATAATCAAATAAGTAAATTATTAAAGATATATTTTCGACCACTATAGTCGAAAATATAAATAATAAAATAAATAAATTATTAAATATATATTTTTGATGACTGCAGTCAGAAATAGTAATACCTAAATAAATATATGACTTTATGCATAAAATTAATATTTAATTAAATATAATAAAAATATTTCCAACTATTGTGATAAAAAATATTATAAATAATTAAATTTATTAAAAGTCTACCCGACATAAGTAGTCAGAAATCTATATTTAATTATTAAATAATATATAAGATAAAAAATAAACATATCAACACTTTCCTATTTCTCACTGTCGTCTCTCTCTCTAAACCCTAGAAATTGACGGTGTCTCTCTAAAAAATTGGCGATAGCGGTTACGGTAAAGGTAACAATGACAGTGAGTTTTGCTTGATTTTGTAGTTTTCCTGCTATTTGTTGGTATTTTGGATGGGTAAAAGAATTGGTTTTGCTTGATTTTCTAGATTCACCTGTAGTGGTTCATTTTCTATGCTTGTCCAGATTTTTAGTTTTTGGTTTTATCTGTAGTGGTTCTTTTGGTGTTTTGGTTTCATGAGCTATAGATTTTTGCTATGCTTCTTTTTTGTGGGTTTTGCTTATGATGGTATTAAAGGGAGCTGCCTTTCATGATTCTATTAAAGGGACTTTTGCCACATCCCAAGGATTTTATTAAGAAATAGGGTTAAACAAGACTTTGAGGAGATATTTTCGGATCCTCCAGAAGAGCTATTTGGATTACTTTGAGGTACATATGTTATGTAGTTTGCTTTAACTTATTTCATGTTAGGTTGCTCGTTGATGCCTCTTTGTATTATTAACTTGTAGGAAGTGGCTTCCCATTATTTTATATTACGTCTCTCATCGATGGGTATACACATTTGATTCCATATCCTCAGCAGGTGATATTCTTATCAACTGAGGATTCATCATTTCAATAGGTTCCTGCACTAGTAGAATTATAGAGCAACAAGCGGGTCATACTCAGGTCCTAAACCTCCTAGAATATATAAAATCAGATCGACATTGGTAGCTGGTTGGGCTGCTAGGTTATATGCAAATGTATTCATCTTCTTCATATAGTCAACTATGGACATAGTACCCTTTTTTGTGGTCTGTAACTACAGACATAGTAGCATAATCCTAGCCCTAAACTGGGACACAAATATGTTTTCCAGAGTTTGGCAAGCTTCTTTTGAAGTTAAACAACCAACAACTTGGGCAAGAACACCCTCGGTCAGGGAAGAAAGTAACCAACTAAGTACTAATTGATCTTGTTTTGTCCAAGACAAATAAGAGTGATTGATGACTGATTCAGCAGTAGTTCCTTCATTTGGAATACTCGCAATGACGTTCAGCAGACACTGTAAAGAGTGCCATCAACATAACCTTCTAGGTTGTGGCCTCTTAATACTGGGAGAACTTGTGATTCCCATAGGATATAATTATTCCTATCAACTTTAATTACTTGTGAATGAGACATATTTGGAGCAGAGGAACTATTGTTTATCCATAACAGTATAGTCCTCTTTTTGTTTATCTTTTAAAGAAATGACGGAGAAAATAAAGTTTCTTGGATTGGTAGCAATGGTACTTGGTAAAGTTTGTTTCTTTGATTATTTCTTGGGTTCATTAGTAGTATAATCTGTATCAATACTTGCACTTATCCCTTTCTCTCAGTAGATTGCATATGTAATAAGTTGGATTTATGGACTTATCATTCTTGTTTACGTTGTCTTTCTTGTTTTTTTGTTACTTTACTAATCTAGTGACAAAGGTTAATCATTTTTATAGCTGTTTTATGATTTATTTACAAGTTATGAATCATCACAGTAAATGTTAACTGAAGATATGATTTTTTTTCCAAGCTTTACTATACAAGAATTCAGTTGCTCTCCCTCCTAAGGAATTCCACGTACAGATAAATACTGGAAGCAATGTTCTATGGGTTAGTTGTGTGCCCTGTAAAGGTTGCCCAGCACGTGGTGGACTTGATCAGGTTAGGATTTTATTATTATTCCTTCGAATTTAAATTTCTTTTTCTTTTCTAGAGGGTGGAATCAAGGTCGTTTGAGAGTACTGTTGTAAGAATATGATATTAGAATATTGTAGTTAGTCAGCACAATTGGTTAAGTTTATTATCAGTTAGCTAAAGGTTCGTTTTTCAAGATTTTTGTGAGAGGATATGAGATCCTGGTTATTCAGAGTCTAGCAGTTTTTTAAGTTTGATGAAATTGCCATAGATCAAAGATTGGGACTGGCAATGATAAACTTAGAAGGTGAAGCAATTTAGTGGCATCAATATTTCATGAGATATTGACAGTACATTCAACCACCAACTTGGAATGAATATGTGGTAACTTTGGTAGAACGACTCGGGCCAGATTCCTGAATGAAGCTAGTTAGTTTGAACTCTCTAATCCTTTTCTTTTTTATCCGCATTCATCAAAAGATGTCATATACTTGCAAGTTTCTCGTTGAAATACATAAAAGAGATTCAAATGTAGAATCTCCGTATAGTGATTCTGTCGACAGCAAAAATAATGAAACAGAAACATTTGAAGATTTATTTCTTGATGTGTTCTATATAGATACTGAGAGTAATGTAGAGGCTTAATCCATATCAAATGTTATGAATTTTAGAGTATTCTTTAGAGGACTAGATTTACCATCCAGTTAACCAAGATACTACTCAGGGAGTTTCATGATCCCTTTACCACTGACCCAAAATTCTCAAGTTTGTTCAATTCATCCATAATGGTTGAGAGTAGGAGGAACAACAAAATCAACTAGTAACTGCCCCGTTGCGACCTTCTTTTAAATAAGAATACAACCTTAATTGTGTAACCACAGAGTGGATAAGCTACTTTTGATAAACGTTTCACTTGTAGCTGCAGATTTGGTGCATAGTTGCCCTTAACTCCTTTTAAAGGAACCAAATCATTACAACTGAAGCAAGAATCCGACCAGAACTATTTATTGCATAATGCAGACAAATCAACAAAACTACAGCATGGATCCAAACAAGTTGGGGTCATCTATATGAATCCTCAAGGACCGCGATGCTCTATTTAAGCTTATCTCAGGACAATGTGTTACAAAATTAAAAATAAAGGACATAATGCAAGTTAAGTAATCTGACTAAAATGATGATAGTGACTGCGGTTACTACATTATTGGTTAAAATATAAAAAAAAAGGGAGTGATAATTCCATGAACTACGCAAGTGAAAATTGACAACAACTCCAAAAATAAAAGTTTCACTCTTCCTAAATAAAGAGGTGTCCAACTATCTTTCTGTATTTGGATTAAGTGAATGGCTGCAGAGTATGCTTTATCTAGAGTTGTCAGCTTTTCTCCTATTTTGTGTAGCTGTAAAGTGTCTTTACCTTTAACATTTTTGTCTATAAGCATTTTCTTAGGTTTGTAACTTCTTGATAGTTATCATTATCAGTATTAGCTATTGATAGTAGCACCTGTAAGTCTAGACTAATAGGACCTAATCCATATCATCCACATAAGCTACCAATTTATTTTCTACAATTCTGCATCTAGTCAATAAGGTTATCCCATACTAATTTTATTTGTACCATTGACACTTGCAGTTTCCTTCTCAGCTAAGAAATCACTCTAGTGAAGCATAATTTTCATATCCTTTTTTGCTCATGTGCTTGTGTTGAGCACCAAAAATCACTACTGTATTTCGCATTCTTTAGTCTTTCTTGTCTTATATTTCAAAGAACATATTTCAAAGTGATTTAACTAATGTAGTAGTAAATTTCATAGTTGATTGAATAAAGCTAGTTAAAGAACCAAATCAATATTGTTTTAGAAAATTAAACCACATCACCCACACTCCTTTTGTTTGATTCAAGTTTTACCTAAAAATAAATCAAACCAATGATGTATATTTAGGAGTATGAATGAAACATCCACACATCATCATTGTCTTATTAAGAATGTCCTTTTCATACTTGGCTTGACTTAGGTAAATACCAAGTTAAAGGGTATGTTTATGTATTATTCCATGTTATAACTTATTAGTGAAACCTGTTACTTATAGTAGAATATGACTCTCATATTTTTTCATCTGTGCTAGTATCATTACTTTTAGAACTGTGAAATTATATTGGTGGTGGAAATAAGTTAATACTTTTGGTCATTCTAAAGTTCTACATTGTGCTTGCTGTGCTGCTCAATATTGCACGTTTTAATATTTGGCTCCAAAGTTTCTTAGATTTTAATATGCAAAGTATTTCCACCTACTCCTGCACTAAGTCTGCGGCGCGCCCTGCAAAGTTAAGGGCATCTACTATAGGAATTTTCATTGGGATTATTCCCTATAGTCCTTCAAACGAGGATTCTTCTTAGAAGGGGTAAATTTGATTGAAAGCTTTCCTGATGGTGACTTTTGTTAGGTTAAACCATATTAATGATTTATCTTTGATATCATGTAAGTTGCTGACTGGTTTTGTGTTTTCTATTTCAGACATATTCTTATCTTGTGTATGAAACATATGAATTCAACTGCATTTAGTTTAGTAACTTGTTATCACCTGTTAGCCACACTAAATCAAGAAAAGGAAAACTAATCAATCAAGATTCAGTCAAGTTTCTATCACAAATAGTAGGATCACTATTATATTGGTAGATTTGGGAAAAACAATTGATTGTACATATACTCCAACTGATGCAGTTAAACAGAAGCACTAGCAGGATGTACTTCTGTTTGAAGGATCCTCTATTAGTTCCTTTACCCACTAATGTTTTTCCATATGCTGATTCTTGTGCAAACTTAAGATAAACTTTTTATAAATCCATAAATACGTGTTCTTCTACTGTTTCATGCTATAGTCGAAGTTGGTCTATTTTTTAAAATAATTTATTTCGCCATGGGTAAAATTTTACAGAAATTCTTAAATGGGAAAGTAGATGTACCTCTTCCTAAATCCTTCGAAGAGATGCATAGGAAGAAAAAGCCAGATGGTACAAGAGCGGTACAAGAGCAGAACAGGTCGAACTGCGTTCTAAGGCTGCATATGTAGGTTCTAACTTTTTTATATATTGTTTTCTTATTATTCAACTTAGCTTGTTAAAATAATGACAATTATTTTTCTTTCAGGAAGGATTTCAAAAAATCATTGAAGATTAGCGTCAAACCCAATCTCCTTCAGAGGATAGTACCATGGTCCATCCATCGTCTGCTGATATAACTAGAATAGGGACAACTGTGGTAGGTGGTCCAAAGAAGGGTAAAACCTACGAGCTTGGAGTTAACCAATCCTCGAGTAGTTCTTCCCTAATGTTGCCCAACTCTGCTTTTATTTTGCAAAATGCGGATGAAATGAAAGCGATGAAAAACAAAATTGAAGAGTTGACACAGCAGTGTTTAGCTAGTGATGCCAAATTTTTCAAGTTTGAGGTGTTTTTCAAGAAACATATGTCTCAAGTATTTGAGGATGAGGAAGATAGTGAATCAAATGATTATATTGTAGTTTTGGTTCTTGTTTATGATTGTGATGTGTAGACTTAAACTATTAGAATTAGTTTTATTTTGGATTGTGACTTTTAGACTTAAAACTTGTCTTGAAATGTTTAAACTATTTAACTTGTTTGTTTTGGATGTTTCAAAGTGGTTGAATTTTTAAGTTTTGATTGTATTTGTAATTTTTAAATTTTACTTTAGAGAAATGCATTAGGTATGCTGTTACTGATTGTAAAATGAGAAGATATTCCGACTACAGTGATCGGAGTAAAGCAAAATAATTTTATTATTTACCGATTATATCTGTCAGAGAAAATAATTATATTATCCTTTTCCGACTACAGTAGTCAAAAAAATTATATATTAAATAATTGATTATTAAACTTCCGACTACTTTAGTTTAAAATATTTTATCTATTAAATAATTATTAATTACTATTTCAAAATAAATATTTAATAAATAAACTATTCCGACTACTTTAGTTGGAAAATGATAATATAATAATTATTATTTATTAAACTTCTGACTAAAGTAGTTAAAAAAAATTTATTTATTAAATAATTATTAATTACTATCTTAAAATAATTATTTAATAAATAAAATATTTTATCTACTTTAGTTGAAAAATGATAATATAATAATTATTATTTATTAATCTTCCGACTAAAGTAGTCAAAAAATTTATCTATTAAATAATTATTAATTACTATTCCGACTACATTAGTCTGAAACTTAATAATTATTAAGTAATATTTTTAATTATTTTATTAAACTTTTGACTACACTAGTCAGAATATTATTTTTTTCGTATCATTCTATAATTTTATTTTTGCGACTGGGGTAGTTGGAGATTTTCGACAGTAATAGTCGAAAAAATATTTTTGACAAGGTTTTTCCTAACTACCACTAAATAGTCGGAAAGTAGTCAAAACCCCTATTTTCCGACTACATTTCGACTACATGAGCTGTTGGAAAATAGTAAATTTCTAGAACTGTTAGGTTCTAGACTTGAATTTACTTTCTTTAACCTTAGTAAATCACTAGAAAATGGATTAATAATGAGATTTAGGGTTTAACCCTAGTTTATGAAAATTGATGAAAAATGGTAAAATTGCTTATAATGTATATATATAATAATTCTAAGGTGTTAGAAAACACTAATGGGACTAGAATTACTACTTTTTAATGCTATTTCAAGTAAACATCATGATATTTAAATAATAAGAAAATACTAATATGATGAAATAATGTAAATATCAAAGGACTATGATCTCTAATGGATAAAAGAGAATGTAATATTGAAATAGTGGTGTATTCTTGTTGTTTTATAGATTAAGAATGAATTGAACGAGAGTGAAAGGGATAAAGTGTGAGTTAAAGGTGACTTTGAGCAAAGGAGTTGAGGTAGACTATGATTTTGTATAGTGGACTTTGAGCAATGGAGTTGAGGTAGGCTATGATTTTGTGTAGTACTTAGACTTTTTTGTCTTTGTGCTTGTTTGTAATTTAAACATCTATTATTACTTTCTAGCATGACTTGTGATTTGGTGCATTTACATTGCATTGTATTGTGATAAGGTGGTGATATAATAGATTGGGTATCTTCATGGTATAATATGATATGATATGATAACAGGTTGAATACCATGTCGTTTTGTTATGATGTTGATAATGAGGAGGAGAAGGATAAGAGATGATGTGTACATCATGCATATATACATTAGTTCATATGCATTGAATTCTATATTTGATGAATATATGTGATGATGAATAGTTGATGAAAATGATTAAGTATAAATGCATATGAAACTAACCTTGTGAATTGCAATTATATGGTGATCCATGGTGATTTGTCTAACTGCTATTATTGGTTTTGAGTTTTGTTATGATCGCATTATACTTGTTTGACTTGCTTACTTGTGTATTGTCAAGTTAGTAGGTTGATGATGCTTACTAATACTTATTGATGTACTGATGCTACCTGTATTCTTTATTTTGTCGAGTCCAGAACTTCTTCCATTAATTGACATGCGACCTCAACTATCAATAGTGATCCAGACTTGATTTTGAGGGTGAAAACCATGTCTGGGAAACCTTTAGATCTTCGTATGATGTTTAAGTTCTTTATTTTGAGTTTATGATGGTTTCCTTTTTTGTTATATTTTGGATGTTGTATTGGTTTTAGACTTAGTTGTTTGTTATAGGTGTTCTTATATAGTGACTTTGAGTCCAGGAAATTGTACTAGATAGAGGTTTCCGCACTTTATTTCCTTTTATGGATTATGACATTTTGAATGATTAATAGTTATTGACTGAGACATTTTTCTTTCTTTTTTTAACATGTTTAAAAGCATAATCTAATACTATAATGAATGTAGAGATGATACTTAAGTGAAAAATGTGAGCGTGGTATGGTTCTCGTGACATTGGTTAGGGCGGGTGGCAATCATGATTGGTTGGATTGTGACACTGGTTTTTATGGGTGCATGAGTACTATAAAAAAGGGGGTCATATCTAAGTTTACTCAAGCCTCGTGGATGTTAAAGAAGATAGTAAAGGCCACAAAGTATGAGCGTGCTGGCATAACTATGGAGTAATTCTTAGGAGTGGGTAAGTATGATTTAAGCAAGTTCTACCACAAGATGAGGGGAGATTTTTTGAAAGTTCTACCACAATTTGTAATTGAGATCATTGGAAGTCCATAGTTGTTGTGTACAATACATTTCAACTTGAAGAGTTCAATTCATTGAATAGTCAACATCAGCGAACACGTTTTTCAAAAATTTTCTAAAGCTAGTTTCTGCTCATGGAACTAACTAGATCCATTGGTTTCATGATTGACTAAATCTTTAGTTTTGAAGGTATATATATTATAGGTATGTAGCGCCTTGTATAAGTTCAAATAGCAAGTAAATTCTGAAAACTTGAACTTTTAATCTTAAGTACTCACTGTCTGCTACTTGTGTTCCATCTTTACTATTTCTTTCTTTATATTGTTTCTGTCTTCCCATTTACTTTAGACAGTGATGCACTAAATTGAATATTATCGTTCTTATTCACTTTTAGTAAGTTCTTTTATAGGCGACACTAAGGTTTTGGGGATTGTAGTGTATACATTCCTATTTATTTATATTTAGTTTGAATTATGCTTTTACGTCAAATCACTGTCTTCTTTACTTTATATTCACTTTTATAATTATTATTGTTGAGTTTGAGAGTTGGCATACCTACAATGGTTTGTTTAGGATAGATGCCATTACCTCTCCATTTTGGATCAAGACAGTTGAATTATCATTCTCTGTTACTTTGTTTAGAGACATCCAAGACGTTAAAAATGTAATAGGTGTGATTTGGTCCCTTCAAGTATGTTTTCAATTAACTTTTGACGCAATTACAGGACACTTAACGAAATTATATCTTAGATATAATATTTTTGAAAGCTCAATAAACAAAGTAGCGAATAAAACTATCGCAATATTGCACAAGTATAAAAACTATCTCGACGCACGATAATATAACCTTATATTATATATTGCATTTTATGAAATTTTCTCACTGTAAAATAACTTCTTTTGAAATCAATAGTTTCAAAATTAATATTTTTCATTTTTACTAGAATTTACTTTTTGACCTTGAAGGAAAATCAGATTGAAATAGTAAGGAAGAATAGAGATTTAGTGGAATTCGTTGTAGCTAAGACAATAGAGAAACTAGACCCTTGAAAATGATACAGAGAACTAAAATAACCTAGAAAAGACTATGTATGTGTAATGATCTATCACATCATTTGGACTTGGGTGAGTTCAGACAAAAATGGTGTATTGTATGGTGTATGGACTAATGGTGTCTTGTAGTGGTTTTTTTGATGGTTTTGTATGTGTGACATGATAGATAAGAAATTTAGTAATATATAGAAACTTTTAAAATAGTATCCGAGTTTGTAGAACTGGGGTGCTGAACCAATAGATGTTACTTATCTTTTGATATTTGAAGGATCGAATATCATGTCGGTACGGTATATGAATGAAGTTGATCCCCTGCAAGTTAAGAATATTAGGAAAATAAGTTTATTTTGATATACATATTGAGATAAGGTTGTGATGGTTATTGATGCATTATTGTATGCTCAAAATCATTTGATTGCTCATTTGTATATCCTATCGTGTTGCATTGAATCGAGTTGACATAAGTCTACTCTTATGAGATAGTTAAGTGGTAAAAAGTTTTGTATGTTTATATTGTGGTATTTAGTGGAGTCATAGACTGCTCCCTTATTGTTGAACCTATGTTTGTTCAGGTTAATCTCATTGAGTTATTAGTTGACTAAGTGCTTATTTGTGGATTGGTAATTGTTGCATAAAATTACTTGTTATGTGTTGAATGTTAATTTGCTCATATTTGATTTATGTTTAAGTGTGAGTTTGAGTCGAGTTGATCAATGTTGCCTACCAGTACATATTTTTTGTACAGATACTACCTGTGCTCTTCTTTTATTGAGTGCAGATAATATTTTAGTGATTGAGACGAGACCTCAAATATAGAATTTGACTAGTAGCTTTCTGGCCGAAGGGTGAGTATCTATCTTCAAAAAGCGGTTGGATCATATCATTTGATCATTTCCATTATTTTAGACAATGATACACTTGTTTTATTTATTTTTGGATATTCATCGTAGACTTCAGTTCTGGTTAGAATGTTATTTTACGATGACTTTAAAGCCTTTGTCTGTTCTAATAATTAGTTGAATTAATTCTACATGTTATTTTATATTTCTTGAGATATTTATAAGCTACATTATTTTATTGAAGGTTAGTATGGGTGACACTCATGGCAATTTGTATTATGACAATGATAGTATCAGAGTCTTAGATTCATCGATTTCATCGTGTAAGAACGAATCTAGTAGACTCTTACAGAACATTTTAGAGACATTTCTACTTTTCTTCGAGAGGCTATAAGTATTTAGAAAATCTCACTCACTTTTTTTATTTCATGATAGTACTTAGTTTAAATTGGTATCTGGTGATCCAAATCGGTATATGATTTCTTTCACTTTTGGCTCACAGATGGTGTGGACACGCATTGAGAAAGCAGAAATAATAGTAGTAACCAAATTGGTTGTTGGGTTGCAGTTCGTGGAAAAAATAGAGTTAGAGTGCAGAGGAGTAAGAGGAGGAAGGGGCCTAGGGAAACACTTGTTAGGGGTGGAGCTTAGGCCGCCAGAGGTACCACAAGACAGAGATGGAGTCTCCTAGGATATTCTTTACATGGCTTAGAATGAGGATGTGGTACTAGAGCATGGAGAGGTACCAATTCAGGCTGGTGTTGCACCAATTCAGGGACATGTAACACAGGTTTTGAAGTTTTATGAGTTGATTCAGTTAGTTCTGAGGTTTTTGAGTGGTTTAGCCGGTATAGGTGCTACAACAATAGTTTTGATTATTCTGTATCAAAGATTTGAACATTTTGTTATTGTGGAACCTAAGATGGATGAGGGTTTGGAGAATGCTCTTTTCATAGAGGGTTTTGGGTCCGATGATAACTGGAGACGAACATGACTTATTCTATAAGTTTCTTAAGATGAAGTCTCCTGTTTTCCATGGTACTAAGTCAGAAGATGCTTAGGAATTCATTATTGATTTTCATAAATGGCTTCACAAATAGGTTGTGGTTGAGAGGTTCGATGCAGAGTTTGTTTCTTTGTAGTTGTAGATGGATGCCAAAATATAGAGGTGAGAATTCATTGAGTGTAGAGCTGAAAGTTTGCCTCCATTAACTTAGACTCAGTTTCATTTTATATTCTTGGAGAAATATGTGCCATATACTCTGAAGGACAAAATAAGGATAAGTTCAATAGACTTGAGCAAGGATATATATGTCCGCGGTTTATGAGGCCAAATTTCGAGATTTCTCTAAATATCTTTAGAGTTATTAAATACTGAGGAGAGAATTCAATTGTTTGTTAAGGGTTGAATACCAGTCTCTAGGAATCTACATATCACATAAGACCTTCTAGGAAATAGCCGTGTAACGATTTGATCTCTCAGGTCATGATGACACCTACTACAATCCACCAGTAGGTAAGCCAACCCGTAGTCCGAAACTCCTAATAACGGACTACCAAGAGAAATAAAAGAAAAATGCAAAATAATTATGATAAAGGACTAATATATATAAGACAACCCCAAAACCTATTGGAATTAGTACAAGAGCTTCTAATATAATAAGAATACAAAATGAAGTACTAAATGAATATACTGATACAACCTATCTCGTTATACAACATAGAGATTAGTATAATCTATAAGAGAGAGAATAGTAATACTCTGAATGCTAGGAACTCACTCTAAATCTCTGATCCAAAGATGCTCCGTACGATGCGCACAATAATGTCGGGAATCCGTACTATGATTTGTAGGCTACAGAAATGTAGTATGAGTTCTAACACATGGTATTCAGTAGGCAACTGCTGACTTAGCCCCAAAGATAATTAAAATATCAATAACATGTAAGCAGGAATTTAGACTACAACCAAATATCTAGGAAACTAACACAATAAGACTAAGAAGGAAATAAGGATGAACAATCCTATTCTGGCCATACTCAGGAACCTAAGCACTATGCTGTATATCACTGACAAATATACAAATAAAAAGTAGAACAAGGATATATAGTAGTATACAAGTCTAAGGATTGATATACAATATGAATAAATGAAGAAAGAGAGGGATATACAATAATACCATAGCAACACACACACACACACACACACATATATACACATACTAGACTAACTCAAAGGTACAACCTAAGGTAGTCATAGTAACATCTTAAGGCCTCCTAACATAGTAGGAACTAGTGCTGACATAGTCAGGGTCCTTAATACAAATGTCTAAACAGAGATAATTATCCATAATCAATAACCGTAAGAGAAAAGTATTAGAATCATACCTCAAATCTCTGTATCAGTCCATAATCAACCTATCATGAACTAACTATAATAACAACAACAACAACAAAAACAATAATAATAATAATAATTATCATTATTATTATTATTATTATAAAGTGACTTTCTAGTCTAGACAGATAATACAAAAATCGGACCCCATAATCTTAAAGGCTCAATTAGCACACAACACACAAAAAAATAACACTCATACATATACTATGCAACCCCACATAAGACTGATAGATATAGATACCAAACAACATACTTATGATTGCCAATGCACAGGTAAGGATGAATGCAATGTAAATCTATAATACCATAGCTATTCCAGTGCCATAACATAACCCAGTGTGTATATTTTCTTCAGCTTGATGGATCGCAAAGGTAGGACCTATGGTGACCTCTCTTCTTTGGAACAATGGTTCACGAATGAAGGGGCCCCTTAGGGTTTGAGAGTAACTGTATACACCGACCTGTTCTTGATCCAGGAATTCCATTCATCATCAATCTACTCCATCTAGTATCGAAAAGATGTGTATAATAAATGCATGGACAAAAATCATGGCTAAAAGAGTGTAAGTCCAAAAATCAATTGCCTGAAGTAAACTCCGAGACTAAATCATCTCAAAAGTGCAGAAAGAGCCAAAATCTCTCTCGACTGACATAAATAGTAGTGGTAAACCGTGGACCAAAAGATATCTCGATCAAATCTCTATAACATCTTTTTTTGTGCCAAAAGCTCATAAATCATCTATTACGGTGGAACAATTCCTGTTATGAAAGATTCCATTTTATAAGTAAAAAGTGAGAATAAATCCCTTTTACGAAAACAGTAGTAAAACTATGTTTTTAGTTGGAATTGTACCATTAGTTGAGCATGAATATCTATGCATGATATCACCAGTATCCAAATAATACAATTATAAGCATTTAAACATCCATAGACTACAACTCCGTCATTTATAAAGATAATTCACACACCAGGAGTCCAACTACTATCACATCACGGCCTTGGGCCCAAAAATATAAAACTGGCACAACCAATCATAATTAGAGAAACCATTATAATTCATTGAATCAAGTAGTAAACCTTATAATAAAGGGTTATTAGCCTCAACTAGGTCTAACATACTAGTAAGCTAGGGTAATAGAATTCTAAAAGCATAATAAATATTCCATCTTAAGGGTGGTCCCTGACCTCATAATTAGGCTAAGTCATGGAAGTCTACCTATAATCATATCCTAAAATTCTTACCTAACATGCAATATATATAATACACTATCTCCTGAAGAAGAGTAGACAGAAGCCTACTTCGATGCCGAGCTACAAGTCCTTGAACCATCCACAAATCATTTGCCTTTGATCCATGATCCTAAATTGCCATTCTAGTGAAATAATACCCATATTGCTATATAAAGGTTCGGGTTGGAATTCGGGTCAAGAACGAGCCTATGGGGCCCATAAATAGAATTCAAAATAGAATTTATCATGAGGTCCCTCAAAGGACAAGGAATGTTTGCCCGAAAGTTAGCACAAATGGTGCATGAATTTGGGCCCTAGTTAGACCCTAAAGTCTAGGGATTTGAACTCCTAATTTCTATGAATTTACCATGAAATAAGATGAAAATTAACTAGAAAATTAATGGGAAATGACCAAGGAGCGTTAGAATAGCTTACCTTGCTTCAATGGATGATTTCCCACTTTTTCCGCTCTTTGAGATCTTAAATGGTGAAAGAAATGAAAGAAAATTAGGTGAGAAAAGGGGATTTAAAAGCCCCTAGGTGCCGCTAAAGTAGTATCACAATAATTATAGCAGTCTAGCAGCTTGGTGCAGGTACCACTAAAGCGGTCTCCTATGATCAAAAGCAGGGTCTGCTTAAACGTCCCCCTTGACGCTAAAGGGGTCCTTAGACAAATTGCCAAGGCTTCTTAAATAGCTTATGGGCACTAAACCATTGGCCGTTAAAGCGGCTCTTTGAGCGCTAAAACAGTTATATCAGTTACCAGTGTCAGATTTTGCTAACTCCAAAAATGGACTTTGATTGGGTGCT
>JAPEIP010000013.1:184998201-185021740 GCA_026120095.1 Capsicum chinense
ACAATAATAATAATAATAATTATCATTATTATTATTATTATTATAAAGTGACTTTCTAGTCTAGACAGATAATACAAAAATCGGACCCCATAATCTTAAAGGCTCAATTAGCACACAACACACAAAAAAATAACACTCATACATATACTATGCAACCCCACATAAGACTGATAGATATAGATACCAAACAACATACTTATGATTGCCAATGCACAGGTAAGGATGAATGCAATGTAAATCTATAATACCATAGCTATTCCAGTGCCATAACATAACCCAGTGTGTATATTTTCTTCAGCTTGATGGATCGCAAAGGTAGGACCTATGGTGACCTCTCTTCTTTGGAACAATGGTTCACGAATGAAGGGGCCCCTTAGGGTTTGAGAGTAACTGTATACACCGACCTGTTCTTGATCCAGGAATTCCATTCATCATCAATCTACTCCATCTAGTATCGAAAAGATGTGTATAATAAATGCATGGACAAAAATCATGGCTAAAAGAGTGTAAGTCCAAAAATCAATTGCCTGAAGTAAACTCCGAGACTAAATCATCTCAAAAGTGCAGAAAGAGCCAAAATCTCTCTCGACTGACATAAATAGTAGTGGTAAACCGTGGACCAAAAGATATCTCGATCAAATCTCTATAACATCTTTTTTTGTGCCAAAAGCTCATAAATCATCTATTACGGTGGAACAATTCCTGTTATGAAAGATTCCATTTTATAAGTAAAAAGTGAGAATAAATCCCTTTTACGAAAACAGTAGTAAAACTATGTTTTTAGTTGGAATTGTACCATTAGTTGAGCATGAATATCTATGCATGATATCACCAGTATCCAAATAATACAATTATAAGCATTTAAACATCCATAGACTACAACTCCGTCATTTATAAAGATAATTCACACACCAGGAGTCCAACTACTATCACATCACGGCCTTGGGCCCAAAAATATAAAACTGGCACAACCAATCATAATTAGAGAAACCATTATAATTCATTGAATCAAGTAGTAAACCTTATAATAAAGGGTTATTAGCCTCAACTAGGTCTAACATACTAGTAAGCTAGGGTAATAGAATTCTAAAAGCATAATAAATATTCCATCTTAAGGGTGGTCCCTGACCTCATAATTAGGCTAAGTCATGGAAGTCTACCTATAATCATATCCTAAAATTCTTACCTAACATGCAATATATATAATACACTATCTCCTGAAGAAGAGTAGACAGAAGCCTACTTCGATGCCGAGCTACAAGTCCTTGAACCATCCACAAATCATTTGCCTTTGATCCATGATCCTAAATTGCCATTCTAGTGAAATAATACCCATATTGCTATATAAAGGTTCGGGTTGGAATTCGGGTCAAGAACGAGCCTATGGGGCCCATAAATAGAATTCAAAATAGAATTTATCATGAGGTCCCTCAAAGGACAAGGAATGTTTGCCCGAAAGTTAGCACAAATGGTGCATGAATTTGGGCCCTAGTTAGACCCTAAAGTCTAGGGATTTGAACTCCTAATTTCTATGAATTTACCATGAAATAAGATGAAAATTAACTAGAAAATTAATGGGAAATGACCAAGGAGCGTTAGAATAGCTTACCTTGCTTCAATGGATGATTTCCCACTTTTTCCGCTCTTTGAGATCTTAAATGGTGAAAGAAATGAAAGAAAATTAGGTGAGAAAAGGGGATTTAAAAGCCCCTAGGTGCCGCTAAAGTAGTATCACAATAATTATAGCAGTCTAGCAGCTTGGTGCAGGTACCACTAAAGCGGTCTCCTATGATCAAAAGCAGGGTCTGCTTAAACGTCCCCCTTGACGCTAAAGGGGTCCTTAGACAAATTGCCAAGGCTTCTTAAATAGCTTATGGGCACTAAACCATTGGCCGTTAAAGCGGCTCTTTGAGCGCTAAAACAGTTATATCAGTTACCAGTGTCAGATTTTGCTAACTCCAAAAATGGACTTTGATTGGGTGCTCGAGATTCATTCTGAACCCTATACGCACAAATGAACTATTCTACCATACCAAATTCGATGTTCTAGACTTAATGGAACCATCAAAACATTCATCCAAGATAATTTTGATTAAGTGTGGGGCTCACACCTGTAGTTCTATTTTTCATATAATTCACCTAATAGCCCAAAACGAGTCTGAAAGCCCCGAGACCTGAACCAAGGGTGCCCCTAGCCTAAAATCAACATTTCGAAGTTGATTTCGCTTCTCATCTGAGGTCATCTACTAGGAGTTTTTCTCTGAGACTAAATCCTATAAACCAAAAGCTCCAAAAAAGAAAAATGTGCCTAAAACCCAAATGAATTATTCGATAACCTAACTGACAATAACGATAAGTCATAAATGACTATAGCTACTGTGGGAAGTCTAGAAATACCTGAAATGCATGCAAATCAAGGAAATAACCTAGAGGGTCATTACAATATCCACTATTAAAAGGACTTTCATTTGTAACATTTAATTGATAGATAGATCATAAAAGGTCGAAGGGATGATGTACTGGTCTTGCATGCTCTGAGCACGAATCGCAGATAGCCTCTACGGAGAGACAACACTTCTAAATGATCTTGCCATAGGTATCCCTTTTTCAATAAACTTCCTTTATATACTTCCCGAACATCTAAGACTCAACATCAACCTCCAACTAGCCTCTAACTGAATCAGGAACTCTACACCAAGGAACACAAATCAATAAAACCCTACTAAGGTATAAGATCAGCGATGGGTGCAAAAACCCCAATACACTCAATTGAAAAGGTAAAGGAAGGAAATAAAAGGACCACCTATCACGATGAAATCCAAAGTCGCATGCCTAACGTTCCAGAGGGAGAATGAATCTAAGCATGTCCAAACTATGACTGAGCATTGTAATCATCATTTAAGGTACGAAGTGTACAACCTCTAACTGAAGGTGCCATAATATCACTAGAATAATTTGGATGGGCTAAATGACTAAGAATCCTACATTGGGGGCACTCTCTAGACCAGGGATTGATCTCTCTACAGTCGTAGAAAACTCCTAAAGCTCCAATCGGGTGAAAAATATGGGTTGACCCCAATTAGCTAATCAGTTAACATTGAGGGAACTAACTACTAAAGTAACTATCCTCCCAGCAACCATAACATATCTCAGGAGCTCTAGGATGGCGAGAAATGCATGCTAACTCTGTCTAAGTAACCAACTGACGTTTGAGGTACTTACTAGATTAATGAACAATCTTATCAAAACCATGGAAAGTTTATGAAATACCCTAGGTGCTTTCCCTACTAATCCAAATATGCTACCACTGCCTAAAGACCTTTACCAAGAACTCTGTAAGGTTCGATGAGAGCTCTGCCTGCTGTGATCACCACGACTGATATAAGAGACACCTATAGTATAAGACATTACCTTCGTAGAACTAATAGGCTACAAGTGAAGCTTACCTACACCAAGAGGATCCTTACCCCCAAATAAAATACCAATAGTACTGTACTGATGATAAAGCCTCTTACCGCCACCTCTATAAGTCTTAATACATGCTCTCTTTATGGACCTAGCATGGTCAATAACTTAATATAAAGAAGACCTAACTGCTATCTAATGCTCTAATTCGAAATGAAGTGGTAAGGCTAATCCTTTAGTAAACCCACACACCATCTTCTGCCCTAAAAGATATAACATGGGAGTATGTTTGGCCTAGATTGGCATCAAGGCTAATCCTCTAATAAACCCACGCACCATATTCAACTCTAAAGGATATAACATGGTAGTATGTTTGCTCTACTCAAGAAACCCAATTTCATACTCTAAAACCAATAAGGAATCCTGCTGAACACCAACAAACCCATCTCTGGTCTATGAACAACTCGATAAACCAGAACTCAACTTCGGCTATGCGGTATCTATAAAGAGTTTTGAAATCCCCAATGCTGTATCTTGAAATGCATAAGATGTCAGAAGCTCTATCAAATCTTAGGTTGTCCTCAATTCCTTGAGCTAATGCTTAAGATCTTTGATGTCCATCCCTGACTCCCTAGTTCGACAATATACTGAAGCTTTAGACATACGTGCCAGAGTCCCATCCATATTTATCAATAACATCATATCATCTATATGGGATAGATTAGAGTCAAAGAATGTACTTGAGGCTCAGAGAAACATGGACACACGACAAGGAGTCAAGAACACAATTTCCTAAAAATCCTCTGGAGCCTCCTAAAGATGGGTTAAGAATATCTGCGCACCGATTTGTAGGACTCTACTAAACCCTTAGCTCTTGTACCAACACATTGATAAACTTAGCTCTGATACCAATTTGTCACGACCCAATTTCTTAGATCAAGATGACACCTATTACAACCCATAAATAGGTAATCCAACCTATAGTCAAGAACTGCTAATAACGGATTACCAAGAGAAATAAAAGGAAAATGCAGAATAATTATAAAAAAGGACTAATATATATAAGACAACCCCAAAACCTAGTGGAATCAGTACAAGATCTTCTAATATAATAAGATACAAAATAAAGTACTAAATAAATATACTGATATAACCCATCTTTGAATACAACATAGAGACCAATCTAATCTATAAGAGAGAGAATAGTAATACTCCAAATACCAAGAGCTCACCCTAAATCTCCAATCCAAAGCTGCTCCACATGATGCACACAATAATAGTGAGGACTTGTACTATGATTTGCAGGCCATAGAAGTGTAGTATGAGAACCAACACATGGTGCTCAATAGGCAACTGCAGAACGAGACCAAAGATAATGAAAATATAATTAACATGTAAGTCAGAATGTAAAGTACAACCAAATATCTAGAAAACTAACATATTAAGGCTATGGAGTCAATAAGGATAAACTATCCTTTTATATCCATACACAAGAACCTAAGCACTATATCATTTATAACTGGCCAATGTACAAATAAAGAGTAGAAAAAGCATATATAGTAGTATAAAAGGCCAAAAAATGGATATATAATATGCATTAATAAAGTAAGAGAGGGATATACGATAATACCATAGCCAAACACACACACACACACATATATTCATTTATATACTAGACTAACTCAAAGGTACAACATAAGGTAGTCATACTAACATCTTAAGGCCTCCTAATTGTAGTAGGAACTAGTGTTGGCATTTTCAGTGTCCCTAATCTAAATATCTAAATATAATATAATTATCCATAATAAACTAACCATAAGAGAAATAGATTTGAATCATACATCAAATCTCTATATTAGTCCATAATCAACCTACCATGATCAAACCATAATAATATAATAAAGTAATTGGCTAGTCTAGACAAATAATACCTAAATCGAGCCCAATAACCTGGAAGTATCAATCAACACACAAAACTCAACAAGCAACATTAATAACCAATACTTGTGCAATCCACCATAAAGCTGATAAATATAGGGACCAAAAAATGTACTGGTGATAGGCAACGCGTATGTAGGGAAGAACTCAAAGTAAATCCATAATATAATAACTGTCAGGTGTCACAGTGTAACCTAGTGTATACATCTCCTTCATCTTAAAGGCTTGTAAAGAAGGACCTATGATGACCACTCTTTTATAGCATGATATCTCACAAATGAAGGGCCTTCTAGGAATTCAAAACTATCCGTATAAACCAACCTAGGTCCAATCCAAGATTTCCAATCATTATCATCGTTATTGATCTACTTTGTCCTATACCAGAGAGATGTATATAATAAATGCACGAACTTGAACCATGGCTAAAATAGTGTAAGTTTGAAAATTTGTTGCCTTAGGTAAACTCCAGGACTGAATCATCACAAAAGTGTAGAAAGGGTCGTAATCACTCTCGATCAAAGTAAATAGTAACAGTAAAACCACAGACCAAAATCTATCTCGGTCAAATCTCTAAAACATCATTTTTGGTGCCAAAAGCTCATAAATCACCCATTAAGGTGGTATGATTCCCTTTATGAAAGTTTCCATTTTAAAAGTAAAAAGTAGGAATAAATCTCTTTTAGAAAGATAATAGTTAAAACATATTTTTAGTTGGAATCATACCATTATGTGAGCATAAATGTACCAAATATATGCATGTCATCACCATTATCCCAACAATATAATTATAAGCATCTAAACATCTATAGACTACATATGTCCTTTAGAAGGATAATTCACACACTCAGAGTCTAACTACTATTATATCACAGCCTTGGGCCCAAAGATATAAGACTGACATAACCATATCATAATTCCAGAAACCATCATAATCCACTAAATCAATAGTAAACCTTCTACTAAAGGATTTATTAGCCTCAACTATGTCTAATATAATAGTAACCTAGGGTAATAGAATTCTAGAAGCATAATAAATGTTTTATCTTAACGGTCGATTCACCCTTCTAGTCCCCAAACTCATAATTAGGCTAAGTTAGTAAGTCTATCCATAATCATATTCTAACATACTTACCTAACATAAAATATATAGAATACATTATCTCATGATGAGGAGTAGATAGAAGCCTACCTCGATGTCGAGCCATAAGTTTTTGAATCATCCATAAATTGTCTGCCTTTGCTCCATTATCCTTAAATTCCTCCACGTTATTAAAATAGCAACCTACATGTCATAAGGAGTAAAATAAGACCCATAATTATATATAAAGGGCTTGATCAAAATTCAAGCCAAGAATAGGCCCATAGGGATGCAAACAAAATCCAAAAGTAAATTCGTCATGAGGTCCCTCGCAGGACAAAAATTGTGTGCTCAAAATTTGAGCAAAAATGGTGCATGAATCGAGCCTCAAATTATCCCCTAAAGTCTAAGAATTTAAAAACCTAATTTCTAAGAATTTACTATGAAATAGGATGAAAATTGATGAAAAAACTTAATATATAATTACCAAGGAGTGCTAGACTAGCTTACCTTAGCTTTAGTGAATGATTTCCCACTTTTTCTCTCTTTGTACTCTCAAAATAGTGTGAAAATAGTGAAAAAAGTGATGGAAAAATGGGTGGGGAAAGGAGGTTTGAAAGTCCCCCTGTTCTGCTAAAGCGCCTGCTACTAAAGCGATCTGGTTGCTTGGCGCATGTACTGTTAAAGTTGTCCCTATGGTACTAAAGTGGGGTCTACTTAAGCGGCCCCCATGGGCACTAAATGCACTCCATGAGTGCTAAAGTGGTCATATCATCTTCCTAATATCAGATTTTTCTAGGTCCAAGAATGAAATTTGATCGGATGATCGAGATTTGTTTGGAACCCTATATGCACAAACAAACTATGCTATCATACCAAATTCAATGTTACGACTCAATAAACCATCAAAACTTTAATCCAAGATCATTTTGATTAAGTGTGGGGCCTATACCTATAGTTCCATTTTTCATATAATCTATCCAATAGTCCAAAATGAGTCTGGAAGCCTTGAAACCTGAACCAAGGTTCCCCCAATCTAAAATCAACATTCTAGAGTAGACGCTGTAGTTATAATTCTCATCCAAGGTCATCTACTAGGTTTTTTGGTTCAAGATTAAATCTTAAACAATAAAAGCTCCAAAATAAGGAAATGAGACTAAAACCCAAACGAACTGTAGGATAATCAAACCAACAATTTTGGCAAGTCATAAATGACCTATAACTGCTATAGAAAGGATCAAAACACCAAAAATGCACATACATTGAGGAAATAACCTAGATGGTCATTCTAAGTTGATTTTGTGAAAAGGTAGAGGGTGTGAGGAAATATAGTTTTGCAAATTAAGGGGAAAATGCTCCACAAGGTGGTCAATTATACTGGTTCTTATTATTGAAGCCAGATTTTGTAGGGCAACCCAACACGATTGTTAAATCTATGATGTCAGTGTATACTAGAGGTTCATAAGGGTCCAACCAATCATGTTTAGATTTTTGCAATTATGTTCCTTCATCATTGTCAGCTCAACAACCCACCCTAGACTATAAATGCTATAAGTACAGTGGGGTTTGTCATATTTGAATAAATTGCCTTAATTAAGGCATTAACATATGAAATAGGGGTTGGAAATCCTATTTTCTTATCACTACTCTCTTTTTCGTACATCAACCTTTCTATTGAATAAGTTGTGTTTTAAGGCATATCCTCTATGTTTGCAACCAGGAGAATTCAAGATAAACGAAGAGAGTATGATGTAAACAACTTAATCCATAATGAATTCAAAACCCAAAATAATAGAATGTATGTTACATGGTTTCCATAACCCTAACCAATGAGCTTAACTACATATGGACAAAACTAAAATAATCATAAATATATTTATCATACCAAAAACTAGAAAATGATCTTGGTGTACGAATCGTGAAATAAGAGAAAAATGTTTTCTCTCTCTCCAAGCTATAGCCGCCCCTATCCTTGTTCCAAAACTAATACAAAATATGAATAATGATAAATTTTCAGCATCAAGTCTTTTTAATAATATTTTCTCTCATAATTTCCTTCTAAGTCCCTAAACTAATTATAAATGATAAATTAGTCTTGGAAAAAGTTTCTAGGTGCCACATTTGATCCAACAAGCAATTTTTCTCTTGTGTGATTTGTCATCCGCAAGCTGTAGTCCCATTATGTCTCCATCTACCTCATTAATACCTAAAATCATGCTAATCACATCGGTTAGCTCAATCACATAGAAGTAGAGTAAAAACATAAGAAACTAGGCACTTTGTTCTCCAAACTAAGCTAAAATATGGGTAAGTTTTGGTGCTTAGGCATATAAATACACCTAAGATACCAACCCACACTTAAAGCTTTGTTCATTCTAGAACAACTTATTAATTTATGAATACTACACAAGTCTTAACACCTACGAAGGATAAATAAGATGGTCAAATAGGCTCATACAATAATTACGAACAAGAAGTAGATTCATGAATCATTACTAGAGACAACCTACCCTCAAGAATAGACTAATTAAGTTGGCAAATTTATCCATGTTGTTTAAGCAAAGAAATCATATAAATTACCCAACCTTCATCAACCATGTGCCCCCACAATAAGAAAGTTACCCATAATCACTCACAATTATGCAATTTCTCATAAAATGGGTACAAGAATCAAGTTGCGCTCACTCTCACAAAGAATTTTCAAATTACAACTGATGACCATATGCTTACCCTTAGTGTAATGCTCCACTAATATCAGAATGCTAAGATTAGGATCAAATAGGTCTTTTACGGGTTTCAATGCAGGCTAAGAGATGGGTAGAAACTATTTTGGCCAGAAATAGTGACTATTTTCCCTAAGCGCTTTAAGACACTACATTATGCAATTAAGACCAATCTCTAACAACCAATTTCCACTTTTTCTATCTTCATAGATTTACTTTTCACCCCAACTCATTAAGCTCAATTAATAACACTATGGTAGAGGTATGCAACCCTTTCAAATATTTTTTTTGCACCCATTTCATGTTATGCACCCCTATGATAGCCACCCTCAACTTAAGAGATTTGCCTTAGTTGAGGTGCACAATGTCCAAGAAGGACCAGGGCAAAAACAGGTTCATTGTAACATGTCCGGGATAAAATTTGAAACTTTTTCAACAATTTTTGCTAATCCAAACCACATCAATTTCACATGCCAATAACTAGAATGTGGGGCATCAATTTCGTATTTTTACTCTTATTGTCAAACTCCTAACCCAAAATGATTTTACATTAAAGCGCTTAGGAGCTTTTGGATCAAATTATGGTCTATTAAAGAACAGATTAGGCTACAAATGAGGCTAACAAAGAACAAGCTAAAGGCTCAACGGGGCTAGCTAAGATAATGTACAAAGGTAGGTCAAAAGAAGGTATGAACAATGGTTGTCAAAGAAATGCCTAAATTATCTCCTAAAATAACAATCTTTATTTCTCCTTACACACACACTAGGCAAGTTCTAGCATCAGTTGCAATAAGGAATCTATAACAGTCTTACACACTCATGGCACATGGTCAACTTTGTTAGGAGCATTATAGAGTCTCGACCCAATAATCAAATAAATTCAAATAAATCCAACAATCACGACAAGAGTCACAACTAGAGCCTAGTTGTTTCAAATATAATGTTTCATTGCATACTCATGCTATAATGCCATATGATCCACAAGAATATTTACATGGGACAAATGACTAATTTTCTCTTAAGACGATCGTCATCCATCCATCATTGAGAAAAGCACCTAATTATGACTAAATCAAACAGACATCTAACAAGAAATAAAACAAACAAAATACAAATCCTATCATAGAAATATACTAAGGAGAAGGCACTATTTTCTTACAAAACAAGTAGAAAAGTAACTAGCCACCCCACACTTAAGCTAAGCACTGTCCCAAGTGCAAATAACAAGATAAAGAACCTTGCTAGTAGTACTCCTTATCCATATTAAGAGTCATGCCACCTGTATGAAGATTATCATTGGAGACATTTTTCCTGTATTCATCACATCATCCATGTCAGCCATACATAATGAAAATAACTACAATTAAGATGAAGGTGGTGAAGTCACCACTCCACACTTAATTTATTAGTATAAACCAATTAAGTGTTACTGTCGGGTACTCAAACTTCGCTGACATACACTTTGATATGGTGCACCAATATTAGTCACAATATAATTCACTCACTTCAATTTCACCAATTTTACCTCAATGAAATAGTTTTGAATAAAGTTATGCCTTAGAGCTTCAACATATCAATATACACAAAACACTTTCACTTTTACACGATTTAACCAACACCATATTCCATCAAGTTGAGAAATAATGGCCATACACTAAACTACGTTAGTCATGAACAATTCAATCATATGCAAAAGCTTAAAGTACTAGAGCAATGGTGTATAACAATGATGTTTATCTTCCCAAGATGCTCAAAACCTCTCTTTGACATAGCCATTGCAAGAATTTAATCTATAACCCTCAAGAAATCAAGTAACTATACATAAAGTCATAATAACTAAGGATTAAGAAAGTAAAACTTACCTTGAATATGGAAGATTGAGAAAGGAAGTTGAAAATTCTTGAGATTATTAAGCAAAGAGTAATCTTAAAGGACAAAGAGAATGGTGAGGCAAAAATCTTATATGGCTTTGGGGTTAAATAAGGATGAATTTGGGAATTTAGGGTGTGGAGTCTATTGAAAGAATGAAATCCGAGTTGGGTTGACCCAATTCAAAGATGGATATATGTTGAAATTAGAAGGGTGTGTGGCGTACAAGTTATCGTACAAGTTTAAGTATGCACCGTATTGGTCATCACACACGTGAAACAGTGAGCCTATGCAGTATGGTGTGTGACGTATATGTTATCACACAAAGATAAGTGTGTGGCGCATATGTTATCACATAAGTTTAAGTGTGCGCTACCTAAGGTATCGCACAAGTGAAATAGTGAGGGTGTGCGATTGGGTGTGCAATGCACAAGATATTTCCAATATTAAGGTGTAAGCCACATAAGGTGTCGCACAAGTTAAGGTGTGCACCGTATATGGTAACACCTACTTGAGGCAGTATGCTTAGGCTATGTCTTAGGCGACGCCTTTGCCATGGCCTATGTAAACTTGGGCATCACACACCTTGAGTACACTCAAAATTGGATGCCATGAACCCCATTCTTCATATAAAGTATTAAGAAAGGTCCATACCATGAGGGCTTTACCCCCGCACCCCCATCGAGGTCAGTGGTGGGCTCCGGGATCAGGATTATTGGATCGATCCATACGCTACCACCACATACCTTATTGAAAATCACAAAATAAAGTTGCACTGCAAAAAATTTTTTGGGTTGGATTAACATAATTTGGGTCACGAATCATACTCAAGCCTTACATATTTGACCACTCCAACTTACCTGTAATGTTCCCACTACTCCTAAACTTACCATCGTTGACATGGCTCAATTCCAAACCAAATTTTGAACCAATCACCTCTTTAGTACTTCATGCACCTACACTTAATAAAAACACAACTAAAAATGATTAGAAGGATGGGTTTCCTCCGACCAAGCATCGTAGTTTTGGTCATGGCTCAACTCTTATTTTTGCATTTTTATTTAGAATGATAAAATGAGAATAAGAACATGGGTTGCCTCCCATGCAGCGCCTGATTTAACATCGCAGCACGACTCAATCATCTTGAATACTCAGGCTTCATCAACATACATCGATGATACCATTTGTACCTCATTTTCATAGAATACATCAATGATAAAGAAAAAACTTATCTTCTTTTGTTGTTTCATGGATTTACATATTTCCAAACTAACCTCTTTCCCATTAAGCCTAAATTTTAGCTCTCATTCAACTCCATGTCAACTAACACTCTCCCAGTTGCTAAGAACAGACTACCTAAAATTATGGGTACTTTAAAGTCCACTTTGTAATAAAGAATTGCAAAGTTGGCAGGAAATATAAAATCATCCACCTTTACAAGTACATTATGTAGAATCCTAACCGACCTTTTCACCGATCTATTTACTATTACAAGTCACATATTTATGGGTGTGGGGTCTCCCAAAACCAACTTCTTATACATAGCTAGTGGCATCAGAGTGATTCTAGCTCCCAGATCACATAAAGCCTTAGCAAAATCCAAAGACCCAATCATATAAGGGATGGTGAATGCTCCTGGGTCTGCCTTCTTCTACACCAATGTCCTTATAGATATAGAACTACAATGATGGAGATTATCCACCGGTTTGTATCTTACCGCTCTTTTCTTCGTTATAAGATCTTTCATAAATTTAGCATATCCTGACATCTGCTCAAGTTCTTCAACTAAAGGCACGTTCACTGTCAATTGCTTCAATATATCCATAAATTTGTTAAACTTGCCTTCATCTTCTTTCTTCTTTTATTATTATAGAAATGGGGGTGGTGGCCTTGAGATTTTAGCTGGAGTAACTTTTACCTCCTTTCTTATGCCTGGCTCTACATCACTAACATGCCTCAGCTTAGGTGGTTGTTCCACTCCCAAACTCTTCTTTACGAAACCTCCTAACTTCACATGTACCACTAAGGATTCATCAACCATGTCCCAATCTATTTTGACTGCATCAGTATGAGAGAATACTCCCAATCCTAGACTAGATAACATCTTATCGCTCCTAGTGTTAATGGCCATTGATGATCCATCAGTCCTCGGATTTTGAACTATATCACTTGGTAGAGTCACATTCTGTCTTTGGTTGGATGCTATGGATAAATGGCTCATCTGCTACTCAAGTTGTTTAATAGAGATTGAGTGCAAATTTACTGGTTGACTCATTGAAGATATGTTACTCTTCATAGTAATCACCCCAGAATTGGTCGCCTCAACTCCCTTTAATAGTTTCTCCATCATGTCTTCCATAGATATTTTGCCTGAACTGGTGGCAGCATTATCATAGCTTCTAGGAGGTACATACAGTCCACTCCTGTCACTTTTACTCTTCTAATCTCCTTGATGGTTCCAACCTTAGTTTCCTTGACCACCGATCCAGAAATGCCCTGGTTATGCAAGTAGTTAGGCTCTTCCTCAGTGTTGATTCAGATCCCTTACCGTGGGACCCCATAGTTTTTACTTTTTCTACATTCCCTAATAGAAAATGTTTTGTGAGCAAATCCATTTGGGTTTTTATATGAACAATATCCTGATCACACTTTTTTTCTCTCCTATGTTGCTCTGCTGATATTACACTAGACTTAGTATTGCTTGCTACCATAGAATCTTTGGTATGCCATACTCTACTTATCTTAATTATTCTTTCTAACATGTATGTAGCCTAAGTAAAAGTAAGATCCATAAAAGCTCCTCCTGCAGTATTATCCACTATTGGCTTGGTAAGTGAGTTCAAAGATCTGTAGAATATTTTCATCAAGTGTTCATCAGTCATCTTATGGTTTGGGCATTGAGTTAACTTTTTTTTAAACCTAGCCCAAGTCTCATGCAAAGATTCATTAGCCAATTACCTAAAGTTGAAGATCTCATCCCTTAACTGTAATATTCTGGAGAGCAGAAAGAACTTTTTTAGGAAAGCTACTTTCAATCACCTCCAGCTTGTTATAGAATCAGGAGTCAGATCATTCAACCACATAGTTGCCTCTCCAGATAGAGACAGTGGGAACAATCTAAACAAATAGAATTTTGTCCCACTCTAGGATTATCAAAAGATTTATAATTATTGATGAAATTCACCAAATTTAGATTTGGATCATCACAAGGTAATCCACCAAAGAGTCCTTTTAAATTCAGTAGCTGGATCATAGTACTGGTGATATTAAATTTCACCACAGGAGCTAGTGGTGGTAGAATGATTTCCCCTGTAGCTTCAGCTCCATCTAAATCATTCTTATCATTGTCAATATCAAATTGTACAGCTTGGCAGTTTAGTCTTTCTCTAAATGAATGATTTTGATTTACAGGTGCAATTACTCCCACTACATGCCTCTTATTAGTTTTGTCAATTAAATCATCATCTCCTAGGTCATCCTCATCTAGATTAGGTACCCTACCTAGGTTATTTGCATTCTATTGATTTAATTGAGCATTAGAAAAAATGGTTAATGTAAGACCCCTCAAAGTTCCCTCGTAGTGCGAACCTTAGAGCATGTCAAGTGAAGTGTAATTTCAACCTTAAAAGATTGAGAAGTGAGTTCAAAAGTGATTGGTGTTTAAACCATATATAATTTTCATAAAATTTACTTTTTTCATATAGATAATTGAATTAGCTTTCTAATGATACCAATTTTATTCAAATTTGATATTGGGGTGAGAAGTTATGGACGTTTTATCAAGAGTTGATGGAACCACCCAGGTGCAATGGATCATCGAGTCTACGCTAGACCGTCGCTCAGACCGTTACAACCATGACATTAACCCCCTTTTCTATCCCAAGTACGATGACTAAAATGATGGACCATCAAGGATTTGATAGACCATCGCGTTGAGGCAGTGTGGCCTCACCCTGGCTATCGTGCGACAGATGATCCGACGAACCATTAGACTTATGAAGGACCGTCACTACGACCATCACATCGAGGCAGTGTGTCCCATTCCTAGCCAACGTACGACGAATGATCCGATGGACTATTGGACTTTTGACAGACCATTGCTTCAACTATCGCAACCCTTGTTCAGTGTTTTAACTTATTTTAACAAGAGGCTTTTAGGTCTTTTCCTTTTTAACCCTCATATATATTCCAAATAAACTTGATAGCCTCATTAACTCCCAAAATATCCAAAGACTAGGGTTTCTCCCTCACGAGCAAATCTAAAACCCTTCTCCAAGAAATAAAAAAACTCACCATAGATTCAACAAATTGAGCTGAGATCTAAGTTTCCCAAGTTCAAGGGTTGAAAGAACCCTTTCTCAAGAGTAAGAAGAAGAGTTTAGAGAAATATTATTCATCTAATTTTATAATCCTTTCACCCTTGTGCCCAAATGCATATTTAAACTAAAATTTCTCTGCAATTTATCAGATTTTACATGAAATTGAATTGGGGTTTTTTATCCATTGTTACTGGTTGCAAGATTTTGATGTTTTTCATAAATTGAGAATCTAATGGCATGATTTTTATATGTTTTCTAGAGAAATTGCAGCTGGGTTTATACCCCATGATTTTAATCCTTGAGAAGTTAATAGTTGAAATGTTTGAGATATTGGAGTATATAAGTATATTGAGATTTTGAGACAAATTTCTGAAATTTCCATATTTCTACACGAGTTATGAATCTATATGTTACCTATTAGGCTTTTGATGAGTTTTAACTTGAGATTGAATTATGGGTTATTAAGCTCTACTTGAGACTTGAGATTTTATGAACTCTTGTTCTATAAGCACCCATGATTTGAGTATTCTGAGATTATTGAGAAATGTTTTGACTTAATGTTCATTGAGTTTTAAAATCCACTCTACTATATGAGATTACCGATTTGATTATTAGGTTTGTGGTGAACCATGAGATTATTTCTATAAGTGAATTTTCATGAGATGAGCGCAGATAATCTAAATGGAGTAGTATTTAGCACCGAACGGGTAAGTTACTATAGTTTCTTACCCCAAAACTATGTTCTACTATAGGTTGGGCTTGAGTCCAAGTTTATGATTATTATTGGGCCTAAGGCCAAGTTGATATTGGGCCCGCGACTGAGTTTGTTTAGTGATCACTGGTCCTAGGTTATACTCCTTGGCAAGAGTATGATGCCTCTTCCCAATGTGAGGTATCTTCCTTAGGAGGACAAAACGTTGAACTCCATGCAGCTCACTTAGTTTATGTCAGTTAAGAGAAACTCCCTAAACTAAAGTATTTTTTTCATTGAGATAAGATGTTTTCCTTTAAAACTAAAATACTTTCCCTTGATATGAGTATTTTTCCCTAAAGCTTGAAATGAGATATTTCCTAACGTGAATGAAATGCCGTCAAGTATGTTCCAAAGTTATATGATTTTAAATTTCAAGTATTTGAGTTCAAAAGAGTTATGAGTTCTTAAACATTAAAGAAGTTTTACTCTCCACGAGACATATGAATGAGTTGAAAGTATTGTTTAAAGTTTCCTTTAGCCTATGGGTAATGAGAATAAGATAAGATTATCGATTTCAAAGTTAAACTATAATGACTCACAAGATTTGTGTTACATGCTCCATTCTACATGATTCATGAGCTTTACATTATATACTTATTCAAGCCATGTTGCATGCATGATTGATTAAAGAGTATTGATGTTGTTTTATATAAATGCGTGCACCCCCACATACTCAATACATTCCCAAGTGTTGATCCACATATATGTGTATGTGCTATAATGTCTTACAATATAGGTTCAGGTGCTTAGTCCTAGCCTCTTCTTCCGTGACTTTCGAGTACCTCTGTCTACATTTCTACAGTGGTGAGTCCTCATGGTTCGAGGACCTTTATTCAAACATTTCCATATTTTGAGAGACTATGTTATTATTTATAGTTCATTTTGATTTAGTTGGGAACCTATCCCACGGCTCTCTAGTTCATGGATTAGTAGAGGCTTTGTCAGACTAGTTATTAGATTGTGATTGTGTTGAGAATTCCAGTATTGTGGTCATTTAGACCGAGTATTTTCTCTGTATCTCCCTTTATATGATATGATTATACTAGTGTTTGAATTATTTCATCTTAAAATGAGTGTTATTACTAGAAATAGGCTCAAAGCGTTAGCTTGGGGCTACTAGTAACCTTAAGCATCATGTGACATCCGGGGAGGTGATTTCAGGTTGTTATAAACTTGGTATCAGAGCCAAAGGTTTTAAGGAGTCCTAGGGAGTCTGAAAATCCGCGTTGAGTAGAGTCTTAATCATCGGTGTGTAGCATGCCACATCTATGAGCAAGAGGCTATAAGACATTTTAGGTAAAAGTTGTTTCTTCTTTTTGATTCTATCATACCTACAATTGTCCCTCTTATGTAATAATTCATGATCTTTTATTTTCAAAAAATGCCTCCCCGAAGAGTGAATGTCCGCAGAAACAATGATGAGTAACTCCCATCTGTTGACCCTTTGAATGAGATAGTGTCTTATGTTTAGTTTTAGACGGCCTTTCAGGTGTTAGCCCAAGCAGTCATAGTCAATGTTTGCGCCAATAACTAGGATACAATTGCTAATCAGTAGGGAGGTGATGTAGCTACGGCTAGGATTCATGATTTCATGCGGATGGATTAGCCAGAATTTTATGGGTCTAAGGCAGACGAGGACCCATAGTTATACCTTGAGGAGGTGAGAAAGATCATGCAGTTGATGCATATTTCTAAGGAAGAAAGTGTTGAGTTGGCGTCCTATAGGCTGAAGGACATTGCTTATGACTGGGTTTTATCATGGTGGAAGGGTAGAGGCAAAAATGCCGCTCCTATGACTTGAAACATGTTCTAAGATGCATTCTTGGACAAGTTTTTTCTGCTTGAGATGAGGGAGGCAAAGATTGAGGAGCTTATTAACTCAAGGCAGGGCTCCATGACTTTTAAGGAGTACTGCTTAAAGTTCAATCAGTTGGCCAAGTGTGCTCCTGATTTGATTTCTGACACCCGGGCTTGTATGAGCAAGTTCGTGATAGGTGTTTCTAGTTTGGTACTAAAGGAGTGTAGGACTGCAATGATGCATAGGGATATGGATCTTACTAGGTTAATGACGCATGCCCAGCAGATAGAGATAGATATGATTAGGGAGAGAGATTGAGTGAAGAGTTATAAGAGGGCTAGATCTGAAAGTATGAGTATAGCCAGCCTAGGTTCCATGGAGGGAACCACCCTTGGTTTTAGAGACGTCCGTCTATGCCAGCGCCTTCATCAGTTAGTGCTCCTATGCCTAGAGGCAGGCAGGAACAAGGGGGCAGGTCTTTTATGTCTAGGTCATAGAATAGTGTTAGTAACAGGCCCCATTATCCTCCTTGTGCTAAATATGGTAGGGATCATATCGGTGAGTGTTTCGTAGATCTGAGGGGTTGTTTTGGTTATGGAAAGCAGGGCCACAAACATAGAGATTGTCCTCATATGAGAGAGGGGAACAGAGATGCCCGACCTCAAGCACAGGCTACTAGTGCACCAGCTTCTGTACCTCATCCCGCCCCTACTCGGGGTGCTTCACTAGGACTGCTGGCGGTCAGTGCCAAAACAGATTATATGCCTTACCATCCGATCAGGAGAAGGAGGCCTCTCCTGATGTTATTATCGGTATGCTCCGTTTCTTTTATTTTGATGTCTATGTGTTGTTGGACCCTGGGTCAAGTTTCTCTTATGTGACCCCACTTGTAGCTGTGAATTTCAAAATGAATCCTGAAAAGATTTCTAAGACCTTCCTAGTTTCTATACCAGTAGGGGAGTCAGTTATTGCTAAACAAGTGTACATAGATTATCCTGCTACGATTCTTCATAGGGTCATACTTGCATATTTGATAGAGTTAGACATGGTGGATTTTTACCTTATTCTGGGTATAGATTGGCTTCATTCTTGTTATGCATCTATAGATTTTCGTACCCGTGTGGTCAAGTTTTAGTTTCCTAATGAACCAACTTTTGAGTGGCTCAAGAGTTCGGTATCTCCTAAGAGTCATTTTATCTCCTATCTCATAGCCAGATAGCTAATATCCAAGGATTGCATCAATCACCTAGTTAGAGTCAAAGACACTATGTTTGAGGCTCCAACTATTCATTTTGTCAATATTGTTAATGAGTTTTCAGATGTTTTTTCGGAAGACCTCCTAGGGGTACCTCCAGATAGAGAGATAGAATTTGGGATTGACCTTCTTCCCGATACTCATTCTATTTCTATACTGCCATACTATATGGCACCTTTTGAGCTTAAGGAGTTGAAAGAGTAACTTAAAGATCTTTTAGACAAAAGTTTCATAAGGCCCAATATTTCTTCTTGGGGCACACCTGTCTTATTCGTGCGAAAGTAAGATGGTTCTTTGCGTATGTGCATTGACTATCATCAACTTAACAAGGTCACCATCAAGAACAAGTATCCTCTTCTGAGAATTGATTGCCTGTTTGATCAGTTGCAAGGTGCAAGTTATTTTTTCAAGATAGACCTTAGATCCAGCTATCACCAGCTTAAAGTCAGGGAATATGATATTCCAAAGACAACATTCCGAACCCGCTATGGTTACTTTGAGTTTCTAGTCATGTCTTTCAGGCTAAACAATGCCCCAACAGTCTTTGTGGACCTCATGAACTGAGTATTCAAGAAATATCTTGATATGTTTGTTATTGTCTTCATAGATGACATCCTTGTGTACTCCCATAATGAGAATGACCATGCGAATTACCTTAGACTTGTCTTGCAAACTCTTAGAGACCACCAGTTGTTCCCTAAATTCAGTAAGTATGAATTTTGACTAAGTTTTGTAGCCTTTTTGTGTCATGTTGTTTCAGCCGAAGGTATTAGAGTTGATCTTCAAAAGATAGAAGCTGTAAGAAATTAGCCTAGACCTATCTTTCTGTCTGACATTAGGAGTTTCTTAGGTCTAGCGGGCTACTACCACAGTTTTGTTGAGGGTTTCTCTTCTATTGCATCTCCCATGTCCCAGTTGACCCAAGAGAAGCTCAAGTTCCAGTGGTTGGATTCCTATAAGAAAAGTTTTCAGGATTTGAAGACTTGACTTACTTTATCCCCTGTGTTGACTTTGCCTGATGGTACATATGGTTTTGTAGTGTATTTTGATGCCTTTAGAATTGGTTTGGATTTTGTGTTGATGCAAAAAGGTAAGGTTATAGCCTATGCCTCTAGGCAGTTAAATTTGCATGAGAAGAATTACCTAACCCATGATCTTGAGTTAGCTGCTATGGTCTTTGCTTTGAAAATCTAGAGACACTATCTTTATTGTATTTATGTTGATGTGTTTACTGATCATAAGAGCTTGCAGTATGTGTTTACTTAGAGGGAGTTGAATCTTAGGCAAAGGAGATAGTTGGAGTTATTGAAAGACTATGATATGAGTACGCTATATCACCCGAGCAAGGCCAATGTAGTGGCAGATACCCTTAGCAGGTTGTCTATGGGTAGTGTTGCCCATATAGAGGAAGGTAAGAAAGAGTTAGCTCGTGATGTCCATTATTTGGCTAGATTGGGTGTTAGGTTACTTGATTCAGCTGAGGGAAGTACTTTGGTACAAAGTAGTTCTGAATCCTCTTTAGTTTCGAAAGTGAAGAAGAACCAAGATAAGGATCCTAGTTTGGTCACACTGAAGGAGACAGTTAAGGACCAAAAGGTAGAGGTTTTCTCCCAAGGGGGAGATGGTGTGTTGAGGTTGCAAGGTAGATTGTCTATTCCATGTGTTGATGATCTGACGTAGAGGATTATGGCTGAAGCGCATAGTGCATGGTATTCTATTCATCCCAGCACTACCAAGATGTACCGTGACTTGTGGGAAATCAAGTGGTGGAATGGTATGAAGAAGGATATAGACGAATTTGTAGCAAAGTGTGCAATGTGCCAAAAGGTTAAGGTAGAGCACCAAAGACCTGGTGGTGTGATCCAAGAGTTTGGTATACCCACTTAGAAATGGGAGGTGGTGAATATGGACTTCATGATCGGGTTGCCTCTTTCGTGTCATCATCATGATTCAATTTGGGTTGTTGTGGATAGGATGACTAAGTCTGAACATTTCTTGCCCATGGATATATCCTATATAACTAAGGATTATGCTAGATTGTATATTCGAGAGTTAGTCAGGCTGCATGGAGTTCCCTCATCCATCATTTTGGATAGGGGATACTCAACTTACTTCTCAGTTTGAAGGGCGTTTCAGCAGGGTCTTGGTACCCAAGTTCTTTTGAGTTCTGCCTTTCACCTACAGACAGATGGTTAGGCTGAGAGGACCATTCAGACCCTAGAGGATATGTTGCGAGCGTGTGCTCTTGATTTCAAAGGTTGTTGGGATGAGCATTTTTCATTAATAGAGTTTTCCTATAACAATAGTTACCATGATAGCATCGGGATGGCACAATTTGAGGTCTTGTATGGTAGGAGATGTAGATCACCCATAGGTTATTTTAAACTGGGTTAAGCTGCCGTGACTGGTCCTGATGCAGTGTTTGAGGCTATGGAGAAAGTTAAGTTTATTAGAGAGAGGTTGAAGATCGCTCAGAGTCATCAAAAGTCATATGCCGATGTGAGGAGAAGAGAGCTTGAGTTTGAGGTGGGTGATTTGGCGTACTTGAAGATTTCAGCCATGAAAGGGTGAAGAGGTTTGGTAAAAAAAAGGAAAACTTAATCCCCGTTATGTTGGTCCATATAGAGTCTTGAGTCGTGTTGGTAAGGAGTCCTATGAGGTTGAGTTTCCCGTAGAGTTGTCATCTGTTCATCCTATTTTTCATATCTCCATGCTTAAAAAAAACATATTGGTGATTCTGTTATTGTATATCCCTCAGAGAATGCTGATATTCAGAATGGTCTTTCCTTCGATGAGATTCTTATTGAGATCCTAGATTTTCAGATTCATAGACTAAGGAACTAAGAAGTTCTCTTGGTCAAAGTTTTGTGGTGAAACTATCCTGTTGAGGGTGCTACTTGGGAGGTAGAAGCAGACATGCAAGTCAAGTACCCACACCCCTTTTCCGCGAGTTCAGGTTAATCTGAAGGTATTATTCTTCCTTAATTCAGTCCTTCTAATCTAAAGTGCAACTATGTATCTATTCTTGCAATTTCTAAGGTATTCAAGAGTTTAGAGAGATTCAGCTATATTTACTCTGTTTTACCCGTGTTCCTAGTCTAACTAGCGACATTCAGGGGTGAATGTTTACAAGGGGGAGATATTGTAAGACCTTATAAAGTTCCCTCATAGTCTGAGCCTTAGAGCGTGTCAAGTGAAGTGCATTTTCGGTCCTAAAAGATTGAGAAATCACTTCCCAAGTGATTGGTGTTAAATCCATATAGAATTTTCTTAAATTTGACTTTTTGTAATGGAGAGAATTGAATTAGCTTTCCAACGATACCAATTTTGTCCAAATTCGATAACGGGGTGAGAAGTTATGGCCATTTTACTGAGACTTATCAAAACCACTCAGGTGCAACAGATGATCTGACGGACCGTCTAGTCTGCGATGGACCATTGCTCGGCCCGTCGCAACCAAGGTAGTAACCCCTTTTTTATTGACCAAGTGCAACGGCCAAAATAGGGGACCGTCAAGGATGAGATGGACCATTGCATTAAGGCAGTGTGGCCTCACTCTGGCCATCGTGTGACGAACGATCTGACGGACCGTCATACTTGCGATGGACTGTCTCTCTGACCCTCACATCGAGAGAGTGTGTTCCATTCCTAGCCAATATGCGATGGACGACCTTATGGACCGTCGCTTCGACTATCGCAGCCCCCGTTCAGTGTTTTAACTCATTTTAACAAGAGGCTTTTGGGTCTTTTCCCTTTTAACCCTCATATATATTCCGAACGCTCTTGATAGCCTCATTATCTCCCAAAACATCCAAAGGTTAGGTTTTCTCCCTCAAGACCAAATCTATAACCCTTCTCCAAGAAATCCAAGAACTCACCATAGATTGAACAAATTGAGTTAAGATTTGAGTTCCCCAAGTTCAAGGGTTGCAAGAACCCTCTCTCAAGAGTAAGAAAAAGAGTTTAGAGCAAGCTTGTTCATCTAATGTATAATCTAAGGTATCTGGGGTTTTGAACAAGGGTAATCCTTTCACCCTTATGCCCCAAGGCTTATTTAAACTATAATTTCTTTGCAATTTATGAGATTTTACATGAAATTGAATTGGGGATTTTCACCCATTGTTATTGGTTATAAGCTTTTGATGTTTCCCATGAATTGAGAATCTAATGACATGATTTTTACATGTTTTCTTGAGAAATTACAGCTGGGTCTATATCCCATGATTTTAATCCTTGAGAAGTTAATAGTTGAAATGTTTGAGATATTGAAGTATATAAGTATGTTGAGATTTTGAGACAAATTGCTGAAATTTCTAAATTTCTACATGAGTTATGAATCTATATGCTATCTATTATGATTTTGATGAGTTTTAACTTGAGATTGAATTATGGGTTATTAA
>JAPEIP010000013.1:185021840-185057185 GCA_026120095.1 Capsicum chinense
CTATAAGCACCCATGATTTGAGTATTCTGAGATTATTGAGAAATGTTTTGACCTAATGGTCATTGAGTTTTGAAATCCACTCTACTACATGAGATTACCGATTTGATTATTGGGTTCGTGGTGAACCATGAGATTATTTCTAAAAGTGGATTTTCATGAGATGAGCGCACATAGTCTAAAGGGAGTAGTATTTAGCATCGAGAGGGTAAGTTACTACGGTTTCTTATCCCAAAACTACATGTCACCGTAGGTTGGGCCTGAGGCCAAGTTTATGATTATTATTGGGACTAAGGCTGGTTGATATTGGGCCCGAGGTCGAGTTTGTTTAGTGATCACTGGACCTAGGTTATACTACTTGGCAAGCGTATGACACCTCTCCCCAACCTGAGGTCTCTTCCTTAGGAGGACAAAACATTGGACTCCATATAGCTCACATGGTTTATGTCGGTTAAAGAGAAACTCCCTAAACTAAAGAATTTTTTTTCATTGAGATAAGAGTTTTCCCTTAAAACTAAAATACTTTCCCTTGATATGAGTATTTTTCCCTAAAGCTAGAAATGAGATATTTTCCTAACATGAATGAAATGCCTTTAAGTATGTTCCAAAGTTATATGATTTCGAATTCCAAGTATTTGAGTTCAAAAGAGTTATGAGTTCTTGAGCATTAAAGAAGTTTTACTCTCCATGAGACATATGAATGAGTTGAAAGTAATGTTTAAAGTTTCCTTTAGCCTATGGCTAATGAGAATAAGAGAAGATTAGATTTCAAAGTTAAACTATGACGACTCACGAGATTTGTGTTACATGCTCCATTCTACTTGATTCATGAGCTCTATATTTTATAATTATTCAAGCCATGTGAGTTATTACTTATTTCATGCATGCTTTATTAAAGAATATTGATGTTGTTTTATATAAATGCATGCACCCCCACATACTCAGTACATTCCCAAGTACTGATCCATATATACATATATGTGCTACATTGTCTCATAATGTAGGTTCAGGTGCTCAGTCCCAGCCTCGTCAGTGACTTCCGAGTACCTCTGTCGATATTTCTACAGTGGTGAGTTCTCATGTTTCGAGGACCTATATTCAGACATTTCCATATTTTGAGAGACTATGTTGTTATATCCAGTTCATTTCGAGTCAGTTGGGGACCTATCCCACGGATCTCTAGTTCATGGATTAGTAGAGGATTTTTCAGACTAGTTAGCAGATTGTGATTGTGTAGAGAATTCCAGTATTGTGGTTATTTGGACCGAGCATTTTCTCCATATCTCTCTTCATATGATATGACTATGCTACTGTTTGAATTATTTCATCTTGAAATGAGTGTTATTACTAGAAACAGGCTCAAAGGGTTAGCTTGGGGCTACTTGTAGCCTTAAGCACCATATGACATCTTGGGAGGTGATTTCAGGTCGTTACAGCTAATCTTTCAGCTTCCTATTGGTTAGCCATTCTTTTAATGAGATGAGGTTCAGGATTGAAGGGTAATAATGGTTCTTCTAAACTTTTAGCTCGCGGCATAAACAACAATGTGCCTATAATGAACAAAAATAACAAATAAACGTAAAATAAGGAAACTTGACTAACAATCAATTAACACACATAAACTCAATCGACGATTGTATTCCTCAGAAATGGTACCAAAATTTGATACACCTAAATTATACCTCTCTTATGAGAGAGTAAGCGGTCGCTGTCAAATATAGAACCCAACTAGGTTGGTGTCGAATCCACATGGAATATGGTGCTAATTAAGTTGTATGCAGATTAGTTAACTTTTAATCATTCGTTTTCGTAAAACCAAAAAGGGGAATTTGATTTAGTTCACAAATTAATGGTTTTAGTTTAGCAAGATGAAATATGTGTAGTAGTATTCAAATTTAGAGAAATAGCAAGCGCTAGGGTTATGTCCACCTTGTAGTTTTCCATACTTTCTAACTATGGGCTTTACGAATTCATAGATGCATCGTGCTTACTGAGAAATGTATTGCTTTCAATAACATAATCCCAGTGTTTCTCAACCATCAAGGACTAATTCACTTCAGTTCTCTCGAATCAAAAGTCTATACAAAAACAATATAAAATCTCCAAGTAGTTAATCCTGTTAAGGCATTAACAAATGAAATAGGGGTTGGAAATGCTATTTTCTTATCACTACTCTCTTTTTTTGTACATCAACCTTTCTATTGAACAAGTTGTGTTTTAAGGAATATCCTCTATGTTAGCAACCATGAGAATTCAAGATAAACGAAGAGAGTATGATGTAAACAACTTAATACATAATGAATTCAAAACCCAAAGTAATAAATTTTGTGTTACAAGGTTTCCATAACCCTAACCAATGAGCTTAGCTACTCATGGACAAAATGAAAATCATCAAAAATATATTCATCATACCAAAAACTAGAAGATGATCTTGGTGTGAGAATTGTGAAAATAAGAGAAAAACATTTTCTCTCTCTCCAAGCTATAGTCGCCCCTCTCCTTGTTCCAAAACTAATACACAATAATGAATAATGATAAATTTTCAGCATCAAGTCTTTTTAATAATCTTTTCTCTCATAATTGCCATATGAGTTCCTAAACTAATTATAAATGACAAATTAGTCTTGGACATAGTTTCTAGGCGCCACATTTGGTCCAACAAGTTACTTTTCTCTTGTGTGATTTGTCATTCGCAATTTATAGTCCCATTATGTCTCCATCTACCTCATTAATACCTAAAATCATGCTAATCACATTGGTTAGCTCAATCACATAGAAGTTGAGTAAAACATAAGAAACTAGGTACTTTGTTCTCCAAACTTAGCAAAAATATGGGTAAGTTATGGTGCTTAGGCATATAAATACACCAAAGATTAGTAAGACAAGTGGATATAATAGTAGAGACATCCACAGGATGTATGTAGTAGTCACCAAGATGGTAGATTCGGCAACCAGGCATATCAAGGTGGTGGATAGATAGATGGAGGTGGTGCACAGGCTTCCAGGGGTGGTGCTCAAATAGGTTATAAGGACTATTTGCATGCTTTTCCACACAGACTTGAGGTCTAGGATTTAGATGCGTTTGTCACATATACTATTCTTATATGTGACCACTTTTCTAGTATTTTGTTTGCTTTGGGTTCCATATTTTTATATGTTTTGTTAAATTTAATTTTGATCCAGATATAGTTTGTGAAATGCTTAATACTTTTATGTATGTGTCTATGCCAATTGGGGTTTTTATCATTGTTGATTAGGTTTATTGGGCTTGTTCTATATTTCTTGAATCATACTTGGCCCGATTAGGTAGTTCTAGACATGGTATATTTTGACATCATCTTAGGGATGAGTTAATTATCTCCATACCATGTGATTATTGTTTGCCATGTGAAAATAGTAACTATGGCTATGCCCTAGATAAATAGACTGATGTAGGGAGGTGATTAATGCATGCTTTATTAAGACTTATATCTCTAATTTATACCAACAATTTAGTTGGGAAGGGGTGTTGGGTTTTTCTAGCTCATCTTTGAGATACTAGGGTTAAAGTCCTCTTATTGCATCCATTTTGATGGTATGTGAATTTTCAAAAGTCTTTCCCAATGATTTATCATGGATGCCACCTTATTAAACCAAGAGTTGAGGACTTATCTCATTCTATCCTCCTTGTAAAATAGCAGTAGATATGATAAGAGAGAAAAGAGATCAATTGAAAGAATTACTAGGTAAGGGATTCACTCACCCTAGAGTTTCTCCATGGGGCACTCCTATTTAGTTTATTAAGAAGAAAGATGGTTGTCTATGTATATGCATAAACTATGAATGTTAGACTATTAGACAATGTTATAATTTATACAATTTGTTATAATTTGATCAGTTGTAGGGTGCTTATGTTTTCCAAAATTAACTTGAGGTTTGGTTAACAACAACTAACTATTTGGGTTGAGGACATATGAAAGACTAGTTTCTAAACTTGTTTTGGTCATTAGGAGTTTTTGGTGATTTCTTTGGACAGACTAATGACCCAACTACTTTAATGGGTTTGATGAATAGGTCGTTCAACCCATATTTGTTTTCATTCATGATATTTTGGCGTAATATTAGAAAAAGGGCAGCATGAGGCTTACTTATGCATTATGGTGGGATTGCTAAGAATGAGAAACATTAAGACAATCTAAGTGTGTGTTTTTATTGTATTTAATGTCTTTTTGGGGGATGTGGTTTTGAAGAAAAAGATTACTAGAGCTTCTAGAGATTGAAGTGGTTAAGACATGGGCTAGGAGTACCTAGGTGATCAAAATTTGTAGCTTAGTGGGGTTTTCTAGTTGATATCATAGGTTCATCAATGGATTTTCTCAGTTACTTCACATTAACTAGTTTAGCTCAGAAAGATGTGCCTTTTGTATGAACTGATAAGTGTGAAGAAAGATTCCAAAAGCTCAAGACCTTGATGACTTCAACTTCTATCCCTGTATTGCTAGGGGAGGGTAAAATCTTGATAGTGTTTTGTGATTCCTCATGTTCTGGTTTAAGTGTTTTTCTGATATTGGAAAATAAATTAATTCCATATACTTTTAGATAGCTAAAAATTTCATAAAAAGATCTATCCCACCCATAACTTAGAGGTAGTAGTATGATGTGACATGGTTTCATGGCACTTTTGATTCTTAAAATCAGAAATATGCAAGTGCTTAGATTTGTTTTGGTATATGTGATGTGCTTTTGTGCCTACTTTGAAGGGAACTAGGTTTTGGAGCTTAACAAAAAGAAAAGGAGTAAAGACTACCGAAAATACTACTTATGAGTCTACCTATGTAGCGTAGGTAGAACTTATGTGGCGTAGATAGCTATCATAGGTGTCAGACATACAACTTTAGAGAATCAAAAGATGAAATTTTTTATTGTCAGCTACTAGGGGTCACCTACGGCTTGTAGGCACCACCTACAGTGTCGTAGGCACTAGTGTAAGTGTCATAGATTTGAAGTTCAAATAAGCTGCATATGTGAAGAATTCCTGGTACTTACGATGAGCGAACCTATGGTATGTAAGTACTACTTATGCCCTGAAGGTACTAGAATAGGTGGAGTAGCTGCAAAATTGAGAAGAATGTCACCTACGATGGCTACCTATGTGACACAGGTGCAACTTATGGCTCATAAGTGGTGCCTCAAGTGGCCACCAACTTAGTTTTCCCTGTAAATTTTGGTTTAGACTTCAGTTTTTATGTAACCTATATATACTCTTTTGATGTTTCTTAGTCAGTTTATGCTCTTATTATTCACAAACATATATTTAATTGTAAGATTGACTTTTGATCTTGGAATCTCTCTGTTCTTAGTTTTTGATTGATTAATTGATTTGAGACTTTGGGTTTTTTTCTTCATTGTTGTGAGATTACTTCTATGTTTTCTTTATTAAATTTCATGGCATTTCTTGCAACTATGAGCGGCTATATTTCTTAGCTAGCATTGTGGGAACCCTGGCAGTATAGCGAAGTAGGAGAGGTGTGAGGTTCTTCTAGATCATTGTTTACACTTAGATTGTGATATTCTTTAGTTTAATTGCTTTGTCAGCGGTATCCAATGCTAAGAAATTGCCTTTATTTGAGATCATCTTCACAAGAGAGATTGAGATTGGGAAAAAAGGATTATAATAGCAATTCTAGGCATCAACCCTTATCTAATAACTTGATACCCAAAAGGTGATTGTTAAACTGAGACAAAAGACAAGGGTTAGTAAGGCGACATCATGAAACTCTCAAGGTGAAGGGTGAGATTTACCAAACTGTTCACAAGACGGTAGGTAATACCTAGCCTATTAGATTCTGCATGTATGGGGGTAAGATAGTTGGAATGATCATGAGAAACCTTTTGAGTTAGGATGCTGAGGGCAACACAGTCCTAGTGTTCATCTCAGATTGTTTACAACTAAAAGCATTCTCAACTTGTTAGTTTTTACTATTTACTAATAATTCCTCCATTTACTTTTCTTCACTTTCATCTACTTCAGCAAGTTCGAGAGACAGATTCGACCTGTTCCCTCTTGGATTGACCCCAACCTAGTTGGGTTACTATAATTAGGAAGCCACTGCATTGTATATTTTTTGAGGATATAGTTTTGGCGACATTAAATTTTGGCTCTATTGCTGGGGAATATGGTTGTAGAATTATTGATTAAGGTTGTTGATGTTTTTGGCTTTAACTTTTCTATTCTTCTTAAAGAATGCACCTTTGTATGCCAAATACTAGGAGTCAAGGCAATCCCTTGATCCCATTGATCTAGAGACAAAATAAATCCTAAAACAGAGTCGTAGGAAGACACAATACGATCATGAAGGTCATCATGAGTTTCCTCAAGATGATACACATGACTTGCCTCCCTACCTCCTCAGGAGATAGTTTCAGAAACTACTGCATAGTTTTTAGTGGAAGAAAATATGAGAAGGGATAATGAGGTTAACCATCAAGTATCTCAAGAGAAAGAGAGAGTGAGACAGAGGCAAGAAGCTGATCATTGATCAACACTCAATAGAGGTATAAGAGATAGAGCTCCATGACTCCTAGTTTTTTGTATTTTCCAGCTTATGAAGATCCTGATAAAGATATGGGGTATGTAGAGCCTATCAAGACAGAAGCCATTATTCCTCTTGAGTTTCCCCAAGGGGTAAGGTTTGATATTACTAGTGCAATTATCTATCAAATTCTCTTTCACTATTAAGATTAACTTAGTGCAAGTGTAACCAAAAGAGTTTTGAAATTGATAACCTAAAATTAAAATAAACAATGTGTATAGTAAATACTTGAGACAATCAATGGAGAAAATCCCAGGGTTAAGGCACTATGAACAATCATACTACGCTATTGAACTTCATTTGTTATATTTCTTATCTTGGTTGTTGATTCGTAGGGTTTATTGCATGATCATGGTATCTCGACCTCTAATCGTCTATCTAACTTGGACATTACAACTAAATCGTTGAGTGCTGATGTAATAATCCAATTAAGTTCTTAAATCTATTATCCTACATGTGAACCAAGCAAGGCTTCTAGGTACATCCCTATCCTAGATGCTAATTCAAATTTAGTATTTTATAAGAGAATAAGAACCTTACTCTATTTATCCCCACATTTTATCTTTCTATTCCCCCTCCCGAGATCATAAGGTCGATAATATATGTATTATAAAGGTTGATAATACTCAAAATAGTTAAAACAAGGATTAAAAAACAACAAAATATGATAAGCAATCCAAACAAATTCAATTCATAACGATAGCAAGCATGTTCTTTAACTCCGAAAAGGGGGCATTTAACCACTAATTGACATAATCAAAATCCAAATAATTGAATACATGATTAAATATATTAAAAAGATACATTCAAAGAATATAAACCCTAAAAATCGTGTGTAGCATCCTCCTTAAGCTCATAAAGATGTCCAAAAGTACTTAACAAAGCGTACAACAAGTCCTATTTATAGTTGAGGACTTAAGCCATGTGTAAGAAGAGCTCCATGTTGCATTGGATATTGCGTAGGAAGGCTCCATGAGGCGTTTTTTTATCTCCTAGTAATAGCTCTGCGACACAAAAAATTTGTGTTGGCTCACTGGAATGCTTAATTTTGTCTAAGTGTTTCTACTTCCATCCCTTGCCTTATGGTGTTGTTTCCACTCAATTTACAGCTTGTATAGCCTCAATATATCACCATAATTAACTAACAAAGAATCCTACATAATCAAACACCACAGATTAAAGATCAAAACAATATAACATTCACAATGATTAACTAAAAACACGAGCTAAGACTAGGCTTGTCCACATTGATCTTTAACTTATTGTTCTGATTCTTGAATTTATTCAATTAAAATTTTAACACTATCAACAAGTTTTTACACATATATTTACAAAAAATAATATTAGGAACTCAAGACACCCACTATAATCCATCGAAAACAACTAGAACAACACATAGCTCAAGCTAGTAACACTAGTTTTCTTGTCTAGACTCTAAATGATTAATTTGAAGCCAAACTTGTTTTAAAACACCTTTAAACCTTGTAATAACATAGTTAAATAGTTATATGATTTTTTATATCATTATTTATTCATTAACTACATGAATTTTCCTTAAAAAAAGGATAAATAAGCTAGGATAGCAACACGAAAGTGCATAAATACACCCAACATCACCACCCCACACTTAAAGCCTTGTTCTTCCTCGAACAACTCTTTACTCTAAGCATCATAAGCTGAGGAGACTCCACACTTCTAATACACATAAGACATTCAAGATATTACTATAATGACTACACAGAATGCCAATTTCTACTCTAAGCATGTTACATACACAATTAAAAACTCAAAAATACTACTTCAAAATATCCCAGCCTTAAGAATTGACTCACATAGTTGGAAAACTTATGCATATAGTTCAATCAAACACATCATACTATTCACCTAGCTATCATCAAACATGTGCCCTCATAACAAGAGAGTTACCCATAATCTCTTACAATTATGCAATCCATAACAGAATGGGTACAAGAATCAAATTGCGCCCATTCTCACAAGGAATTTGGAAGTTACACATAATGAACCATATGATTTCCCTTAGTGTAGTACTTAACTAATATCAAAATGATGAAGCTTAGGATCAAATAGGTTTTAAATGGTTGTAATGCAGGCTAAGGTATGGGTAGACACTATTCTAGCCAGTATAGCGACTATCTTTCCTAAGAGCTTTAATATATCACACATGTCATTCAGCTCATCTTTAATTACCACTTTACACCACTTTTTCTGCCCCATTCTTTGTTTTTGCCCATTTTATTATTTTCACTTACATACACTGTGGTGGAAGTGCTCTATGTACACAACTTATTCAATTTGAACAAATTTTTTATTCTTTTCACTACTCAACTCCCAACTAGAAAATATTAATTTTTTTTAACACCAATATCTATTATTAGGGGCTTCAATTTCACCTTTCTCTTCTTAAATTTCTACTTCTTAACATAATTAGATTTTAACTAAAGTTTTTTGGAGCTTTAGATCAAATTATGGTCAATCAAGGAAATAAATTAGGCTACATATGAAACTTGCAAATAAAATGCTAAAGGCTCAATAGGGGTTAACTAGGATTATGCACCAGGGTAGGTAAAAGGAGGGTATGAAACAAGGCTATCAAAGAAATTCATATACCATCTCCTAAACCCACATTCTTTATTTCACATTGCATACACACTAGGAAAGTTCTAGATATCACATGCAACAAGGAATATACAACAACCTTACATACACATGGCACATGTTCAACTCAAGTAGGATTATCATAAACTCTTAACCAAACAACCACATGAATTCAAATTAAGATAACAAGTACAAGAGTCATAATTATGAGCCTAGGAATCTCAAAAGTAGTTATTCACCTAATCAACATGCTTTTTGCAACTAAAACACTTGCATCATATTGTCAAATATAGAACCAACAAGAATATCTCACTTAATACTAACACAAAAAAAATTAAAATTACTCCTAAAAATGGGAATTTCTCCACCCACACTTAAAAATATACTTTATCCCCAAAGTATAATTTAAAAGTAGAGCTAGAAATACTCTCTGGGGCCTCTAGGCCTAGATAGTAGCATCTTTATCATCAAGAGAGTCCGAGGACCCCACACTTAGTCTTGTCCATGCTCTTTAGCTTTGATTTCCTGGTACTCAGACTTCCCATCAACCTGTGACTCAACAAAAACAAAAACTAGTTCCTACTTACTTGGGTTACCTCCCAAGCAGCACCTGATTTAGTGTAGCGATATGACCTAATCTCTAACTCAACAGTATTCCTTCATTCTTTTTCTTACACTAAGATGCCATCTCTTTATTCATTTCTGACCTCTTGAGTGTGAACTCCCAAGGTCAACAACTTCTTTAAATTTAGCCTTTTCAGGATTATCAATCTGCATCATATTGGTCTTAGGTATTGGAGGTTTGGTATGCTCAATGAGAAAGTCCCAAGAGGTCTTTAGTGGAGAAGAATCCACCACCCCACACTTATCCCCTTCAATCACTATAATCATGCACAAATCTTTGTAGTTGCATAGTGTCTTGAGCAGTTTGTACACTTTAAACATCGCCTCTTCATCATCCAACCTCACCATGAACGTGCCCTCTCTTACATCAATCAACACTCTTTCCATCGCTAAAAATGGTTGTCTAAGTTGAATGACACTCTTTTATCTGCTTGAAAATCTAAAATAATAAAGTCAGCAGGAATAATAAAATTACCAACCTTGATCAAAACATCTTATATGATTCCTTTGGTATGGTGCAGGGTCCGATCTACTAATTGGAGTATCACAAAGCTCAATCTTAGATTGCCCAATCCCATAGTGTTAAACAAAGATAGGGGCATCAAATTGATGCTTGCCCTCAAATTACTCAGTGCATGGATTACCTCACTGCTTCTAATTTGAATGAGAAGAATGAAATTCTAAGGATCTTTGAGTTTTTGTGGAATCTTTTACATCACTACAGAACACTCGTCAGTGAGTGCTACAGTCGCAGCATCTTGTAGCTTAAACTTGTTAGTGACCATATCCTTTAAGTACTTAGCGTACTTGGTCATTCCCTGTAAAATATCTAAAAGAGGTAAGTTAATGTACAACTCTCTGAACGTGTCAAAGAACTTCTTGAAGCATGCATCCTCCTTTGTATTTATATACTTCTGTGGGAAAGGTAGTGGTGGGATCTTCTTCACTTCCTCAATAACTTTTTCTTTTGAGTACTCAGACTTCCTCAAATTTTTAGCAACTTGGTTGGATACCAAAGGGAGACTCAACTCTGTAATTACCTCCTTAGTTTTCTTTATTTGTCCTTTTTTTTAGATACTTACAACTCTTCAAAGTGATTACCATGACTTGTTTAGAATTTTTAGTATCACTTGGCAACCCACTTTGAGGCCTGATATTTTGTGCCTATTCCAGCTGAACTATCTGCAACTCCAAGCTTCTTGTGGCCTCTTATTGGCTTTTCATCTCTTTTTATTAACTTTTTATATCTGCTGCCAACCGTGCTTGACCAGCTATTAGTTGTTTCAGCATCTCTTCTATATTACTTGTGGCCTGACTTTTTGAGCATGTAGTTGCTGAAACTATTGCTGGTTGTTCCATGAGGTATTTAGTGGCTGATCTGCCGGTTTTTTATTGTAGGCATTCCCATAAATTAGCCTTTTAGCACTACCCACAAATATCACAAACTTAGGATTTACACCTGTAATACCCCGAGTCTATACCCCAGATGCTACATAGTACTTATAATCCCAAAAGAGAACAAGTTAACCAATGACAGGTACCTGCTACAATAACTGAATAACAATACTGAAAAATAAAGAATTTTGGCAGAAATAGCCATAAGGTTCAAAACTGAAAATCAATTACTGACTATTGAAATCAATACTGTAAACTTAACATCTGTCTGAAAAATACTATATAGCTAAAAACCCTCTACTATCTGAATAGGGAGTTAATGGGATAAGTGCCCAACTAACTTTGACCACTGAAATATATTGAGTACTAAAATAATGGAATTATAAATCTATCCTTGAATAATGAGGACTTACCACTAGTCTACTGCTGATGGATTGGGGTGTAAAGTATGATCGAGAGCCCGTGCGTCTAAACCTATGATATAAGACATCAACAACAACAACAAACCCAGTGTATTCCCACATAGTGAGGTCTGGGGAGGGTAAGATGTACGTAGTCTATACCTCTACCTCTAAAGAAGTAGAAAGGCCTATTGTATAAGACATCATAGAGCAAAAAAAAGATATGCATCAGTACTTTGAATGTACTGGTATGCTAAGTGAGGTAGGCTGAGATGCATGGATTCATATGCATGAACAATAATGACTGAGTAACATGAGTATAACTGAATGAGAGTACATACATGAATATGTAAACTTCAATTGAGTTCGTGATAATACTGGGTTTTGAATTACTAATTTACTGATATCTGAGTTTACTGATACTGTATTACTGTTAACTTAGTGAATGTATCTGACAGTCCTGATTTTATGGAACTATTTTGAGTTCCATACTGAACTGAATAACTGTGTTTAACAGTCCTAATTTTTGTAGAACTGAACTGAGTTCTATTCTGAAGACTGAAACTGAGACTGTGGGTGGTAAACAGCTAACCAACATACCCCCTTCTGAATAGATTAGGGTCTAACTTATAACCCCAACTGGAAAGGTTTTAGTACCATTCCATGGGTAAAGACAAGATGAGTCACCCTCATCTGGAAGGTGCTCTAAATGAGAACAGTGGTACCCTCAACTGACAGGTAGGACACCTCATCAACCCTCAACTGGCAAGTTGATGTCTCAACCTATGATGGCTACGTAGTTTTGGAACACAAAGACTACTTTTAAGGATCAGACCCTTTACTGGCAGGTGAGTCCCTATCCTTGGGTTAACTCGGTGTTGAATCCTACTCCCAATTGAATAGATAGTGGACTGAGTTCTTAACTATACTAGGCTGGACTAAACTATTACTGATCGTATTTTCTAACTAAATTTAACTGATTTCACTGAATTCTAAATTGATTAATAACTGAGTTCTAAAATGGTTACTGAACCACTGATCATGATGTGACTGATACTATTCTATAATCGACACTGGCTCTAGATATAAAGCTAAATTATCGGGTACTAAATACCCCAGGACTCAATAGCATAAAAAGTAAATCACAATATGAGTTAAGTAGCATAATGATACTAGCTTGCTAATAATACATTCACTTAGAAATTTTTGTCAAACACTTGATAACATGAACTTGTGCATGATTGAAATCACATAATAACATGTTATTCTTGGACTAGTCTAATCACATAAGCATTTTGACAAACACTTGGAGAGCATGGGTATTTTACATATCAATAAACATGAAGTAATATTATGGATTTTACATTCAACTTGCAATTTAAGAGTTTGACATGTAGTTCACAAAATGCAATTCACAATTAACTAGTTTGTATGAAACTTGGGACAAATCATGGAATTAGATCACCATTAACATCATAATCATTAATATATTCAAGGTCCAACTTGAAATCTATGAAATTAATTAACTTGTATTTAGAATAAGTTTCTTGAACTCCAAGGGTGGAAGAAAACCTTTGGATGAACACTTTACATACCTTGGTATTCAAATTTGCGAAGAATGATGGAGTGTTCTTGAAGGATGAATCTTGAATTGGAGATCCTAGGGTTTGCTCCTTGAGAAATTTTGAGAAAGATGAATGGATCTTTCCTCTAAAGGGGCTTAATCTCATGTTTTGGGGGCTGAAATATGGTGGGAAAAGACTCAATTACCCTTGAGGATATGGCTTTTTAATGACTAAAAATTGATTTAGTGATGCGTTGACCGATGTGCCACGTCATTGGCATCGATGCGATATCCAATCCATATCAAGTCCGTGTTAGTTTACTAGAATTTGCACTGGGAGCTGGGGAAAAATACTCATCGATGCATCGAGATCACATTGATCCACTGGGTTGAGCTTTCAAATGTGTTTGAAATGAAGTCCAAAAACTCCAAAACTTGTCTAAGAACACCTACTGACATTCCTGAACATGATTCAACCTAAAAATCACCACTTTAAGGTCATGAGGGTCATGAAATAGAGTTGTCAACCTATAAAGGCTAAAATAACACTAAGTCTGAATACTTACCTAAAATTTTCTAAGTCTGGGACCCCCTTAACAAGCTTTAAAGGACTGATTTAAGGTTAGTATTTTGAAGGGTCTTACAATAGCACACATAACCATTAAATGCCTACAGTTGCGGCAAACCTCTCACCAACCTATAGTTTATTAAATTGCATTAACTGTGGATGCAGGCTGTACAACCCCAACTTCGTATTGCTTATTTGATACTGTAGAGAAGCAAGCTGAGAAGATAAGGCAGTAAAATAGCCCACTTCTAACACACCAGCAACATTCTTTGTAGCATTCATTGAGTCCGAATGCCACTCAGGATTACCTTATGCAATTTGATTCAATAAGGTATGTTGCTCATCATACGTAATCTCCAGAGCTTGACCACCTGCAGCTGAATCTAGCTAAATTTTTGTGTTATGGTCAAGTGCTTCAACAAAAGTATGAGCTAATACCTCATTGGGCTGCTACTGGTGTGGATAGTTTGGAAGAAGAGCTTTGAATTGCTCGCAAGCATGATATAAATTCTTATCTGGCTTTTGTTTGAAGCACACAATATTAATTCAAAGTCTTGCAGTCTTGTCAGATGAAAAGAATCAGATGAGGGATCTCCAGGCTAAGTCATCCTCGGTAGTAATTGAATTTGTTGGCTCAACATTCAACCATTTCTTTCCTTCCCCCAATAGTGAAAAAGGGAATAGTGTCAGCCTCACATAGTCAATTGATACAGCCGTAGGGATGAATGTGTCACTGATCTCCAAAAAGTTCCTTAGGTGAACTTGTGGATTTTTATGTGATAGCCTAATGAACTATCAACTGCTGATCAGAAGCTGCACCATATTCTGCTTCAACTTAAAATTACCTCCAATAGCAAATTTCCAAAAAGGGAAGGTCAAATTTGTTCTAGTGGGATTTCCACTTCTTTAACTATCCTGCGGGCTGGTTGTTCTTTAGCCATGAGAGCAGGATTGTCTTACTCTTTTTCAATTTAGGGAATATCGGGGAGAAGGATTACTTCTCTCTTTTGTTGATGTAAGCATTGCTTAGGTTCGGGGCTTGGTTCAACCAAATCCCTATCCCTTGCCAACTTATTACCCTATAAACCTGTTTCCTACAAATACAAAACCAAGACCAAGTGTAAATCACTAAAGAAATATAAAGCGTAAAATGAAAAATAAAACAATTGCCAAATTTCATATCCTCGACAACGAAAATAAAAATTTATTGTTCTCAAGCGCACATGCAAGTGTACGTGGTCTCATTAAGTAATATAGTATCCCTTTTACAAGCTAAGTATCGATCCCACAAGGACTAGTGTTAAGAAACTATCAAATTCTAGTTCACTATTAAGATTAACATAGTGCAAGAATTACCAAAAGAGTTTTGAAATTGATAAACTAAAAGTAAAATAAACAGTGGGTAAGGTAAAGACCTGAGACAATCGATGGAGGAAAGACTAGGGTTAATGCACTATGAACAATCATACTACGCTATTGAACTTCATTCTTTATATTTCTTAAGGAGCTATGAACAATCATACTACACTATTGAACTTTATTCTTTATATTTTTTATCTTAGTTGTTGATTCATAGGTTTTGTTGCATGATGATGGTCTCCCGACACTAATTTTCTACCTAACTTGGACACTACAACTACATTGTTGAGAGGGGACGTAATAATCCAATTAAGTTCTTAAAGCTAATCATCCTACATGTGAACCAAGCAAGGATTCTAGGTACATCTCTGTCCTAGATGCTAATTCAAATTCCTTATTTAATAAAAGAATAAGAGCCTTACTCTATTTATCCCCACGTTCTATCTTTTTATTCTATCTCACAAGATCACAAGGTCAATAATATATGTATTATAAGGGTCTCAAATCCTCAAAATAGTTAAAACAAGGATGAACAAACAACCAATATGTAAGTAATTTAAACAAATTCAATTCATAACTATAGCAAACATGTTCTTGGCCTTAACCCCGAAAAGGGACAGTTTAGGACTAATCGACATAATCATAATCCAAATACTTGAATACATGATAAACATATTAAATATCTAAAGTTAATGAATATAAACCCTAAAAAACATATGTAATAGCCTTCTCAAGATCCCAAAGACGTCCAAAAGTATTTAACAAAGCGTACAATAAGTCTTATTTATAATTGAGGACTTAAGCCGTGTGAGAGAAGAGCTCCCCATAGCATTGGATATCACGTGGAAGGATCTCTATGAGTAATTGGTTATCACATTAGAAGAGCTCCGTAATGTAGCCGATTCACGTAAGCTCACTGGAATGTGCCTCTTGATGCCTAATTTCGTTTAAGTGTTTCTACTTCCATCCCTTGCCTTGTGGTGTTGTTTCCACTAAATTTATAGCTTTTGTAGCCTCAATATATCACCATAATAAACTCACCAAGAATACTACATAATCAAAAACCATATATTAGAGCTCAAAACAACACAATATCACAATGATTAACTAAAACACGAGCTAAAACTAGGCTTATCCACAATGATCTTTAACTTATTGTTCTGACTCTTGACTTGATTCAATTAAAATTTTAACACTATCAACAAGTTTTTTCACAAATATTTTCACAATAATAATCTTAGGAACTCAATACACCCACTAGAATGCATCGAAAACAACTAGAACAACACCTAGCTCAAGCTAGTAACACTAGTTTTCTCGTCTAGACCCTAATACTCAATTTGAATATAAACTTGTTTAAAACACCTTTAAACATTATAATAACATACTTAAATACTTATATACTTATTTATATTATTATTTACCCATTAATCACACGAATTATCCTCAAAACAAGGCAAAATAAGCTAGGATAGCAATACAAAAGTGCATAAATACACGTAACATCAACCACTTAGAATGGTAAGGCCTCTATTAATCCTTCCATTCCTATAGTTGATAAAACTAGGGATGACGTGGTTTATCTAGATTAGGCATCAGAAGTAGAATCAAAATATTTGGTGATTGGTGGTGAGTCATCATATAAATCGATAGGTGTTGATAAAAGTTTCAAGAAGGATAAAAGAAAAAAGAATGTAGTCGAGACTGTGTTGAAGACTATTCCATGACCTCCCCCTTCTTTTCCTTATAGATTGAAGAATAAATGAAAAGAAGAAAAGTATTAGACGTTACTTTCCATGTAGAAGGAATGTCTGTTAACATTTCTCTTATTAAAGCATTGGAGCAGATGAATGGATATGCTAAGTTCATAAAGGATTTAGTTATGAGAAATTAATTGATGAGTTTTGAGCCCATTGATAATATGCATAATTGCAGCGCTGTTGCCTCCCAATTATTGGTTGAGAAAAAAAAGGACCCAAGAGCATTTACTATTCTATGTACCATTGGATCCTTCAAATTTTCTCAAGATTTATGTGATTTGTGAACTAGTATCAACCTGATTTCATTGGTAGTATTCAAGAAGTTAGGGTTGCGGGCACCCAAACCTACATCCACGAGGTTATTGATAGCTAAAACAACTATGAAGAAATTGGTTGGTATATTATGTGATGTTTTGGTGAAGGTTGAAATATTTATATTTCCAGTTGACTTCTTAATCCTTGACTTTAAGGTTGACTCTGAATTACCTAATATCTTGGGTAGTTCTTTCATAGCTATAGGTCAAGCCTTAGTTGACATGGAGATGGGACAGATGAAGTTCAAACTCAACAATAAGTAAGTTACTTTTAATATGTGTCAATCTATAGAATAGCCAAAGGACATGAGAGTGGTGTCCATGATTGATAGTGTTGATGATGAGGCAGTGACCATGTTCATTAAAGAGAGACTTAGGGTTGAGGTATTAGCAATGTTTATTATAAACTTTGACAGCAATGGCATTGATGAGTATGATGAGATGGTGAGCACACTGTATGGTAGAGGTTCTTATAATTATGCTTTGAGTAGATAGATCTTGATTTAGAGAATAAAACCACTCCTCCAGCTCGACCATTTATTGAAGAGCCACCAATCTTAGAATTAAAGGCCCTCTCATCTCACTTATGTTATGTATTTTTCAGGGCCAACAATACCTTACCAATCATTATTGTTGTTGATTTACTAAAGACACAGGTTGAAATATTTATTTTAGTATTATAGAAGTTTAAGAGGGACATCATATGGACTATTGCAAATATTATGGTGATTGTACTCAATATTTATACTCACAAGATACAGATTAAACCATAGTGTATACCCAACATTGAGCACTAGAGTCTACTGAATCCTCCTATGCATGAGGTAATAAAGAAAGAGATCATCAAGTGTTTAAATGTTGGAGTAGTTTACCCCATTATGGAGAGCAAATGGTTCGTTCTGGTTTAATGTGTTCATTGTAGTCCCAACTAGTAAAATGAATTGGTGTGCATAAGATCGATTACCGGATGAAGAGTATGAATGCATTATAGGAAGTTGAATACTTGAACTCAAAAGGACTATTTTTTTATGCCATTCATAGATTAGATGCTTGACAAACTAGCAGGCAAGGGTTGGTACTATTTTCATGACGAGTACTCAGGAAACAATCAGATTTCAATTTCTCCCAAAGACTAGGAAAAAAATACTTTTACTTGCCCGTATAGGACTTTTCATTCAAGAAGATGCCATTCAAAATACGTAATGCTCTGACCAACTTTTAGCATTGTATGATATCCAACTTTTCTAACATAGTGGAGGACACTATAAAGGTTTTGATGGATGAAATTTTGATAGTTAGAGACTCTTTTGATGATTGTTTATCCTATTTATCTAATGCACTATAGAGATGTAAAGAGTGTAATCTTGTATTAAATAGAGAAAAGTGACATTTTATGGTGAAGAAAAGGTATTGTTCCCAGTCACGAAATCTTAAAGTAGGGTATGGTATTATTCTCGGTCATGAAATATCAAAGATAGGCATTGAGGTAGATAGGGAAAAAATAGAGTTGATTGAAAAGTTACCTCTTCTGATCTCAATTAAAGTTATCCAAAGTATTTTAGGTTATGCTGGCTTTTATAGTAGGTTCATCAAGGACTTATCTAAATTTTCTAATCCTCTATGCAATCTTTTAGAGAAGAAGGTGAAATTTTTATTTAATGATATATGTCTTAAGGACTTTAAGCGCCTTAAGAAGCAGTTGATCTCGTCTCCTATTATTGTGTCCCCTAATTGATCTTCACCATTTGAGGTTATGTGTGATGCTAGCGAAGTGGACTTGGGTTCTGTCCGAGGCCAAAGATGTAAGAAAATCCTTTACCCAATCTATTATGCTAGTAAGGCTTTAAACCATGCACCATAAAACTATACAGTCAGTGAGCAAGAGTTACTTGCGGTGGTTTTTGCCTTTGAGAAATTCTGATCCTATTTTATAGGAACCAAAGTCATAGTTAACATAGATCATACAAATTTGAGGTATATAATATCAAATAAAAATACAAAATTGAGGCTGATACGTTGGGTCATCTTGTTACAAGAATTTAATTTTGAGGTAAAAGATCAAAAGGGCACAGAGAACCAGGTTGCTGATCACCTATCTCGCCTCGAGAAAAAGGCAATGCAAAAGTTAGAGGATGAGCATGATATAGATGATACTTTTCTAGATGAGTGGGTCTTGGTAGCATTTAAAGACTTAATCCCCTGGTTTACTAATTTTGCCAACCTTTTAGCAAGTGATTTTATTCTAGAAGATTTTTTATTCTAACAGCGAAAGCAGTTCATACATGAGGTGAAAAAGTCTTTCTGGGATGAGCCTTGTCTCTTTTGGATTTGTGAGATCAATTTACTATCTCTGAAAATCATAATAAACATGATATATTAAATACTTGTCCAAAATTGTGCTTCAATTAGATATTTTATCCTGATTATTCAAGAATCTGGGATTGTGTGTTCTTAACATGTCACATATTTCTAAAGTGATAAAATCATGTATAGACTTATATTAATGATCATAAGATATTTACAAACTGAAACACCCTAGTTTCTGGACCTAAGAAAATGTCTTAGAATTCTGGTCTCTAGATCCAATATGACTCATGGGTATAAGCCATATATTAGGGTACAAACGGTATGGTCTAGTCGTATGTTGAGCAGTGTTGGTTGGTGGGATGGATTTTGGTCACTAGAATGGGTATGACTTGTATGGTACGAGTTGTGTGGTCGGATACAGATCATTTGGTTTCTTCACTTAACCTTAGACTTGGTAACCTAGGTTAGACCTGAGTAAGAGTGGATCATGTAAGCCGTAAGCCATGGTATGAGTCATACCCAAGACTCGTATGGTGGACAGTGTTCAATCCTCTTAGGATTTAATTTTGCCAAGGATATAGATGGAGGTTACTGATTGTATATTTAGATTCAACTTGAGTTGGATAAGTCATACCATGGACAGTGTTGGGACTAATGGGGAGGCAAGGGCACAAGTAGTGGGTATCACTCGTACAGGTAGGATACGACTCGTAAGGATCTGTTGTATCCCTGTGATGAGATTTTTGGCCAACTTAAGTGGGGGAAATCTGGACATTTCCCCACTTATCCTAATAAAGTCACACAACTTATATTCCTATTGGGAGGTTATTTACCTTATTATTCTATTCATTAATACTTAGAAACTCTTCCTAAATATTTTAAATTCTCTCAAGAGCTTTTGGGCAAAAAAGCTAGGGTTTCAATTAGAGGACTGATTTGGGGACCTCATTGGTGGTTAATCTCTGTCTAGTTTGTCAATTAAAGTATGTTCTCTTTCTTCATTATTAGTTCAAACTAAAGGCATAGTTTTATACAATGTTTTTATGATTTGAATGTTGTATGATTTTGGGTTTTTTTAATTGTTTTGGGGTTTTTGGTTATAAATGCTTGGTTATGGTTTTCTCATATTTTACTTATACTTTTATATGCATTAATGGTGGTTTTGGATAATTGGTTGCGTGGAAATGATTCTTTGGTAATGGACTTTGGTTTTAGAAATACCATGGCCCTAATATGTTTGATAAAATGCCTTTAACAATGTTTTCACTATAATATTAATTTTTCAAAGGAACTTATGCATGGTTTAAACTTGGTAATGGAACCCTAAATGGTATGAATGTTTTAAATGATTTTAAATAGATTGGAAAGGCCTTGGTGGCCATAGTTTTGGTTAATTGGAAAACATGTAGGGTACATAGAATACCCTAAGGTTTGGATAATGATAATACTTACAAGTTATTGTTAGTATGACGATACCACTACAATAGCCTCGGGTAAAAATAATTGAATAATGGTTTGGAAGGAAAATAGTTTTAATTGGGCTTAAAGGAAGGAGGGGTAGAAAATTTGTGAAAGGTGGTGGTCCCGGGGGGATCTAAACTGAAAATTCATGTTTGTTGATGTAAGGTTTGGTCCAAGTGACCATGTGCATGATGTCACACTATATTTTGGGGGATGTACTAGTTATCCCAGGTTTTCTTCCCTGTTCGTGTGGCTTAACACACTGGGGTCCTCTCAGCAGGGGAGCTGAACCTATATAGCTTGTAGGTAGTTTAGGACGGTAATGCTACATAATCCAGGTAAAGGTTTTAATGGCATGCTTAACCCAATTCCCTTTCCTGATATAATTATATATATATTTATATATATATATACATGGTTGTGTGCATATGGCTGGTTTTATTTGATTTTATAAATGACATTATTTTATCCTTATCTTGAGTTCATAGTGATTGACTAGGGGACAACAGTTGGATTAAAGTGGTGAGCTTCCATCTTTATGGAAGGTTCCATTTCATGTTATGGATATTTTTAGATATTCTTATTTATTTATGGATGTTAGTTTTGACTATGGTTTGGGGTATGTCCTAACCAAATATTCTAACTCATTTTTAGAGGCTTTATGGTACTTCTATGTGTTGGAATGGAAGAGATTGGTATTGGTGTAAGCCTTAACATTGACATTGGTATTGGGGATGATACCCGTTGATGATATTATTATTTATTCCATCGTATTTCATTTGGGAATTAATCATATTATGTTTGGAACTTATTTGGTTATGGCTTAGGTTATGACTCATTGTGTGGTATTAGTTTGGTTTGTTATGGTTGGAAGGTTGGTATAGGATGGTTGGACTCGGTTAGGTCGGTCACGATTGTGATCCTAACCCAGAGTGTTCATGTGAGCTATTATATTATCTTCTTATATGCTTGAAATTCAGCCAACTCAAGGAAGGAGAGTGGAGGTTGGGTTGAATAACGAGGGTGGTCTCCGGTCCTGATCAAACTTGGGATGCCCATTACGATAAGGCCCCCGGTTGGGTCGTGTCAAGTTGGTATCAGAGACTTAGGTTCATGGTCAATTAGGCGTCCACAAAGCCGTAACTGGTAGAGTCTCTTTTAAGGGTGTGTAGTGCGACACGCTCATAAGAGATACTATAAGGCATTTAGGAATATTTCACTTTCTTAGTATTCTATTTCCAAGCTTGGAGTATAAATCCTAGAATTCTTCTCTAATCCTTCGTTGTTCACTTTTCAAATCTTGCCTCAATGACCTGGAACATAAGAAAACTCTTCAGTCCCAGCTAGGGACAAAGTTAATGGGGTATGTCCTATGTCTGGAGTTTGTGCTTGATCTCAGGGTCCTATCCCTAATAGTTCTGGAGTTCCTCCGATTGATACTAGTCCTCCTCAAGCTAAGGTGACTAATGTAGGATTTCATTAGTCTATTCATACTATTGCTCAATTGGTTGCTTCTTAGGCTAAGTAGGATGCGTCTGGTAGGTTGTGTGTTGAGGCCATAAGGGTTGGCCAATTTATGAAACTGAATCCTCCTACTTTTATTAGTATGAAAGTGAAAGAGGATCCTCAGGGTTTCTTAGATGAAATTGAGAAGATATTCAGAGTAATGCAACCCACTAATGTGAAAACTGTAAACTTTGTAACTTATCATTTCAAGGATGTTGCGTACTAATGGTACGAAGAGTGGGATAAGGATAAAGGAGATGTGGAGGAGTCATCCTTATAGGATGCTTTTTTTTGTAGTTTTTCTGGATTGTTTATTTTCCCAAGAGTTGACGAAAACAAAGATGGAGGATTTTGTGATTCTTAAGTAAGGGAGAATATCTGTCAAGGAATATGCCTTAATGTTTCATCAGTTGTCAAGGTATGCTCTTGATTTGGTGGCTGGCATGAGAGTGAGGATGAGAAAGTTCACTTCTGGATTGAATCGGGATTTGATCTTGGAAAGCAAGACTACTTTACTAATCAATGATATGGTTATTTTGAGGTTAGTTGTCCACATGCAGCAGATGAAGAATGAGAAGAAAAAAAAGTAGAGTTTGGAGATAGGTAGGGCAAGATAAGTAGGTTATCTGATCAGGGAGGTACTCAGTCGGAAGGTGGTCGGGATGGAGGTAAATGACCGAAAAAAAAGTGGGGGTTCTGGTTCCTTCTCTACTACTAGCGCTTCTTACCCGAGGTAGTCAGGTGATAGGCGTCAGTAGGGTGGTTATAATTTTTGGGCACAGGGTTCCCAATTTTAGGCGAGTAAGGGTCAGCCAATTTCTTCATGCCCTTTTTGCTGGTTTTATGGTTGCCTTCATCGGAGTTATTGTGATGAAGGAAAGGAAAAGTGTTTTAAATATGGCTAGCCAGTCCACATTCTTAACAATTGTCCAATTAGTAAAGAAGATTTAGGAGCAGTTAAAGATCTGAATGCTTCATCTTCTCCTTCCGCTCCTGCGCCTAATAGTGCGACTTTGATATCTACTCCTGCTTCTGGTATCAACACTGGCTGGAATAGGCTTATGATCTTACATCTCAGCAAGAATCTGAGGCATTGCTTGATGTCGTTACTGGTACATTACAACTCTTTTCTCGTGACGTGTATTGTCTTCTTGATTCGGGGTCCACTCTTTCTTATGTAACCCTATTTGTGGTTGTATGTATTGGTTTTGCTTCTAAGGTTATTTTGGATCCTTTTTCTGTTTCTACCCTGGTAGGTGACTCAGTTATTGCTAAGAAAGTCTATAGGGGGTGTGCGGTATCTATTGGTGGTAAGAAGACTTTGGTGAATTTGTTTGAACTTGATATGGTGGATTTTGATATTATTCTAGGGATAAATTGGTTACACTCTTGTTACGCATCCTTGGATTGCTAGACCCGTAAGGTTGTCTTTAGGTTCCCTGGTGAACCAGTTATAAAGTAGGAGGGTGGTTCCCTATCTCCTAAAGGGAGATTTATTTCTTATCTTAAAGCTCGGAGGTTAATCTCTAAAGTTTGTCTTTATCACTTGGTTTGGGTTAAATATTCTAACTCAAGGGTCCATTTTTTCATTTGATTCCGATAGTAAATGAGTTTTTTGAGGTCTTCTGGATGATCTTCCTGGTGTTCCTATGGATAGGGAAACAGAGTTTGGTATTAACTTGGTTTTGGATACTCGTCCAATATCTATTCCTCTTTATAGAATGGCTCTGGCTGAGTATAGGAAACTCAAGGAGCAACATAAGAATCTTCTGGATAAGGGGTTTATTTGTTCTAGTGTATCTTTGTGGGGTACACCTGTGTTGTTCATATGCAAGAAGGATGGTTCCTTTCGAATGTGCATTGACTATCGACAATTGAATAGGGTAACATTTAAGAACAAGTATCCCTTTCTTAGGATAGATGACTTATTTGATCAGTTGCAAGGTTCTTAGTTGTTTTCTAAGATAGATCTTCGGTCTGGGTATCATCAACTTAATATCAGGGAGGAGGATATCCTAAGATAGCTTTTTGTACTTGATATGGGCACTTTGAATTCTTGGTGATGTCATTTGTATTGACTAATGCCCCGGTGGCATTTATGGACTTGATGAACAGGGTTTTCAGGCGGTTCATGGATCCCTTTGTCATTGTATTCATTGATATTATTCTAATTTATTCCAAAAGTGAGGTGGATCATGCTAATCATCTCCGTGTGGTATTACAGACCTTGAAGGAACAACAGTTGTATACCAAGTTCTCCAAGTGTGTTTTGGTTGAACACTGTAACTTTTCTTGGTCATATTATTTCTAGTGGGGGGGATCATGGTGGATCCATAAAAGTTGTTTGTGGTTAAAAGGTAGCCTAGACCCATGAATCTAATCGACATTTGGTACTTCTTAAGTTTGGCTGGGTATTATCAGCGATTTGTAGAGAGATTTTCTACGATAGCTGCTCCTTTGACTAAGTTGACTTAGAAAAAAATAAAGTTTTCTTGGTCTGATGCTTGTGAGGGGAGTTTCAACAAGTTAAAAGATAAGATAACTTCGGCTTTGATTTTGACATTACCTGAGGGTAGTGAGGGGTTTGTAGTTTATTATGATGTATCTAGAGTGGTACTTGGTTGTGTTTTGACGCAACAGGGAAAAGTGATTGCCTATGTTTCTAGGGAGTTGAAGGTACATAGGAGAAATTATCCTACTCATGATTTGGAGCTGTTGGCGGTGGTTCTTGCATTGAAAATCTAGCATCATTATCTGTATGGAGTGCATGTAGACATCTTTTTTTATCATAAGAGTCTACAATATGTGTTCACTCAGAAGGAGTTAAATCTCAGGAAAATAAGATCGTTGGAGCTTCTCAAAGACTATTACATGAGTCTTCACTATCACTCAGGTAAGGCTAACATGGTTGTTAATACTCTTAGTAGGTTATCTATGGGGAGTTTGGCTCAGTTGGAGAAAGGAAAGGGAAAATTAGTGAAAGATAATCACTATTTGGAAACTCTTGGACTTTGTCTTATGGATTCTGAGAATAGTGGGGTGATGGTACAGGAAATGGTTCGGTCATCTCTTGGTGCAGATATTAAGGAGAAGCAAGTGCTAGATCCTGTCTTGATGAAAATCAAGAGTGCTATGGGTATGGAAAAGGAAATGGTGTTTGAGATTAGTGGCGACAATACTTTATGGTACCAAGGAAGGTTGTGCATTCCTGATGTCGATGATTTACGGGCAAAGGATTTTGGCTGTGGTGTATGAATCGTGCTACGTTGTACATCTCGGATTGATGAAGATGTATCATGATATCAAGGAGTTGTATTGGTAGAATGGTATAAAAAGGGACATGGTTGATTTTGTGGCCAAGTGCTTGGTGTGTCAACAAGTTAAAGTTGAGCACATGAGACCTGGTGGGCTGTATCAAGAGATTGTTTTGCCCAAATAGAAATGGGAGGTAATCAATATGGACTTCATTATTAGTCTTCCTAGGTTTTGGAATCAATATGATTCAATTTGGGTCATCGTGGATAGGATGATAAAGTCTGATCACTTCTTACCAAAGAGGAATACATTCTCGGTGGAGGATTATGTGAAGTTAAATTTTTGGGAGATTGTGAAGCTGTACAGAGTACCTGTTTCAATTATCTCTGATCGTGGTACGCAGTTCTTATCCCTATCTTTAGCGGTCTTTTTAGAAGGGATTGGGTACTAAGGTGAGCCTGAGTACTTATTTTCATCCTCAGACGGATGGGCAAGCAGAAAGAACTATTCAGACATTAGAGGATATGCTTCAGGAATGTGTGGTAGATTATGGTGGAAGTTGGGTTAAGCAACTACCTTTGGTGGAGTTTTCTTACAACAATAGTTATCATTCTATTGTTGGCATGGCCTCTTTTAAGGAATTGAATGGTAGCAGATATATATCTCCAATTGGTTGGTTTGAGCTTTGTGAGGAAGATATGTTCTATCCAAATTTGGTCTAACATGCTATGGAAAAGGTAAAGGTGATTCAATATAGAATTAAGGCTGCCCAAAATCGCCAAAAGTATTATACGGATGTAAGGCGTAGGACTTGGAGTTTGAGATTGGGGATAAGGAATTCCTCAAAGGGGAAGCTCAGGGAGAAACAAGAGGAAAAAGATAAACATAAATTTATAATAGTCAATTTTTTTTTTTTGCAGAGTTGATAGTGATTTGTACTTGAAAGAGTGTTAATAATCAAGATGAAAGCCAGAGAATCAATATGGAAGTCCATATCAAAGTCATTACATTTGGATAGACAACTCTTTTGTATACTGCATTACCTAATTTCTTTGAATTCCTAATTATTGTTGTCTCTGCCTCAAATTCACAATTCATAAAAAAGATATTCACAATTCAAATTCATATACCCTTTATATGAAAATTGGTATAAGAGACAATTGAAAAATCTTAAGTAAAAAAGTCATTGATAACCAACCCAATTATTGTCCACCATGTCCTCGCAGTTGAATTCTATTTAGATCCCGTCAATGGATTATTTGATGATAACAAAAACATCATCATCTTGTTGATTTGTACATGTTCATGAAGACTTTATTTGAAGAGAAATTTTATGCAAAAGCTGTGGTATTCTGCCACTATACCCACTTTGAATTTAAAATTTTAAATTTAGAATTCAACACTTGTATTGTTAAGATATACGTTTTTTGGATAAAGACAATTTTTTTGGCCATTAAGGTAACCATATGTTGTGGACAACGTGGAGATGCCTGCTAAATATATATTTTGAAATTCTTTTATTTTATTTTAAAATCTTTTTAATAATTAATTTTTGAATAACTAATAACTAACCTAACTGATTGTTTGGTGTAATATGCGAAATGGCTAATTCAGATGATGTCACTTGGCTTATTAAGGAGGTTGGATCCTCCCCTATTAATAATATATAGATTCTATAAAATTTGACTAGGAGATTTTGGATAAGAACCTTGTAAGATGCCATAAAATTTATAACTATTTTATTTTTGATCCTCCTGCGTGCGCAATGTCAACTTTTGACTTGAATTATGTTTAGGGATGTTAAAAGAGTTTCGAATTTTTGAAAGGGGTTCAAGATTACTTTGGAACCTCAAGGTAGTAAGCCTCTATGATAGTGCCATGACACAGAGGTTAGCCTAAGCGATAAGAGCGTGGCACGGCTAAGCTCTGCGATAGCGACATGCCACACTCCTATATTATTTTCTCTAGTTTTTATTTTTTCCCCTTGGGGTGAGGGGCTTTTGGTATTTTTACCCCTTATAAACTTTATAACATTAAAGTGACCTTTTTCCTTTAGTTTTCAAGGATCAAAACAATTTTTTTCCTCTTTAACTCTAAACCCAAGAAAGTTCAAGGGTTTCACAAGGAATTCACCATTAAAGGTCCAAACTTCTAATTCTTTTCAAATTGCTTTATATTTCAGGCATATTTCTCTTTCCTTAACATTAATTTTACCTTGTAGCATTAAATTATTTAATTTTCATGTAATTTAATTATGGGTTTGAAATTGGGTTGAGGAATTTTGATTGGTTTTGCTTGAATTGCTTTCCCCATGATCTATGATTTTGGGACTGAATTGGTGCATGATTTTATGGGTAGGAATGGTAGACATGGGTTCCCCCAAATTAATGAAAATTTTTGCTTGATAATGGCACTAACCTCAATCCACTTTACAATCTTGCTTTTGAATATGGATAATTGCATGGTTTAACTTGTCTTTTGAACCTATTGCATTGCATTAAAGGATGAGTGGATAACATTATATTTGGATGGCCTTGGTGGTCATGGATTGTATTTTTAATGGAAATTGAGAGTCAGTTGGTTATTTGGACTAGTTTGGCATAATTGAATAAGCTTGTGAGCATATTAGTAAGACGATACCATGTAGTAAATTCCTTAATAAATGACTCTTAGGTTAATGGTTGGTTTATGTGATACTAGTTTTATTTGGGATTAAAGGGAATGATATATTTCACCATTAAGGTGTAGGTCTCGGGGGATCAAAATTGGAAACCATGTTGGCAGCATTGAGGGTTCATGTGACTGTGTGCTTGGTGCACACATTATACATATTTTGGGAGGGTTATAACCTTGGTGTCTTTAGACTTTCCTCAGTTTTTACTTTATTTATCGCACTGGGGAACTTCAAGTAAAGGGATCTAGATCCATATAGACCATGGGTGCCTTTAGGATTGAGCGAGCTATATAGTTCAATTTAATACTTTAAACACTCATGTTCATGACCCTTGTCCCTATTCTGACATCCTATATTTATTTGTATGAATGTGGTGCATATGGTTTGTGATTGGATTTTGTAATTGATTAGTTTCTCCCTATCCCCTGAGTTACATGCTAGTATTTGCCCTATTGATCATACCTGAATGCTGAATTATTTCATGATGTAGGGTTTGAGGGCTTCTCTTGTAATTCGTGTGCAACGTTGGGTGGTTTGGCACTCTTGTGGATCAGCTATGAAGTGGTGAGCCTCCATCTTTCGAAAGGACCTATCATTTCATTAGTTCTTTCTTCAGAGTTAGGGAATAGTGAATTTCTTTTTGTTAAGGTCGGAGGCATATCCCGACTTAGTAGTTACTTTTGGTTTTCGAGGCTTTTATGGATATGTGCAGGTTGGTTATTTTTTGGATTCTTAGAACTGTCATTTGACTTATCTATTCTTGTTGCTATCTTTGTTGGATTCAATTGTTTATTATTATTTTTCTCTTAAGGTAAGGCTAAGATGGTGGTCTTTGGCCTGTGGTGGGCTTGAGATACCCTTCACGGCTAGGCCAGAGTTTGGACCATGACAAGATTGAGCACAGTTCAGGGTCGTTGGGTGTAAATAAAGTCATGCCTAGTAGAGTCCTTTTTATAGGTGTGTAGTGCACCACACTTATAAGGGGAAGGATGCAAGGGATTTAGGAATATTTCCCTTTGTTGTGTTCTATTTTCAAGCCACAGAGTATAGTACTATGAAACTATTCTAACTCCTAGCTAAATCTTATTTCAGATCATGCCTCCCCAAAAATCTGACTTTCGTAAAAAACCTACTAGAACCACTATCCCACCTAGGGAAGATATAGATGGGTCTCACCCTGCTTATAGAGTGTAGACCCGTTCTAGGGTCCCTGCTCCTGACTGTGCTACTCCACGTGGGGTTCCACCAGTCCCTATGAGTCCTCATCGAGATGGTGATACTTATGCTTTGTTGCCTCAGGGAGATATCTCTACTACAAAGTTTCCTCAGTCTATTCATATGCTTGCTCAATTGAAGGAATCGCAGTCCCTTTGGTCTGATCCAGTTGGTCCTATTCCTAGTTCATATGAGGTTACCCGGGTTGGCTAGTTTATGATGTTGAATCCCCCAACATTTATAGGCTCTAGGGTTGAGGAGGATCCTCAGGGGTTTATTAATGAGATCAAGAAGGTTTTAGGGTGATACATGCTACTAATTTAGAGTGTGTGGAGTTTACTACCTATCAGTTGAAAGATATAGCTTGCTAATGGTATGAGGAATGGGATGCAATATGAGATGATGATACAGAGCCGATAGTGTGGGATAACTTTTTATGTGCTATTATTGATCACTTCTTTTCTTGGGAGTTGCGGGAAGCTAAGGTTGAAGGGTTTGTGAACTTAAAGCAGGGTAAGATGAGTGTTAAGGAGTATGCTCTGAAATTTTAGTAATTGGCCCGTTATGCTCCAGAGTTGGTGTCTAATATGAGGTCTAGAAAGAGGAAGTTTGCTTCTGGTTTGTTTCGTGATTTGGTTAGAGTGTAAGGTTTCTATGTTGATTAATGATATGGACATTTCCAGTATAGTGGTTTATATGCAGAAGGTGGACGATGAGAAAAAGAAGTAGACAGACATGGGAGAGAGATAGAGAAAGAAGTTTAGATATTCAGAGCAGGGTGAAAATCAGTAGAACAGTGGGAGAGATAGTAGGCAGTGGAAAAAGAGGAAGAATTGGGGCATTCCTTATTCGTTGGCTAGTGCTCTTATCATTTTCAGGCTAGCATTGGTCCTAAGGCTCAGGTTTCCTAATCTCAGACTAGTGGAGTTCAGTCAGGCCTACCTTATCGTACTTGTGATTTTTGTGGGCAGCTCACAATGGATATTGTGAGGATGGGAGAAATTGGTGCTATAATTATGGTCAGCTTGGTCATATGCAACGATCTTGTCCTTCAGACAAAATTTCCACTAGAGCTAATAAGGTCCCGATTTCCACTTCTTTGGCTCTTGCACCTAAGGGTACCACTTCAGGCACCGACACTAGCAGGAATCGTCTCTATTCTCTTGCGACTCGTGAGGAATCTAAGGCATCCCCCAATGTTGTCATTGGTATGTTACAACTCTTCTCTCGTGATGTCTATTGTTTGCTTGATTTGGGTTCTACCCTATCTAATGTGACCTTTTATTGGCTGTACACTTAGTTTTTGGTCCTAAGAATATTTTGATCTAGTGTATGAGTGACACGAGCCAAACTGGGGCCAAGTCGTGTCGTGTATCCCAAGTCCAACTCGGACTGGAGATCACCCCCAAAACCACACTGTTAACCACCCTACACCCCATGTCGGATGAATTTCAAACATATAATAAGATAAGATAATATAAATTTAAAGACATTATAGTAAGCTTAAAACCAAAACCGAAATCCACAACTAATTAAGCAATCATTTCCAATCCCAAATGCCAATACCAATACCAAGGCTAACACTAATTCTGATGCCGTCCATGCTTATAGCTGTTTGACAAAGCCTCTAACCAATATCAAAAAACATCTGGTCGATACATGTCCCCGACCATATCCAAAACCAAGTCCAATGAAATAACAAAAATGGAAAGAATTCCATAGCATGAAATGGAGTCTTCCGGAGTATAGAAGCTCACCACTTTAATCTGACTCAAAGTTTTTCCCAAATCTAAGTCACTGAGTAGGAGGAATAGTAGTACAGCTGATTCCTGCATCATGTGGGGATACAACACCCAAACATGGTTAGCAGAGTGAAGGCTAGTATGTAACTAAAAGATAAAGATAAAGCAATGCCATTATTCATATCCAAATCAAATAACCATATGCAAACACATCTATACATATATATCTTGTCGGGGTAGTGAACAAAGTTTAGCATGATCCTTAACCTGCACTGAGTAGCTTGACTGTCCTAAAACAACCTACAAGCTATATTGGTTCAGCTCCCCCTGCTGATAGGTCCTAGTGTGTGTTAGCCACACGACTATACAAAGAGAACCTAAGATGACAACTACATCTCCCAAAATATGAAGTGTGACATCATGCACATGGTCACCAAGACCACCCACATATCGACAAATATGAATTTCTACTGTCGGCCCCCCCGGGAGCCCCACCATCCATGGCTTTGCTACTCAAACCTATTTAAGACCATATTAAAATCATTTACATATTCCCAACCATTCACCAAAGAGTCTTTTAATTAGGCATTAACCATTAGTATCGTCATACCAACATTAAAGCTTGTAAGTCTATTACCTTAAGCCATGTAAACCATTAAACTAAATTAGACTCCATCATTTCCAATTAACAAAAACCATTTATAATCAAACCATGGTCACCAAGGCACTTCCAAAACCATACGGAAACAACCAAAACCAATCCATGTTCCTTTAATCATTTATACAATGCAAGGATCCAACAATAGTCAAACTATGTGACAAAACCAGTCTCATGGGTAATTTCACAAGCAGGTTGAGGTCATGCCATTATCAAATCCAAAATCATCAAATTTAGAGCTCAACCATGACCTCTCAATTAAATCACTATCCCCATGCACCCATATGTGGATAAACTATAATTAAAATATGAAAAAAACATAATTAAGTCATGAGGAACATTAATCAACCATGAATATCCAAAACCCCCAACCTTTATTTGAAATCCTTCACAAAATAATGAAAACCATACATTAAAACACATGCCTTAGATGCGAAGAAGTATGGAGAGAAACCGTCCTTGAAAGCCTTAATTGATTATCTTAATGAAACCATAGACTTTTCCTTGAAATAGAGTTTAAGAGAGAGATTAAGAGTGCTTGATTAGGAATAATAGGTTAATGAAGTTCCAAAAGGTGTTTTATGCCGTGGCCTCAAAGGGAGTTAAAAGGTTAAATGTCCAGAATGCTCCCAACATAAAACTATAAAAATTTTGTAGGTGGTTATGAGTTGACCCTTAGGAATCGTGTCCACAACATATGAATCGTACCCTTAAGACGTCACCAAGATAGTGAGTTGGACACCCATACACTGTCCACCATACGACCTCATGAACCCATTCATTACTAGACCATAAGACTCATATGGTCTAGTTATATCCCAGACAGAACCCACACTGGACAACATGTAACTCAATCTTACCATCTGTAACCTATCCTCATAGCTCTTAGTAAGCCACTCGAACTAAGAGCCAAGCCAGGTTACTAAGTTACTGATTTGATTAAGGGACTGTCCTAACGACCCATTACCACCACCAACGACTCAGACCACTAAGTTATTACCATAATAGAATCCTATTCACCATTCACTAAACTCCCTACAACCAGAGTCATATGACCCGTACCCACACCATAGGACTCATATGGTGAGTAATTACTAGGATAGTGAGTTCAAAACTCAAGAAATTTCCAAGGGCCAAAACCTAGGGTGTTTTAATTCTCCCCCACTTTGATCATTCATCCTGAATGACGGAATAAGGCATTGACTGGTACAATTAAACCCCTAAACGTCTCTACTCTTACCTTAAACCAAGTTAGGAAACAAAGATGCCAAGGAAATCAACCTTTCCTTTAACCAAGTCAGAAAATAAAGAAGGTTAAATCAACACATACCTTAAGCATGATTTTCTAAAATAGAAAATAGGAGTGGATACTTGGACTTTATGTCCTCTTTAGCTTCCCAAGTAGCCTCTTCAACCTTGGGGTTACTCCATAAAACCTTTATCAAAGCTACTTCCTTGGTCCACAACTGACAAACCTGCCGATCTAAGATTTCAATTAGGGCCTCCACATAAGACAGAGAATCTGAAATACCAATACCCTTGATAGGTACATTCTGTGATGGATCACCCACACACTTCCTCAACATAGATGCGTGGAACACCAGATGAATGAAGCTTAGACTAGAAGGTAACTCCAACTCATATGCAACATTACCAACCCTTCCCAAAACTAAGTACGGACTAATATACCGGGGACTGAGCTTTCCTTTTATCCCAAATCGCATCACTCCCTTCGTTGGAGATACTTCAAGAACACCCTATCCCCAATCTCAAACTCTAACTTCCTACGCCTTATATCTGTATTGAACTTTTGGCAACTTTGGATAGCTATAAACCTATCCCAAATTACCTTCATTTTCTCCATGGCTTGGTGATGTGTTCCTATGGTTGGTGAGGCAGATATGTATGTCAGGAACACATAACCTCCCTTAGAATCACAAGGTACCATCACTACTAATCTTAAGGGATATTACTTCTGCCCGCCTATATAACCCTTGATCCTCATCAAGATAGGATCCAATACTTGCTTTTTATTTATTTTAGCACCAAGAGACGACTGTGTCAGCTTCTGCACAAACACACCACCATCCTCAAAGTCCAAGAGACAAACTCCAAGGTTAGCCAAATAGTGAATATCTTTCACCGATTCCCGCTACCTTTAATCCATATGAGCCAGAATTCCTATGGATAACATGCTAAGAGTATCAACAACTATATTAGCTTTACCTTGATGGTAGTGAAGACTCATGTCATAATAATTAAGCAGCCCAAGCCATCTTCTATGCCTGAGGTTCAGCTCTTTCTGAGTAAACATATTTTATAGGCTCATATGATAGGAAAAGATATCCATATGCATTCCATATAGATAGTAACACCACATTTTCAATGCGAATACCACATCCAAGATTTCCAAGTCATGAGTCAAATAATTCTTCTCATGCTCCTTCAACTATCTAGAGGCATAAGCTTTCACCTTGTGATGCTACATCAAAACACACCAAAGCCTCACACGAGATGCATCACAATAGAATACAAAACCATCAGTGCCTTCAGGCAAGGTCAGAACTCGAGCCAAAGTAAACTTATCCTTCAGCTTCTCAAAACTACCATCACAAGAATGTTTACATAAGAACTTCACCTTTTTCTGAGTCAAATTAGTCGATGGGGTAGCTAAAAGCACCCAAGCGCACACGCAAGTGTACGTGGTATACTAAGTAATATAGTGGCCTTTAAGAAGCCAAGTATCGATCCCACAGAGAATTTATTTGTCAATGATTTAATTTTAGTTCATTATTTGGATTTAATTAATGTGAGAGTAACCAAAATAGAGTTTGGAGTTTGTAAATTGCAAATAAAATAAATAAAGTGTAAATAAAAGAACTTGAGACAATCAATAGGAGAATGATTCATAGGGTTAACTGCATGATTATGGTTTCCCAAACTCTAATCCTTTTCCTAAATTTAACCTTACAACTACATCATTGAGTAAGGATATAATAGTTCACTTAAGTTCTTTACAAATATCATCCTACGTGTGAATCAAGTACGGTATCTAAGTACATCCATGTCCTAGATACTAATTTGAATTACTTATTTCATAAAGAAATACAAACCATACTCTTCTTATTCCCATGTTCTATCTCCCTATTCCCTCTCTCGAGTTCACAAGGTTGGAAATTGATGTATTCTAAGGGTAGAAAATACTTAAAATAGTTAAAACAAGAATTAAAAAATAACCAATAGTGATAAGAAAATAAAACAAACTTAATCCATAACAATAATACTCATGTTCTTGGCTTCAACCTTGGAAAAAGGTTGTTTAGCCATGCATAGTCATAATCGTAATCACAATGTCGT
>JAPEIP010000013.1:185057285-185073801 GCA_026120095.1 Capsicum chinense
CAAGGTTAGCCAAATAGTGAATATCTTTCACCGATTCCCGCTACCTTTAATCCATATGAGCCAGAATTCCTATGGATAACATGCTAAGAGTATCAACAACTATATTAGCTTTACCTTGATGGTAGTGAAGACTCATGTCATAATAATTAAGCAGCCCAAGCCATCTTCTATGCCTGAGGTTCAGCTCTTTCTGAGTAAACATATTTTATAGGCTCATATGATAGGAAAAGATATCCATATGCATTCCATATAGATAGTAACACCACATTTTCAATGCGAATACCACATCCAAGATTTCCAAGTCATGAGTCAAATAATTCTTCTCATGCTCCTTCAACTATCTAGAGGCATAAGCTTTCACCTTGTGATGCTACATCAAAACACACCAAAGCCTCACACGAGATGCATCACAATAGAATACAAAACCATCAGTGCCTTCAGGCAAGGTCAGAACTCGAGCCAAAGTAAACTTATCCTTCAGCTTCTCAAAACTACCATCACAAGAATGTTTACATAAGAACTTCACCTTTTTCTGAGTCAAATTAGTCGATGGGGTAGCTAAAAGCACCCAAGCGCACACGCAAGTGTACGTGGTATACTAAGTAATATAGTGGCCTTTAAGAAGCCAAGTATCGATCCCACAGAGAATTTATTTGTCAATGATTTAATTTTAGTTCATTATTTGGATTTAATTAATGTGAGAGTAACCAAAATAGAGTTTGGAGTTTGTAAATTGCAAATAAAATAAATAAAGTGTAAATAAAAGAACTTGAGACAATCAATAGGAGAATGATTCATAGGGTTAACTGCATGATTATGGTTTCCCAAACTCTAATCCTTTTCCTAAATTTAACCTTACAACTACATCATTGAGTAAGGATATAATAGTTCACTTAAGTTCTTTACAAATATCATCCTACGTGTGAATCAAGTACGGTATCTAAGTACATCCATGTCCTAGATACTAATTTGAATTACTTATTTCATAAAGAAATACAAACCATACTCTTCTTATTCCCATGTTCTATCTCCCTATTCCCTCTCTCGAGTTCACAAGGTTGGAAATTGATGTATTCTAAGGGTAGAAAATACTTAAAATAGTTAAAACAAGAATTAAAAAATAACCAATAGTGATAAGAAAATAAAACAAACTTAATCCATAACAATAATACTCATGTTCTTGGCTTCAACCTTGGAAAAAGGTTGTTTAGCCATGCATAGTCATAATCGTAATCACAATGTCGTAATTGATAACTAAAAATATGAATAAACTAAATAAAAATAATAAAAAAAGTAATTATGAAGTTGTAACATCCCCATGATCTCCAAAATATGTCTAAAGATTTGTAAAAACGTGATACAACATGTATTTATAGCATAGGAGTAAGCCAAGTCTGTGTAGGAGTCAATTTAGCTTAGAACGCCCAGGGGTAGAGTAGACCATGCGTCACACCCTCTATTCATATGGAATGGAGCATGATATGTACCATCTATTCCATAAGAATAGTGCATGAGATGCATGCTAATCTCATGATGCCTCTAGAAATTGTCCTCCAAATTTTGGTTAAGTGTTCGTCCTTCCTCCTTTCATCCCTTGTCTTATGGTGTCTTTACAATGATTTTATTTCCTTTATATCACATATATATCATCATATTAATCTCACAAAGTATCCTACAAGAACACACCACACGAATGGGAAGTACAAAGAACACTATATCCATAACGATGAATAAAAAACAAGAGCTTAGACTAGGCAAATTTCCAGATTTTCCACTCAATGTTTTGACTCTTTCCTTGACTCATTTGGAATTTATACACTCCTAAAAACTTTTTACACATATAATAACACATTTAAAACCTTAAGGAACACATAGAACACAATATAATCTAACAAGATAGACTAGACAAGCAACTAGATCAAGCTAGAAAAAACTAGTTTTCTCTATTGAACTCTAATTGAGTCTTTTAAGTATGACCTTATAGGGAAACCCCTATAACCATTATAAACACATGATTAAAAACTTTGATACACATTTATATCATTATAAACCAATATAGTGTAGAATCATCCTCAAAACAAGGCTAGAATGGTGATGCTAGAATGCATAAATACACCCAACATCACCACCCCACACTTAAAGTCTTGTTCGTTCTCGAACAAATCTTAACTCTAATAATCATCAACTCAAGATACTCTACACTTCTACTAAATGCAAAACACTTAATCTAGCACTACAATGACTACACAGAGTGCAAGTTACTACACTAAGCATGTTATTTACACCATTGAAAGCTCATGAACACTACTCTAAAATATCGTAACCTCAAGAATTGACTCACCTAGTGGAAAACTCATGCATATTGCCCAATCAAGGACATCATAAAAGTCACCCACATTCATGAAACATGTTCCACTCACAACAAGAGAGTTACCCATAATTACTCACAATTAAGAAATTCACAATATAATGGGTACAAGAATCAAATTACACCCACTCTCACAAATTATTCACAAGTTAAACACAATGAACCATAGGCTTTCCCTTAGTGTAATGCTCCACTAATATTAGAGTGTAAAGTTTAGGATCAATTAGGTCTTTTTTGGGTTGTAATGTTGACTAAGGGACAAGTAGAAACTATTTGGGAATAGTGACTAACCTCTCTAAGTTCTTTAATACACTATATTATACATTTAAACCAATCTTTAACAACAAAATTACACCATTTTGTCTACCCATATCTTTTGTTTTTGCCCCATCTCTTTTATGCATTTTCACAAACACATGGTGGGCGTATTGCTTATCCCTTTAAGAATCAATTTTTTTATTTTTTTCACAGCCATGGCAATATTTTTTAGAAAAAATTATATCACATCCATCCACCACACATCAATTATCAACACCAATAACAATTACCTTGGGGCATCAGTTTCACCTTTTTCTTCTTCAATTTCTCGAACTCCTTACTAATTCAATTTTTCTTTAAAGCGCCTTGGAGTTTTTTGGATCAAATTATGGTCTGTCAAAGAAGTGATTAGGCTACTTATGAGGTTTCCAAATAAAAATCTAAAGGCTCAATGAGGGTTAACTAGGATAATGCACACGGGTAGGACAAATAGAAGGTATAAAATAAGGCTATCAAAGAAATGCCTATGTCATTTCCTAAATCCACATTCTTTATTTTGCTTCACAGACACACCAGGTAAGTTCTTGATAAGATATGCAACAAGGAATATACAAAAAACATACACTCACATGGCATATGCTCCACTCAATAGGATCATCATAGACTCCCAACCAAACAATAACATGAATTCAAAATTAAAACAATAAGTATAAGAGCCATAAACATCAACCTAAGAGTCTCAAATATACCAATTCACACCAATTAACATGCTTTTACCAAAAAAAACACTTGCACCATGCAATCAAAAATAGCACCAACAAGAATATCTCACACAAAATTTTTTAAATTAAGCCAAAATTTGGGAATCTCCCCACCCCAAACTTAAAAATCTACTTTTTTCCCCAAAGTGAATTTAAAGTAAGAGATACAAATACTCTCCGAGGCCTCTAGGTCTAGCTAGTAGCATCTTTACATATAAATGAGATCCATGGGACCCTACACTCAGTCTTTGCCATGCTCTTTAGCTCAAGTTTATGGTACTCAGACATCCCATTAACCTATGACTCAACCAAAAAAAAACTACGTGAAATAAAAATTAATAAAAATGAAAAAAAAATATACCTAATTAACTTGGGTTGCCTCCCATGCAGCGCCTGATTTAGTGTCACAGAACGACCCATATCAACTCAACCATATTCCTTTACCCTTTTACTCTCTTTTGGGAGCCACTTTTTCATTCATTTATGAACTCTTGAGTTTGCACTCTCAAGGTAAACATCTCTCTTAACATCATCCTTCATTATGTTTGGAAATAATGGCTTTATCTCAGGCTGCTCAATCAGGTAATTCGAAGAGGTCTTTGGTTGATTATCGACCCCACATATTTCCCTTTTTATAACATTGATCATATGAAAATCATTAATTTAGGACGTTAAATTAGGTGCTTTGTAAACCTTAAATACCACCTCTTCATCATCTACCCTCATCTTGATCGTGCCTTCTCTAACATCAATCAAGGCCCCTCCAGTTGCTAAGAATAGATGCCCCAAGTGATTGGTACGTGTTCATCAGCCACAAAATCAAGAGCAAAAGAATCAGCAAGCATAATGAATTTACCAACCTTTTTGAGGACATCCTTTGTTACTCCTTTCTGATATACGATGGATCCTTCTACAAGCTGCAAAACCATAGTGGTTGATCTAAGATCTCCCAAGCCCAATGTTTTAGATAGTGATAGGGGCATCACATTTATGCTTTCCCCTAAGTCACTTAATGCATGGACCATTTTCTCTCAATTTGAATAGGGATAGAAAACTTCCCCTTATCTCTTAATTTCTTAGGGATTTTACATGCCATCACCGCACTTCACTCTTCAGTGAGTGTTATAGCTCCCACATCCTGCAATTTCACCTTTTTAGCCACCACATCTCTCAAGTACTTTGCATACTTGGGCATACTTTGCAAAACATCTAAAAGTGGTAAATTAATATAAAGCTTTCTGAATGTGTCAAAGAACTTTTTGAACATTGCATCCTCCTTCGCTTTTATCTTCCTTTGAGGGAAGGGTAATAGCAGTATCTTCTTTACTTCTTCTGCAACAACTTTTTCTTTCAAGTACTCAAACTTTCTTGAATTTTCAACATCTCTGTTCTTTACTTATAGGGTTACCATATCAGTATCTACCTTCTTTGTTGCCTTAGGAGGTTCTCCTTAAAGCTTTTTACCACTTCCCAAAGTGATTGCCATAACCTGCTTTGGATTTTCTATATCTGCTGGCAACTTACCTTGTGGTCTAGTATTTAATGCTTGCTAGATTTTTCCTACGTGCAACTCTAAACTTCTTATGGCCGCTTACAAATTTTTCAAGTCTGCAGCAAACTGTGCCTGATTAGCTAAAAGTTGTTTCATCATCTCCTCCATATTACTAGTTGACTGATTTAGTTGGGCCTGTAGCTGTGGGGTGTTCCATGGCTGGTTTGGTGGCTGAGTTTACCACTTTATGCTGTAGGCATTACCATAATTTGGCCTTTGAGCATTACCTACATACATCAGAGATTCTAGATTCAAAGCACACATGGCCGCTGAATGGCTATTATTTCCACAGACCTCACACGAACCTGCAGCTCGTTGGATAATATTGACTATGGTGGTAGGTTGTGCTGCTCCTAACTTTATGTTGCTGAATGATGTGTTGATCAAATTTTGTAAAGTAAATACCGATACTGATAAGGCTGTGAAGTGGTCCACCTCTAATACACCCATAATTCTTTTTGTGGCACTTTTAGAATCTAAATGCCACTCTGGATTTCCTTATGCTATGCGGTTCAATAATGTGTATATCTCATCATAAGTCAATTCCAGTGCTTGACCACCTATAGATAAATCTAGAAAAATCTTTGTATTATGATCAAGAGCTTCTAAAAGAGTGTGATTAAGAACCTCATTCGACTGTTGGTGGTGTGGACAATCTCAAAGAAGAGACTTGAAGCATTCCCAAGAATGATAGAGGTTTTCATTAGGCTTCTATTTGAAGTTCACTATCTCACTATAAAGTCTCGCAGTCTTGCCTCATGGAAAGAATTTGATGAGGAAATTTCTTTCTAAGTCATCCCATGATGTAATTAAATTGGGTGGCTTCACATTCAACCACCTATTAGCTTCCCCCAAAAGTGCATAGGGAAACAGTGTCAGGCTCACATAGTTGGAATCACCCAGTCGGAGTGAATGTATCAGTAAGCTCAATGAAGGTTTGTAAGTGGACTTGTGGATCCTCGTGAAAAAGCCTTGCAAACTATCCACTGCTAATAAAAAGTTGCACCATATTGTGTTTCAGCTGCCGGTCTTTGAAATAGGGAAGTCAAGTTCATCAGAAGTAGGACTGCCACTTCCCTAACTGTCCTTCAGGCTACTTGTTAATCAACCATTGGAATAGTATACTCTTGGCCTTCTTGGATTTATAAAATTCAGGGGATAAGGATTGCTTCTCTTTTGCATTAATGGAAAAATTGTTCAGGTTCTAGGCTTGGTTTAACCAAATCCCGAAACCTTTCCAGCTTAATATCCTACACCATATGACCTGCAAAAACAAAACCAACATCAAGCATAAAATTACCAAATAAACCTAAAATTAAAACTAAAATAAACAATTGACAAAATACAAGTCCCCGGCAACGACGCCAAAAACTTGACAGCTCCTAAGCGCACATGCAAGTGTATGTGGTTTACCAAGTAATATAGTGGCCTTTAAGATGCCAAGTATCGATCCCACAGGACTTGATTTAGCAATGATTTAATTTCAGTTCACAATTCAAATTCAATTGATGCGAGAGTAACTAAAATAGAGTCTAAAGTTTGTAAATTGCTAGTAAAATAAACAAAGCGTAAATAAAAGGTCTTGAGACAATTAATAGGAGAAAACCTAGGGTTGAATCACTTTGAACAATCATATTATGCTATTGGATTTCATGCGTTAACTTGCTTATCTTGATTGTTGATTAATAGGGTTAATTATATGATTATGGTTTCCCAATCTTAAATCTTTTACCTAAGTTGAACCTTACAACTACATCGTTGAGCGGGGATGTAATAGTTCACTTAAGTTCTTTAAAAATATCATCCTACGTGTGAATCAAGTATGGTATATAAGTACATTCCTTTCCTAGATACTAATTTGAATTCCTTATTTAATAAAGAAATACAAACCATACACTACTTATTCCCATATTCTATCTCCCTATTCTCTTTCCCGGGTTCAAAAAGTTGACAATTGATGTATTCTAAGGGTTGAAAATACTTAAAATAGTTAAAACAAGAATAAAAAAACAACCAATAGTGATAATCAAAGAAAGAAAACTTAATCCATTACAATAATACTCATGTTCTTGGCTTTAAACCTGGAAAGAGGGCGTTTAGCCACGCATAGTCATAATCGTTATCACAATGTTGTAATTAATCACTAAAAACATGAATGAACTAAATAAAAATAATAAAACCTACTTATGAAGTTGTATCAGACCCTTGATCTCCAAAATATGTCAAAATATATGTAAAAATGTGATACAACATGTATTTATATCATAGGAGTAAGCCAAGTCTGTGTAGGAGTCGATTTAGCTTGAAACGCCCAGGGGTGAAGTGGACCATGCATTGCACGCTATATTAATATGGAATGGAGCATGCTACTCAGCCTATATTCCATAGGAATAGAGCATGTGATGCATGCTAATCGCATGATGCCTCTAGAAATTATTCTTCTAATTTTGGTTAAGTGTTGGTCTTTCCTTCTTTCATCCCTTATCTTGCGGTGTCTTTCCAATGCTTTTTGAGCCTTTATATCATCTATATATCATTATATTAAGATCACAAAGGATCTTATAAGAACACACCATACGAATGAGAAGTACAAACAACACTATATCCATAACGATGAATCAAAAGCAAGAGCTTAGACTAGACAAATTTCCAGGTTTTCCACTCAATGTTTTACCTCTTTCCGTGACCCATTTTTACTTTATACACTCCTAAAACGTGTTCCCCATATAATAAAATATTTAAAACCTTAAGGAACACATATAACACAATAGAATCCAACAAGATAGACTAGATAAGCAACTAGCTCAAGCTAGAAATACTAGTTTTCTCTATTGAACTCTAATTGACTCTTTTAAGTATGACCTTATTAGGAAACCCTTGTAACCATTATAAACACATGCTTAAAAACTTTGATACACATTTATCTCATTATCAACCTATATAGTGTATAATAATCCTCAAAACAAGGCTAAAAAAGTTAGAATAGTGATGCTAGAATGCATAAATACCCCCAACATCAGTAGCTATAGTAAAAAAACTCTCTACAAACCTCCTGTATTAACTAGCTAAACCCAAGAAGCTTCGAATATCGGTCGGAGTCATGGGTCTAGGCCACTTCTTAACCACTAAAATTTTTTATAGATCCACCATGATCCTTTCACTAGAAATGACATAACCTAGAAAAGTGACAATGTTCAACCAAAATTCACATTTTAAAAAAGTGGCATACAACTGCTGGTCTTTTAGGGCCTGCAGCATAATTTGGAGATGATTACAATAATCCACCTTGATATTAGAGTACACCAGAATATTGTCTATGAACACAATAAAGAACAAATCTAGAAACTAGTGGAAGACTATATTCATTAATTCCATGAATATCGCTGGGGCATTAGTCAACCCAAAGGACATAACCAAGAACTCATAATGCCCATACCAGGTACGAAAAGCAATATCAGAGACCTCCACCTCTCTAACCTTTTCCTAATGATACCCAAACTGAAGAACAATCTTAGAGAAAAACTCAGCACACTGAAGCTGATTAAACAAATCACCTATCCTTAGAAGATAGTACTTATGTGAAGGGAACCATTCTTCTTACGAAGGGAACCATCAAAACTACACTCAGGACTGAAAACAAAATGCACATGCATAAATGGGTTCACATAAGAAAAACGGACCCCGAATCAAGAAAATAGTACACAACACAGGGAAAAGAGTTTGAACATATTAGTAATGACATCATGTCATGCGTTGGACTCCTGAAGGTTAGTGATAGCATAGAGTCAGTTTCGACTAATGTAGGAGCCAGATGGTGCACCCTTTGGTACCAGAGCTAATGAAGAGGCAACAGGAACCTTGTTTGCCCAGAAGCAACCTTACCAATAGGACAGTTTCTAATAGTATGCCCTACCTGGACAAACTTGAAACACTTTGTCTTTCCTTTATCATAGTAACTCTGATACAATCAACCATAAAATTTGTAGGAAGGATATGATAGAGTAGATTAGGCTCCATAGGTGCCTTATAATTATCGCCACCTTGGAAATATTTGTCACTCGATGGTTTTGGGTAGGGAGAAGTAGCCGTCAAATATGACCTAGAACTGCCCCACTTCCTCATGGACCACTTTCCACCATCCCTTCCACTCTGTTGTTGGCCACCACCCTACTCAAAAAATCTAAACTTCTTATTCTATCTCGTTCCAATTTCTACCTATTTTTTCTTCTCTTCCTCTACCTGTTGCATATAAACCACCAACCTAGAGATGTCTATGTCCTTGTTTAATAAGACAACCTTAATCTCCAAAATCAAGTCTCGAGAAAATCCAAAAGCAAACTTCCTCATACTAGAAACCAACTCTGGAGTATACCGAGACAACTGGTGAAACTTCAAGGCATACTCCTTGACTGACTTCTTGCCTTGCTTCATATTTACAAACTCTTCCGCCTTCACCTTCCTTAACTCCTAAAAAGCACTAGATAAATCATCCCACAGGGCTGACTCATCATAGTCACCCTAGACTGTTCTCATTCTTCATATCATTGCGCTACATCTTTTAGTTAGTAGGCAATAAATTCTATACCCTCCATGTTAGTAGCATGTATAATGCAGAATCTTTTTTATATGATAAATAAAACCTTGAGGATCCTCCTCAACATTAACACCATTAAACATAGGAGAGCTCAACATTATAAACTGGCCAACCCTTGTGGCCTTAGAAGATGGAGTAACAAAAGTACCACACTCAACCTGAGAAGCTACCACCTGATCCAACATCTGACTAGACTAACGAAACTCAACATTCATCACACATCCTGAGGGGCTCGAGAAGGGCTAGAAGGGACCAGTGGAACTCTAGGAGGATAATCAGGAAGTGGACCCTTAGATCGGATCTGAACCATATAAGAAGAGTATGTCCCATTAGCGTTGTACCCAAGTTAAACGGATGAGTTTCCATGAGCTTTAGATCATCGGGGAGGCATGATCCTGAAGTGGGATAGAGGAGTTTCCATGAGCTTCAGATCATCAGAAAGGCATGATCTAAAAGGGTAACAAATGAGAATTGGGGGAAAATGCAGGACCATAGACTCTACAACTCAAAAATAGAAAACAAGAAAGAGAAATATTCCTAAATGTCTCGTAGCCTATCCCTTATAAGTGGGTCGCGCTACACCTCCTAAAAGAGACTCTACTCAATATAGATTTATGTAACACCCAATTGACCATGAAGCTAGGGCTCTGACACCAATCTGACATGACTTGAGCTGGGTCCTAGTCGTCTTAGGTATCCCAAGTACAACCCAGAGCAGATATCACCCTCAAAAACCCATTAGTAACTAATATGTACCCTATGTCAGATGAATTCCGAACATATAATAAGACAAGGAAATATGAATTTAAAAACATGATAGTAAGCTTAAAACCAAATTCGATATCCACGACCAATTAATCGATTATTTCTAAACCCAAATGACAATACTAACACCAAGGCTGACATTAATACCAACATCACCCATGCTCATGTTGTTCGACAAAGCCTCTAACCATAATCAAGAAATATCCAATTGGGATATGCCCCCGATCATAGACAAAACCAAATCAAAAAAAAAACAAAAATGAAAAGAAGTCCATATAATAAAATAGAGTCTTCAGAAGTATGGAAGCTCACTAATTCAATCTAACTCAAAGTTTTCCCCGAATCCAAGTCACTGAGTAAGAGGAATGATAGTATGGCCGGTTCCTGCATTGCGTGGGGATACAGCAACCGAAAATGATTAGCAAAGTGAACACTAGCATATAACTCAAGGATAAAGATAGAGTAATGCTATCATTCATATCCAAATCAAACAACCATATGCAAAAACATATTTACATATATATTATTACGGGGTAGGGAGCAACTTTTAGCATGTATTTAAATCCTTAAATTGGGCTGAGAAACTTAACCATCCTAAAACCACCCACGAGCCATATGGGTTCAACTTCTCTTACTGAAAGGGCCTCAGTGTGTGTTAGCCACACGATCGGAGAAAGAGAACCTGAGATGACTAGTATATCTCAAGAATATAAAGTGAGACATTATTCATATGGTCACTAAGACCACTCTCACATCGGTAAATATGAGTTTCTAGTGTCGGTTCCCCGGGACCCCCACCACTACGACTTTGCTACTCTACTCTCTTTTAGCCCATATTAAAATTATATACACATTCTCAACCATTTACCAAGGATTCATTTAATTAGGCATTAACCATTGGTATCGTCATACTAACATTAAAGCTTGCGAGTCTATTACTTTAAGCCATATAAACCATTAAACCAAATTAGACTCCATTTCCAATTCACCAAAACCATTTATAATAAACCATGGATACCAAGGACCTTCCAAACTATATTAAAACAAACAAAACCAATTTATTTTCCCTTAACCATTTATGCAATGCAAGGAACCAAAAATAGTCAAATTATGTGACAAAATAATTCTGACTAACAATTTCACAAGAAGGTTGTGGACATGCCATTATCAAAGCCAAAATCATCAAATTTGGGGCTCAAACATAACCTCTCAATTAAATCACCATTCCATGCACCCATATGTGGAAAAACCATAATTAAAACATGAAAAGCCATAATTAAGTCGTGAGGAACACTAATCAACCATAAATATCCAAAAACCCTATCTTTATTTCAAATCCATAATAAAATCATGAAAACCATACATTAAAACACATGCCTTTAATAAAATAATAATGAGGGAAGAGTCAGATGCCTTAGACACCAAGAAGTACGGACAGAAACCACACTTGGAAGCCTTAATTGATTATCTTGATGAAACCCTAGCCTTTTGCTTGAAAGAGAGTTTAAGAATGCTTGATTGGGAATAATAGGTTAATGAAGTCCCAAAAGGTGTTTTATGTCGTGTCCTTAATGGGAGTTTAAACAAAAAAAATGTACAAAATGCTCCCAACTTAAAACTATAAAAATATCACAGGTGGTTACAAGTCGAACCCCATGACTTGTGACCATAACATATGACTTATACCCTTGAGTCATCACCAAGATAGTAAGTTGGACACGTATACACTTTTTACTATACGACCTCATGGCACCACTCGTTACCAGCTTATACAACTCGTATGGTCTAGTCGTATGTCAGACAGAACCCAAAGGGATTGGATGCTAGACAATATATGACTCAACCTTACCATTGGTAACCTATCCTCATGGATCTTTGTGAGCCACTCATACTCAGAGCCAAGTCAAGTCACTAAGTTACTATTTTTGTAAGGAACCATCCTAACAACCTATCACCACCACCAATGACTCATACCACCAAGTCGTTACAATAATAAAATCCTAACTACCATCTAATAGACTCTCTATGACTAGGGTCTTGTGACCTGTACCCATACCATATGAATCGTATGGTGATTCATTAATAGGACAATGAGTTCATAACACAGAAAATTTCTAAGGGCCGAAACCCAAGGTGTTTCAGTGAGTCTATTATTGCTAGAAAAATCTATAGAGCTTGTGTGTGTCCATTCTTAATAAACATTGGTGTGTGTTTTTTTGTAAATAAAGGAATTTTATTTCACCAAGTAATACTTAAAAATTAGACAGTGTTGACCATTTGTCTCTCAAATTGTATACACATAGAACTCAAATGAAGTAGGATTCCACTAACATTTCTATGGATTCACTACTGTATATTAAGCATCAAAATTGTACTAGCTATCTTATCTCATTCCAAGAAGTAGCCTTCAAGGCATGACATTTAATTGCTGCAAGTATGCTGCCCATTTTTTTTGTTACTTCCCTCGGATATGTATATGCATAGCTATCTCTTTGCAGATTCTATCAGGCATGAGGTCCCCTACTGGAATCTGATTTGATTTCTTTCCCTCCAGATTATACTTACCAACATATTAAACACACAACATAGAATAGCCTCTTTTCTTGATCTTCTTTTAGCCCAACTGGTTATCTATTCTATTTCTTATTACAAGTCATATGTGGTTCTGAGAATTCCCATCCATGAGAGTATTCTATACTATAAATAGTTAGTTACTGAGCAAGAAAATTATAAATGCTTTTATATTTCCACAACAGTATGATAGAAGACACAAGCTAAGTCTACTACAATTCCAAACTTTGTTAGTCTATCTACTGTAGCCAATATCTTCCACATTGCAAGCAATAAAATAAAGTAGTGCCTTAGGTGGATACTATTGTAGAGGATGATGATCTTCTAGGGTACTTTAGGTAGGTTAGGCATCATGGAAAGATACAACTTTTTGATAGAGAATTTGCCTTTTACTGTTAGTTGGCTTAGTTTTGCTTGTAGAGTGGCTTGTAGTCCTGGTGCTAGCATTATGACATTTCTTGATTCTATCACTTTCTTTATAACCCAGGTAGCATTTTTAGGGCTATAACATTCCTTAACAGAAGCATCTTTAAGATAGTAGGTATGCACCCATTTTATCCACATGTTGTTAGCCTTAGTAGATAAGACCCATAATTGCTTTGCTACAACAACTTTGTTCCAGTTGCATAGGTTCAAGATATTTTGTCCACCTACTCCTTTTGGCATACAGATTTTATCCCATGAGACTAAAGCTCTCGTTAAATGGAAGATATGACCTATCTATAAGAAAATCCTACAATGAGAGCTTCATAATCTTCTTAGGCAGAACAAATATTTGAGCCCAATATGTTTGTATGACAAATATAATCAACTTGATTAGCTGGAGTCTACCTACATAGGATAGTAACTTTGTTGACTAGCACTTCATTCTCACAAGGATTTTCTCCACCAAGGGCTAGAAGATAAAGGTACTCCTAGGTATTTAAATGTTAGTGTTCCCTCATTATAGCCCAATATGCATAGTATTTATTATTTAACTATGTCCTTTACACCTGACATATAGATTGAGCTCTTATCTTGATAAGCTTGAAGGTTAGATGCTGTAGAGAATTTGTTGAATACTTGTTGCAGCAGCTCTATGGATATAGGTTCTACTTTACAAAACATCAACAAATCATCTGCAAAGTAAATGTGGACAAGACCAAGTTTTTTGCATCTAGGGTGGAACTAAAATCTTGGATAGGAGGAAATCAAAGCTAGCTCTCTGTGTAAATATTCCATAGAAATCAGAAAAAGGTAAGTGACATAGGTTCACCTTGCCATATACCCCATTTACCTTTGAAAGGTTTTGTGAGTCCACCATTTATCATAAGAGAATAAGAGATAGTTGTGATACACTCCATAATCCATCCAATGAATTTTTGAGGGAATCCCAATTCTACAAGCATATTCCTAAGAAAACTCCACTCAACACTGTCATAAGCTTTTCTTAGTTCAACCTTCAATACACACCGGGGAGATTGATCTTTCTTTGTATACCATTTCAAAAGTTCATGGCTAAACAAGATATTATCAATAATGGATCTACCTTCTATAAAAGCTGACTATGTTGGGCTTATTATAGTGTTCATCACTTCTTTCATCCTATTAGTTAGCACCTTTGTGATAATCTTATAAAAAGTGGTGCAATATGCGATAAGCCTATAGTCTTTAACTACTTTAGGAGTAGTAACCTTTGGTACAAGAGTTACAGCAGTACAACTGAATATTTTTAGCAACTTACCTAACTGGAAGAATTCTTTTACGGCTAATATTACATCTGACTTTACTGTGCTCTATTGACTTGTGTAGAATCTAACTGGAATACCATCCACTTCTAAAGATTTTTTTTATAGCCATGTCTTTCATTGCACTGATGATCTCCTCCTCTGTGACCTATTGTATGAGTCCCTACTTTTGAGAAGTTGTTAAGTAGGGGCCTTGCTTGATAACTTCTAAGTTTGGCAGAGTAATCTCAACAGCTGTAGTTCCAAGTAAATTAGTGAAGAAAGATGAATTCTTGCTCCACTAACTCTGGTTCCTCAAGATTTAGTCCTTGGTCATTATAAATGGAGGTAACAACATTCCTATTTGCTCTTATCCTACATTGTGCATAGAAAAATTTAGAGTTAGTGTCAACACAGGTTATCCAGATAGCCCTGGATTTTTTTCTCAAGTCTTGTTCTTTCACTAGACTCCATTGGTGCAGTTGTTGTACAAGAAGCCTTTCCTCTTCTATCAAATTTTGGTCCAATAAATCAGTAGCTATATTGTCTTGCACTACTTCTAGTTGTTGTCTGATGGTGTGCAAGTGACTTTCATATGATGCCGGGTAAGTATTAAGATTCTTCAAATTTGATTTCAGGGCTTTCAGCTTTTGAGCTAGTTGAAACATTCTGGTTCCAGCATATCTCTGTGCCCAGGTACTTGCCATAATTCTAGGGAACTGCTGATGTTGTATGACTGTGTTGAATAGTTTGAACGGTTTTAATTTGGTATTTATCAGAGGTTTACATTGTAGTAAAATTAGCGGATGATCAGAAACTCCTGGCAGTAAATAATCAGCCTCTACTTCTCCATAGCCTTGCAACCATTGATAATTTCCAATAGCCCAATCAATTCTTGAATAAACTCTGTGATTTTGCTCCTACTTATTACAAAAGAAATAGTAGTAATCCCTAGACCTTAGAGAAGAAAGATGTATATTATCCATAAATTGTTTAAAATTATATGTTTCAGTAGGAGTAGCAGGGGATCCTAATCTATCACCAGGATTCAATATGACATTAAAATCTCTACTCAGTATGTATTCCCCTCAAAGTAGTCCACATTGCACATCTCTCGGTAGCAGTATTTTTAGCATATGTAATGGTAACATAGGCAGCAAAGAAATTGACTGAGCTCTCAATATAGCATTGTATAAATTGTTCACGAACTGGAAATACCTGCACCTTCACATGGTTTCTCTAAAGTATCCAAATAAGTCTATTTGGAGCTATTGTGCAGTTACAGCTAATATTTCATCCTTGTGCAACCTTTGTCAGTATGTTGGAGCTTTTATGCTACTTTGTTATTTTTTCTAAGTATCCCATTACATCTATCTTATGTTTTGCTAGAAAGAGTTTTAGCTCTTTCTGCTTGAGGGGTTGGTTCAAACCCCTCAGGTTCTATGTTGCTAATATCATGTGATATTATGGGTGGTATGGAAATATCTCTTAGAATATCTTTATCACCTATATTCTCTAGTTCTGTAAAACTATTTCTATTTCCAGCAATGCTAGCAGCCCCTGGCAAAGAAAAGCCATTATCCTCAGGCTCTTACTGCATATTCAGCCTTTGCGCTAGGAGCTCATCATTCTGAGGCTGCTTGTGCTTAGCCTGGTGTTGTGGATTGGTGGTCTCCTCAATTTCCCCATGTTTTCCTTCTTTTACTTGCCATTTTTGGCAAATAGGCCTTCTTCTTGTTCTATTTCTTCTTTTTCTTTTTGGCTTTTCTTGAAATCCCTCCTCCTGATCTGTATTTTTATCATGCATCCGACTCTTATCAGCAGAGTGTCCAAATCAAAGATAATAGCTCCAGAATCTGGGTTTTGAGTCATACTATATAGGTTGATGGAATGTACCAGCCGGGGTTACCATCTCTACAGACTCAACTAGGGAATTTGAAG
>JAPEIP010000013.1:185078943-185101124 GCA_026120095.1 Capsicum chinense
GACCTTTCTTTGAGAGTGTCTATTGACGATATTAGTGTTCCAGATTCGTTGTATTGTGAGTTTGTCCCAGTTGAAATACTAGATAGTAAAGTTCATAGAATGAGGACAAAGGACATAGCTTCGATAAAGGTTCTTTGGAGGAATTCAAAGGTGGAAGAAGCTACATGGAGGCTAAAGAAGATATGAAAACCAAGTACCCGTTCTTGTTTCCTGCGTCGGGTGAAAGTTCTTGAGGTATGAGTTTCCCTCTTATCATATTTTGAATTTTTCATTGTACTCTTTCTATTATCATGCTAAACATGTCCTAACTTCTCATTCGAGGACGAATGATCCAAAGACGAGGATAATGTGAGCCCCGTAAAAATTTTAACTATTTTATCTTTGACCCTCCTACATTCATCAATTTTTTACTTGAATTATGTTTAGGGATGTTAAAAGGGTATTTTGGAAGAGCTCTAAAATTTTTAGAAGGGTTTCAAGGTCATTTTGGGACCCTGAGGTAGTAAGCCTCCGCGAAAGTGGCGTACCATGGAGGTTATCCTCCGCGATAAGGGTGTGGCATGGAGGATAAGCTTCGTGATAGTGTCGTACCACGCTCCAATGTTAATTTGGTACAGTTTTAGTTCTTTTCACTTAGGGTGAGGGGATTTTAGTATTTTTACCCCTTATATGACTTTATAACATTAAAGTGAACCTTTTCCTTCAGTTTCAAAGATCAGAACCATTTTTTTTTCTTTAACTCAAATTTCAAGAAAGTTCAAGGGTTTCACATGGAATTCACCGTCGAAGCTCTAAACTTTGAATTCTATTCAAACTGTTCTATATTCTAGGCATGTTTTTCTATCCTTAACTTTAATTTTACATTGTGGCATTAAATTATTGAATATTCATGTGATTTAAATTATGGGTTTAAAATTGGGTTGAGGGATTTTGATTGTATTTACTTAAATTTTTTTTGCATGTTTTAATAGTTTATTCATGCTTTAATTTATGGTTTTCGGACTAAATTGGTGCATTATTTTAATGGTTGGAATGGGGGACATGAGTTCCCCCAAATTGATGGAAATTTTGTCTTGATAATGATATTAACCTCAACCCACTTTACAATCTTGATTTTGAATATGGATAATTGCATAGTTTAACTTATCATTTTAACTCTTTGCATTGCATTAAAGGATAAGAAGATAAAAATGGATTTGGATGACTTTAGTGTGCATGGCTTGGATTTTAAATGGAACTTGGAAGCCAGTTTGGTTAAATGGACTGGTTTGGTATATTTAAATAAGCTTTCAAGCATATTAGTATAACAATGACATGTGGTATATGCCTTAATAAATGAAACCTAGGTCAATGGTTGGTTTATGTGCAATTGTTTTAATTTAGGCTTGAAAGAAATTGTATAGCTCACCGTGAAGGTATAGGTATGGGGGTGATCAATATTGGAAACCACATTTGCCAGAGTTGGGGGTCCTTGTTTCCATGTTCTTGGTGCACACATTATGCATATTTATGGAGGCCTACAACCTTGGTGTCTTTATCCTTTCCTTGATTTGTGAAGCTAACACGCACTGGGGGGCCTTCCAGCATCGAAGCTAGACACATATAGCCCATGGGTGTCTTTAGAACGAAGCGAGTTACATATTTTAGGTTAATACTTTAAACTCTCATGTTCATGACCTCTATCCCTATCCCGACATCCTATATATATATATATATTAATGTGGTGCATATGGTTTATGACTGAATTTTGGAAATTGTATTATTTCTCTCTTTTCCATGAGTTACATGTTAGTTCTCGCCGCAGTGACCGTCCCTGGATGCTGCATTGTTTCATGATGTAGGGTCCGAGGGCTTTTATTTTACTCTTATTCTACATTAGGTGATTCGGTAAAATTGTGGATCAGTTGTGAAGTGGTGAGCCTCCATATTTTTGAAGGCCCTGTCATTTTATTAGGTTTCTTTTCAGACTTAGGGAATTGTGAATTCCTTTTTGTTATAGTCGGGGGCATGTTCCGACTTACTTGGTATTTCTGGTTTTAGAGGCTTTTGTGAACAAATGTAGATTGGTTATTTGTTTGGATTCTTAGAACTTTCATTTGACTTATCTATTCTTGTTACTATCTTGGTTGACATTTGCTAATTATTATTATTATTGTGACCTTGAGGTAAGGCTAAGAGGTAGTCTTCGGCCCATGGTGGGCTTGAGATACCTGTCACAGCCAAACCTGGATTTGGTTCATGACAAACCTATCATGACCAAATTTAAGAGTCATGATGACACCTATTTTATTCCACCAGTAAGTAAGCCAAACTGTAGCAGGAGCTATGAGCAATGGGATAAACTGGTAGAAAAAGGCGTAAAAGCTGGAAATTTACAAGTAAAGACCTAAAATACCAATGAAGTGATAATAAAAGTTTGAAAGATAGATAAATCATCAATAACCATCCCATGACCTAGTAGTATAGGTATATGAGCCACTGGTAAAAAGGACATAAATATTGTAATAGTCAATATAAATCAATCTTGACTAGTGAAATAGTAGACATAAATAGTATAAGAAAAAAAGGCAACTCCTACTACGAGAACTCACCCTATCTCCAAACTCAACTCAGCATGATCGTCACATCAGCGTTGATCACTAGTACTCAGATCTGTACCAAAAAGGTACAAATGTGTAGTATGAGTAACAAAACCACGAATACTTAGTAGGTATCTTTGTCTGACTGAGCTAAATCATTATATATAGACGATAAATGTGCAAGATAAATAATCTAAGTCAAGGTAAAAGGGAAAACCTGGAAATCAACTTCAACATTGTAATTTTATATCGAAGCAGATATAAAATGAAAAAAACACAATTTATACTACAAGACTGGGCCCTATAAGGAAGTAAATGCGGAAAAGCAAATAACTCAATGTGGGCCCCCATAACTCAGAGGATGAAATTAAGGAAAGTAAATAACCAAAGTTCCTTAAATTTATCAAAAATCAAGCCATAACCATGAATCTATCCATACAGTATTATGTCACAAATAAAATCTCAATGTCGGACTAGAACTAAAGCTCAGTGCCATCTTCATTTGCCTTGTATAGAAGCTCAACATCATCATTATCATTTGTCGTGCATGAATCGGAATTCAATATCAATAAATCACCGGACTTGGCCCGAAATCAACACCAACTCCCAAGTATCAATATAGCATAAACATCAAGAATCTAGCCTCTTAAAGATAAGACACTCCCAATAAGCTTACAATGAGGTATCAAGAGTCTTGACCTAAGGTGGGCTAAAGCGGTCCACTTCTAATTCCCGAAATTTATTCTAAGGCAAATTCTACCTCGGGCTAGGCTAAGGTAACTAAACTTACTTCTAGATGTTAAATAAGCTGCAAATAATCCTAAGTAGCAAGTTTACCCTAATCATGGATAACTAAGTCAATTATGTCTAATTTATGGTTCCCAACTAGATTAAAGAGTCTAAACAATACTAAGGAAAAATTGTCTATTGAACTGTTGTATTTGTACAAGTTTGTAAAATGGATACCTTTACATAGCCCTTTGTCATTTGAACCCCTCAACTCATAAATACACAAGATTTTAAACACCTCCCAACATGTGTGTAGCTAACTTGCCCTTAAATAAAGGATTTGTCTGATCAATGTCACATAAATTAGTGACATGTCACAATTTTCTTCATTAGCCTTTTCTTTTAATTATTAACCAAAAATGATATGTTTTCTACTAATTTTTAAAATACAATTAATATTTCTCCCACTTGCTCCACCTTTATAACCCACTATCAGTATCGCCACCATCTTCACCACCACTAACACTGAGAATCCATTTGCATACAAAACTTATGGCATAAAAATAACCTTTCGATGAAGAGAGAAACAATAATAAACAAAGAAAAATATCAAAAAAGAAACACTAGAATATTCATTGCCGTAAAAATTTAAGGTACAAAAAACCATATTGATTTTGTACTCCGAAAAATGCATTTTTCGGTTAAAAAGAAAACATAACAAAATTTCTAGATAATGAACTGAACATTGGCTTTATTTTAGGTATTCTTAATATTTAATCTTGATATTTGAAAGAAATTAGATAAATTTGTGAAAATAAACTGGGAGCATTTTTAGGGTCTTCAAGAAGAAGAAGAAGAGGCATAATGAAAAATAGAGCATGACCCATGAAAAAAAATCCATCTGCTTTCCTTTCAATCCCTTTTCATCGTCCTTAACCCAAACCACCACACCACTACCATGGAACACCCATAGCCTTTCGATTGGTGCAAAATCACCGCCATAAATCACCACCATTGGCGGCAAGATCTGAAACCCCCATTGACACCTTCAAAACTCACCAAAACACCCAATCTGACTAAAGTTCGATGGAAAATAATAGGAGCTAAGAATGAATATGGAAGAGGAGAGGGTTGTGAACTTTGTTTTTTATTTTTTCTTAATTTTTTAATTTTTTCTTTTAAATATAATACTTTTTAAGCAAATTTTCATTCATGCGCTTTTAAAATGTGACACCGTGTGTTTTAACTGAGCCAACAAAATAAATGCCATGTAAGCTCGGTCAATAGTCAGAGGGATTTAGAATATTGTGTTTTGATGAGTTTAAGGGTTTAGTTGGCAGATGAGTAAGTACAAGGGTTCAAAATACAAACACATACAAATAAAGAGGTCTATTAGAATATTTTCCTAATACTAATTCTACCATTCATACCTCCAAGACCTAATTCCCATCCCATATCTAGCATAGTATCGTCAATATACTAAAAATTAGCTCAATCTATGAGAAAGGTAAGTCTAGCCTACATGGACGCCTAAGAAAATCCTGAAGAATCCGCTAAACCATCAATTTTCCCTTCTGAGAAGCTTTCATGAGATGTCACGCTATCAAAATCATAATTTACTCATCAAAATGAGGATAACGATACCCATATTGCACTTTTGTGCTTTGAGTCCAAATTTATGTAAACAATACCATATAGAGCCCGCTTGCAGAATTGCTCTTTTAAAACTAACAACATGTCCCTCTATGCTTAAGGAACATTTACCATCAAGAATGGGTGAATTTTGAGCTCAAATTGTGCTACAATCAACCCATAAATATTCTAGGGATTTGGAAAATTTATGAGAAATTAACCATGGAAATGATGAAATCTTACCAAGATTTTGGAGAAGAAATTTATTATTAGAGCTTACGAACATCCCAAAATTACCCGCTAATGTTTCTCTAAAGTTTTCACATCTTCTAGGGTTCTGCTCTCTTATAAATAGGTGAAAATGGGACAAAATAGGCTAAGTGGGGAATATATAAGTACCAGGTGTGTCTTAACAAGACACTGGGTTGCTTATGCGATCATCGTATAAGCGGCCAAATGCCGTTTTAGCGACATTGACAATTGTTGCACATGTTGCTTGAGCGACCTTTACCGCTTAAGTAACCATTTCTTAAGCGACAAAGGCATTTCTTAAGTGACACTAGCTAAGCAAGCCAGGCCGCTTTAGCGACCTTCGCTTAAGCGATCCACTGGATGCTTAAGCGAATGCACCAACACCAGCTAAAGATTTAGAGTTTTACAAGTCTCCACCAACCCCTCGAAATTCATCCAAAAGAACTATGCTACCTTATCAAATTCAATGTTCCAGACTTGATGGCATAGTAAAAATTTCAATCCGAGGTTGTTTCAATGAAAAGTGAGTTCCATACCCATGTGTTATTTTTCTTAAGTTCTAGCTAATATTCCAGATGATTTCGGAAGCCTTAGGACCCAAACCAAATGCCCTCCTAGCCTAAAATTGATATTTCAGAGCTGTTGGAACTATCAAAATTGGCATACAAGGTCGTTTCACTGAAGTTTTCACCTAATAGCCAATTCTAACCAATAAAGACTTCAAAATAGAGGATTGGCTCTAAGAACCAAATGAACTGCCCAATAACCTAACTGTCAATTCCAGGAAGTCATAAATGACTTGGGACAGCTATAGGAAAGCTCACAAAGAGAAATAAGAAGAAATATAGAAAATAAACTAGAGAGTCATTACAATATCCACTACTAAAAATACTTTTGTCTGTTAAAGTAAGGGATTAAGATGTACCTAAAGCCTCAAACAGGTGAGGATACTTGGCCCTATCTCACCCTAGATCTCCTAAGTAGACTCCTCTACTGGGTGGTGTCTCTACTAAATATTAACTACTAGAATCTCTATAGTTTGCAACCGCTTGACATACCTGCTTAATATGAACCCAGGCTCCTCCACGAAGGTCAACTGCTCATCCAACTAAAGTGAATCCCATCTAAGAACATGAGATGCATTTGGGATATACCACTACAACATAGAAACATAGATAACTGGATGAACAATAGCAAGATCTGGGGGCAAGTCTAACTCATAAGCCACGTCACCAAATGTGCAAAGGATCTCAAGGGGTCCAATATATCTGAGGTTGAGCTTGTCTTTCCTATCATACCTCATTATACCCTATATGTGAGATACTCAAAGGAATACCCTATCTGAGGTTGAGCTTGTCTTTCCTATCATACCTCATTATACCCTATAACTTCATATATCACGACATAAATTCTACTATCTGTATAAGCCTTGTACCTACTCTAAGCTACTCTCAACCTATCCTGAATCACCCTGACTTTATCCAATGACTCCTAAAGTAAGTCAATACCACGGGGTCTAATTTCAGAGGCCACAAACCACCTAATCGAAGAACAACATCAAATACCATACAAAGCCTCAAAGAGAACCATTTCAGTTGTTGAATCATAGTTATTATCATTTGCGCACTCTGCCAGATCTAACTGCTACTCTCACTGACCTCCAAAATCCATAACATAAGATTGGAGCATATCCTTGAGAACCTAAATTGTCCACTCTAACTACCCATCCTTTTGAGGATGAAAAGTTGTACTAAGTTCCACCTAAGTACCCAACTCCTCCTAAAAAACTCTCCAAAAGCTAGAAATAAACACCAAACCCTAGTCTAAAATGATAGTTATAGGCACACCATACAAATAGAATATCTCACAAACATATATTTAGGCTAACTTCTCAGCACTGAAGGACATCTAAATAGGAATTAAATATGTCGATTTGGTCAAACGATCCACAATGACCCAAATACCATCGAAACCATAGGAGGTGCGAGACAAACCACTAATAAAGTCCATGGTAATCAGCTCTTATTTCCACTCGGGAAGGGGCAATCTCTGAATTAAGACACATGGTCTCTAATACTCAACCTTCACCTACTAACAACATAGGTACCGAGCTACAAAGTATGCCACATTTATCTTCATATCGCTCCTCCAATAATTTTACCTCAAATCTCTATACATATTAGTTGTACCTAGGTAAATAGAATATCTAGATCTGTGAGCCTTATGAAAAATTGATTGAATCAAGTTAGTAACTCTCAAAACACAAATATGGCTATCAAATCTCAAAACACCCTCAGAATCTATGGCAGTCCTCTTAAACTCACCACTCAACACCTAATCATGGATGATGAAAAGTCTCATATCCTCAAATGGATGACTTTGAAGCTACTCAAATAGCTAAGACTCACCTCAACTCAAGCAAAAATCCTCCTAGGGTATGAAATATCAAGTCGCACCATCAAGTTGGTTAAGGACTACACGTCTTATGCCAATGGCCTTTAGGAAACTGAGATAGAAGCCAAACTACCCATACTCACTGCCTTCCAGCTCAAGGAATCTCTACCATGTTTGCCTTGCTCGGATAATACAAAATAGAGATATCGTAATCCTTAAGAAACTCCATCCATCTATGTTGCATAGAATTTAGCTCTCTAGGTCATAAGATGTTGAAGACTATGATGATCCATGAATATTTCACAATACACGCCATAAAGATAATGTCTCCAAATATTAAGTGCAAAAACTACTATTGCCAACTTTAAATCATGAGTGGGGTAATTATGCTCGTTCACCTTCAACTAGCTTGAGGCATAGGAAATAACTCGACTCTGCTGCATCAACACACAACCTAAACCAACACCAGATTTATCATAATATATAGTGAATCCCTCACCCTCAAAAGGAAGAGCCAATATAAAACCCAAAGTGAGAAATTCTTTGATTTTCCTAAAGCTTGACTCATACTTCTCGAATGATTAGAAAGGAATCTCCTTCTAAGTCAATTTAGTCATCAACACTACAATAGTGGTGAAACTCTTGATGAATTATCTATAGTGATCGGCCAAACCAATGAAGCTATGAACCTCAAATGGAGATATAGGCCTTTCCCAATCACAAATAGCCTAAATCCTTAGCGGGTCTACCATAATCCCATTTTTAGATACCACATGCCCAAGGAATGTCACCAAATTAAGTCAAAACTCACACTCAGAGAATTTGGCAAAAATTCTATGATCTTTCAAGGTTTGGAGCACAATCTTCAAATGCTAAATATATTCCTTTTAACTCCTTCAATACACAAGGATGTTGTCGATGAACACAATCATAAAAGAATCCAAATAAGGCATGAATATCCAATTCATCAAATCCATAAATGCAACAAAGACATTGGTCAACCCAAAAGATATCACTGAAAACTCATAATGATCATACTGGGGCCTAAGGGATGTCTTTGGGATATCCTCAGCCTGAATCCTCAATTGATGATAATCAAGTCACAAGTAAATCTTAAAGAACATTGCTACACCTTGAAGCAGGTCAAACAAATCATCTATGTGAGGCATAGCATATCGATGCTTCACCAGCACCTTATTAAGCTACTTATAGTCAATACGCATATGCATGGAACCATCCTTCTTCTTCATGAACAAGATAGGAGATCCATAAAAAAACACTCTCAATTGAATAAAACCTATTGAAATATGGGGGTTGCACCATACTACGAGGGACCAAGTCCCTTAATATCAGACACAGGCAATAAAATAATAAAGTAGTAAGTAAATAACACTTCGTAGGAAAGTAAAGAACACAATGGTTTAACATGGAAACCGTCTTTCTCATGGGAGTAAAAACCATGGCTTGCCATCACACATACTCAAAAATCCACTATAATCAAATGCTTGATTACAGGCTTAATAGGAACTTAACTCTAAGCTCTATAAGTTTGTAACAACTCTATTACAAACCTACCTTGACAACTTGCCAAGAACTTACCTTGATATTGATTAACTTTAACCAATATCAAACTCAGGTAACTCTACCTAAGCATTAAAAAAGAATAATAAAAGCATTACTCTTATAACATGAGTAATTCAATTATAGACTAAGACTTGACTCACACACACTCTCTCAGCATATAAAAGCTTGGGACTTGAGCAATATTTGAGCTTTTACTGATTTCTCTCTTTAATAATCAGATTACAAAAACTTGTGATTTGGGAAGTATTCTTTTCTATTTATAGTTGGATAATAATTAGGTGTCCTGATAAAGCTCACCTATGCAGTTTGTTACACTAACAAACAAAACTCCACAGGACAGTAACAACTATATTAAATTCATGAAGACCCAAGGATCTAGTCCCTTGTTGTCAGTTAACCATCATCAAAACAGGATATAGCAGTTTCCCCTCTTTTTGATGATGACAAACCAACCATAGATTTTTTAGCATCAAAGTTCATTCACCTCATTCAATCAGAGTGATCACCACTACTGTCGATGAATGTTCCCCCCATCATTATGCATCATGCTTCCCCCTATCAATTTGTACCAATATTTGTCCCCCTATTAATATGCCATCATTCTTCATAAATATTTAGCACATCATTCACCTTTCCCTTGTTAATATACCTGCACTTCAATATATCATCCCTTACATGTGTCACAATTGGTACCTGGTCTCTACAATATGAATTCAATAAAATTCCCCCTTTTGGCATCACTAAAAAGTAAGAACAGTAAGCCAAGAGTAAAATAAGAACAAGTTAGATAACTCATGGCCACTAAGGAAACACTAACATGAAGAACAACTTTAAAGTAAAGAAAATACAGATGTAACACATAAATAAAGATTCATTCATATGTAAAAGGTAAGTATAATTTTAGTGCATAATTTAAATGTTTCAAAGAAAAATCCACAGGAATCAAGAAAATTTAAATAGGTAAAGAACTTGGAAAGAGGGTTTGGAGAAGTAGAGCCATGTTATTATTTTTTTATAGCATGACAGTGTAATAGTTCCTTGGTTAGCTACTTTATCTCTGCATTCAAGCTAAGAACCTTATTAGTTAGAGTTGAAACTCTCTTCTTTAGTTCAAAATTCTCATTTCTAATCTCTTCAGAGACACTTGGATCCTTATTAGAAAGATATTGAATTGTCATTTGTAATTTACTAATATCTGCATCCTTAGCAGCTGTGTTGAGCATCAATTCCTCTATTACTTTGTTAAGCTCTCCTTAAGAGATACTACCTGATTTTTTTCCACACAATCAATTTTGATCAGAGTCTTCATATCAAATAATTATATTATAGTTCTAGGAGTTCTATTTTCATAAACAATACCGAAATGATCAAACACATTGTTTAACCAATATCCCTAAGACATACCATTTTTTCTATTTTTCCCATTAACAACTTTATTTATGTGATCCATCATTAAAGAAAGTAGGCTAATGGACTCAAGACTCCATCACATACAAATCAGCAGCTGAGGTAATGTTTCTCATTTGTAATCTAGGCAGAATCACTTTGTTAACAAAATCAAAGACTAATTGTAACTCACTTTTGAGTAATTTCCTATTTACTATAACCCCTAATTTCCCTTTAACCTTTGGTGCATTTTCCATAAACTCTATTGAGGATTATGGGAATGGGTCTTTCCATAAGATGAAACCATTTATGATGTTTCATAAGCTCAACTAATTCCATCATACCTGGTTTTGTTAATACGCTTAAGTCAAAGATCCTTTCAGTTAGCATATTTTGATTTCTCAAGAACCTATTTCGCACTTCTTTAGACAAAAACTTTTCTTATTTCTAAAGTTTTCCCTATTTAGAAACTATAACAGGTTCTTCTTCAGTCACTTGCCTCTTTTTAGGACCAAGTCCTTCAAAAGTCTGTTGCTTCTCTATAGAACTTCTAGACTTCTCTTTAGGGATTCATGTTATTTTACTAACATATTGTTTCTTAGGACCAAACGTGCTATTTCTTGGGATATTTGATAGCAAGATGAGATTTTCAGTAACCCAGGCATTATCCGTCAGTATACTACCATAAAGGTTATGAAGCTTTAGGGATGAATCTTTATCAAAAAGATGAGTGAAGAAGGAGTTTAGATTTAGAAGGGTAGGAGAATAAAGGTGTTTTTCAAGAAGGTTTGAGGGAGGATTTTTATCTATACTAAGTTTAGTTTTCTTTGAGAGACACGAGAATAAGGAATTAGAAGCCATTTGGAAATTCTTGTCACAAGAGGGATATTTGTGGCTAGATTTTTTTCTGGCAAGAGATGGTTTGGGTACAATAAGATTTAGGAAACGAATAAGCACAAGGAAGGTATTTTTGAAAGTATAAGATTTGATCAATTTCAATTTTAGGGTGACTAATATTTCCTTTTAGGATAAGACAAATTTTTGACACAAAAAGAAAAGATGTAGCTTTTTCTTTCAGAACAAAAAAATGCACATTCATGACACTAACCTGAGAGATGGGACTAGGTACCTCTCTTTTTAAGTGATTCCTCAAATTCATGCAAGTCACATCTATCTATATCTAAAGTTATTCCTATACATATATACCTGCAAAGGTATGATACTAAGTTAGACCAATAAGTACATACATTATCAAGGATACCTTCTCCTGATCATAACTATTTTTAGGAAGAAGAACTGATTCATCTCGTAGGTCAAGTTACTTTGATAACCCCAACCTCAACTTCTTATTCATAAATTATTCCTTGTCAAGTGCCTTAGTAAAGATGTCTATTATTTGATCTTCAGTCTTGCAAAACTTTATGCAAATTATTCCCTTCTCAACATTGTCTCTCATAAAGTGATTTCTCACATCAATATGCTTGGTCCTCTTATGCTATACTGGATTCTAAATAGAGCACTTGTATTTTCGTACATCAAAGGAATAATGTCTGAGACAATCCAAAAGTCTTTATGTTATTGTTTGATCCATAACAATTGAGCACAACAAGAAGCTATAGCCATATAATCAGCTTCAGCAGTAGCTAAGGCAAGTGAATTCTGCTTCTTAAAGCCCTAGGAGATTAAGGAAGAACCCCAAAAATGACCAATTCCTGATGTGCTTTTTCTTTTCACCAAGTATCCATCATAATCAGCATCAGCATATCCTATCAGATCAAAATTATCTCCAGATGGATAGTACAGGACTAGGTCCCCTGTCTCTTTCAAATACCTGAGAATTTTTTTTGTATCTTTAAAATGAGACTCTTCAGGGCAAGCCTAAAATTTGGCACATATTCCCACACTGAATACAATATCTGGTCTACTTGATATGAGTTATAGTAAGGATCCAATAATCCCTATATACATGGTATCATAAACTGAGGGACCAAATTCATCATTATCCTTCTTTGAACTAGTTCCAATTAGAGCTTCAATTGGCTTAGCATCTTTCATATTGTATTTTTTCAGTAGCTCCTTGATTTACTTTTCATGACAAATCATTGTCCCTTGAGAAGTTTGCTTGATATGTAGTCCTAGGAAGAAATTTAGTTCACCCATTATGCTTATTTCAAATTCACTTCTCATTACCTTTGCAAACTCTTCACATAGGAATTTTAATGTAGATCCAAAGATAATGTCATCAACATATATTTAAACAATCAATAAGCTGCTATCTCTAGACCTTAAAAGGGGTGTATTATCAACTTTTCCTCTTTTAAAGCCATTTTTAGAAGAAACTTTGAAAGTCCCTCATACCAGGACCTAGGTGCTTTCTTTAACCCATAGAGAGCTTTGTCTAATTTGAGAACATGATGAGGAAAATATGTATCTTTGAAACCTGGAGGTTGTTTGACATAGACTTCTTTCTTTAAGTTTCCATTTAGAAAAGAATTTTTGACATCTATTTGGAAGAGTTTGAACCCCATATAGGTAGAAAAATTAATAAGAATACTTATAGACTCTATCCTTGCTACAAGGGCAAATGTCTCATTGTAATCAATTCCTTTCTCCTGGTTATAGCCTTGAATAACCAGCCTTGCTTTATTTCTATTGATAGTTCTATGTTCATCCTACTTATTTCTGTACACCAATTTAGTCCCAATAATTATTTAGTCAACAGGTCTGGGGACTAGGTGCCAGACTTTACTTCTTTTAAATTACTGAAGCTCTTACTACATTGCATTGATCCAGTCATTATCTTTTAGAGCTTCTTTTTATTTTTAGTCTTAATTTAGGATAGGAATACTGAGAATACCATGAAATTTTTAGTTTGAGCTCTTGTTTGTACTCCAGATCTAAAGCTACAATCAGATTCTCAAGTGGGTGAGAAGATTTGTGCCTCTAGTTTGACCTTCTGAGATAAGTTCCACTGGGACCAGGTCCCTGAGGAGTTTGACTAGATCCTTCTTGATGTTCTTCAACTGGAGCAAGGATCTATAACTGAGATCCTAAATAACCATCTCCTTCATCATTCTGATTTGCATTATTTAGTCCTTGACTATCATCTTCAGCAATATCATACCTTTGAACAGGAATGAGTTATTTAATGTCAAAATCTTCACCATCATCAGGATTTATCAACTTTCCTAACTCATGAAAGACCACATGCAAACTTTCTTCAACACATAGAGTTTTTTCGTTGAAAACTCTATATGCTTTTCTTGAGGAGGAAAATCCCACAAATACTGCTTCCTATTATTTAGAACAAAGAATTTTCACCAAAAAGGTATGAAGTAGTCAAGATTAGTCTGTCTATTGAATACAAGATTAGATGTGGTCTTGTTTAGGAGTGATCTAATCAAGAACCTATTTTTCACATAGCAGGCAGTATTTACAGCTTCATCCCAGAAGTTCTTTGGAAGAAGATTGTCAATCAACACGGTTCTAGCAATCTCTATGAGGGTTCTGTACTTTCTTTCAACAACTCCATTTTTCTGATGAGTCCTTGGGGCAGAGAAGTTATGACTAATTCCTTTTCCAACACAGAATCTTGCAATTTGGGTGTTCATTAATTCACTTTTGTGATCAAATCTGAATTCAGCAATCTTACAATTCAACTTCACTTGAATATGTTTGGCAAAAGTAACTAGAACCTCATAGGTTTCATCTTTGGTTGTTCAGAATATTGTCCTGGTGATCTTGGAGTAGTCATCCATAATGACAAATACATACTTCTTTCCTCCTCTATGTTGGACTTTAATCTGTCCACACAGATCCATATGCAACATCTCAAGGGGTCTAAAAGTACTCATATGGTTCTTCAGTTTAAAGGAAAACCTGGTTTGTTTACCCTTAACACAAGCATTACAAACCTTGTTGTCTAGAAATTTCATCTTGGCATTCCACGGACCAGGTCCTTTGAAATCAACTTGTTCAGCAAAGAGGAACTTACATGTCCCAGCCTTCTGTGCCATAGATCAACATCTTCTCTTTGAGAACTTAAGCAATTTAGTTCCCCATCATCCACATATTCTAAATCATCTACATACATATTTTTTATCCTTTTGGCATTGAGAATAACTCTCCCAAACTTCAAGCTTGACACAGTACAACCATCAGAGAGAATTTGACCTTATTAGCTTTGTCATAGATTTGAGAAGCACCTAGAAGATTGTACTGTAGGCCATTTACATAATACACATCTTATATTATTTGATTAGGTAATTTTCTAATCTTTTTGACACCATGAATATAGCCCTTTTTACTATTTCCAAGAGAGACACCTCCACCTTGAATTGTCTTGAGAGAAAGAAAGCAGTCAGTCCTCCCTATCATATGCTTTAAACATCCACAATCCATGAACTAATTCTGACTGCATTCCTCTCCTCCTACCTATAAACATAGTTATTTGTTAGATTTGGGAAACCACTTGAGTTTGAGTTCCCAATAGGAAGACAATGGTGTGATCAAATATTTCTTGGTCCGTCTAGGTAGAGAGTTTTTCTTCACTTTTATAAGTGCATGAAACCCTTAAGATAATAATTCTCCTATTGGATGTATTTAGTACTACTCATTCTGGCTCTAAGATAATACTGATAATTTTCCTTCAAGTGTCCATCTCTTCCAGAATGAGTATATAGAGGTTTGTGGACTCTGTTTCTAATACCATGAATAGCTTTCCCTTAAGACAAAGTGATTGGGTCTTACTGATATCTAAGACCTTTACCATTATTTACACCCTGGCTAGTTAAATTAGTAAGGATTTGAGAGGATGTGGTTTATTTTAATAATTTGTTAAGTTCTTGCCTTATACGAACCAAGTCCCGTTCTAATTCTTCATTCTTATGAAGTGCAATCATAAGATTCTTTTGGGAATCCTTCAAATTTTCCTCAAGCTCAATTTGAAGCCTCGAGTCTTCTTTCTTCCCTTTACCATCAGAATCATCCACTTTTTTCGATCTATTCATTAAACTCAAATTTTTAGACTTCAACTTAGTAAATTGTTCCTCTATTTTAGATATCTGGAAAATTAAAGCAATTAATTTGAGCTCCTGATTCCCTATTTTCTCTTCTAGAGCATTTTTATTCGTAGTCAATTCACACACAAAATCAATCAACACATTTGCTAGCTTTTTTATCTTTCTAGTAGAGTCATTTTCTAAATTTTCCATAATGTCAGAGAGAGTTACCTCATTTGCTTCTTCATCTTTAATGTTTTCCATGAGAGAAAACAAGGAATCATAGGTAAATTCACACTCCTCCATAGCTAGCATAGATATATCTTCAAATTTTTTAGCTACATCAGATTCACTGGAGGAATCTCCCTACACTGCTAGGGCCTGCTTTACTGCATAATCAGATGCAACCTTTCTTTTTGATTTTATAGGGACCTGGTCCCTGTTCTTTCCTTTGTCACCTCCGTTCTTGAGATATTCCTAGTAATCCATTTTATGCATTAGACAGACTTTAATGAAATGCTCAGGATTTCCATATTTATAACAAACTTCAATAGTGCCTCCCTTTTTGTTACTACTTTTACTTCTTTGAAACTGACCACTTTTCTTCAAAGCTATAACAATATTTTTTGCCAAATAGGCAACATCAGTGTATTCTTCACTTGAATCAGATATTAAAACCTTCGATGCTAGTTTTCCCTTTTTGCTTCCTTCTTCTTTTGTCCTTGCTACTTTTTGAGCTCATTAATCTTTAGATTACCAATGAGTTCATCCAAAGTGAGAGTCTTTAGGTCTGTTGACTAATTAATAGCATCTACTCTGCTTTCCCAGTACATAGGAAGAACACCTAAACTTTTTCTCACTTGCTTATACAAAGGAATCACTTCTCCTAAGCAGTGTAGCTCATTTGTAATAGATGTAAATCTTGTATGCAAGTATTAAATTGTCTCTCTTTCATAGAAAAAGTTTCATACTGAGTAGTTAGTATGTCAACTTTTGAATCCTGCACATCATTTTTTCCTTCAGGAGATCCCATATTTACTTAGCATTTTCACAAGCAAAAATCCTGCTATAGTCATCAGGTCCTATGCCACAGACAAGTAATTTCTTTGCCTTGTAATTCTTCTCAACTTTCTTTCAATTTCATCATCAAGCTCTCTTCTGTTTTTGACAACCATCCTTGTTATGTCTCCTTATTTGACCTCTCCAATAGGCACAGAGGACTATCAAGTATTACATCCATCAGTTCACTGTCCTCAACCATAATGAAGTCATACATCCTAGTTTTCCACCACCTATAGTAATGCCCATTAAAGCGGGGTGGTATAGTGGTAGATTGCCCTTCTTCTAGATTAGGTGGAGCAACTATGATCAATAAATCAATGTAGGTATGAATATTTTAGAGTACCCCTACGCTGATACCAATTTTTGAAATGTGGGGGGTTGCACCACACACAATGGACCAGGTCCTTTAAAGTCAAACATAGGCAATAAAATAGTTAAAAAGTAAGTAAACAACACTTTGGAGTAATATAAAGAACACAATGGTTTAACGTGAAAACCTCCTTGCTCAAGGGAGGAAAAACATGACTTTCCTTCATAATCACTCAACTATCTACTATAATCAAACTCTTGATTACAAACTAAATGGGAACTTAACTATAAGCTCCACCAATTTGTAAAAACTCTATTACAAACCTACCTTGACAACTTTGCAGAAAACTCACCACGATATTGATTAACTCTAACCAATATCAAAGTCAAGTAACTCTACCTAAGCACTCAATAAGCACAAGAAAAGAATTACTCTTATAACACGAGTAATTCAATTATAGACCAAGACTTGACTCAAGAACACATACTCTCTTAGTACACAAAAGCTTAGAACTTGAACAATATTTGAGTATTTGCCGATTTCTCTCTTGAACAATTAGATTGCAAAAACTAGTGATTTAAGAAGTATTCTTTTAAATTTATAGTTAGATAATGATTAGGGTAGAAATAAGATTAGGCCAGGTGTGCTGATAAAGCTTACCTGTGCAGTTTGTTACACTAACAGACAAAACTGCACAGGACAGTGACAACTATACTGAATTCATGAAGACCCAGGGACCTAGTCCCTTGTTGTCAGTTAATCATCATCAAAACAAGAAATAGCAAAGCCCTTACCCAAAAGATCCTGAAGCTGAGAATTCAACTCAATAGGCTTGGCAGGAGCCATACGATAAGGTGCTATAGGCATAGGCCAGGAGTCTGGCTCACGATTAATAACGAACTCAATATTACACTTAGGATGAAGACGAGGTATATTAGAAGGGAAAACATCATGAAACTCATGAACTATAGGAACAGAGTCAAGCAATGGACTCTCCGTACTAGCGTCATAAATTAAGCTAGATAAGACTCTCAAACTCACAAATTAAGTCTCCTAGCTCGAATATAAGAAATCATCCCCATTGGCTCGCCACTAATAGCTCTTAGCCACATAATTAGGGGTATGTCAGGCAAGACTAAGGTAACTGTCTTGGAAAAATAATCCATGATTGCATGATAGTGGGATAAGTAGTCCACGCCCAGAATCACATCAAAATCCATCATACCGAACACAGTCAGACCAGTTTAAGTATTAAACTCTTGAATAGTAACAACACATGATTTATAAATTTTATCCACTACTAAAGAATCAATCACGAGAATAGATATACATAATGGCACACATAATGAATCCCATGATAACTCTAACCACAGGGCATAATAAGATGACACATAAGGTTAAAAGGATCCCAGATCCAATAAAGAAAAAGTCAACTGATGGAACACCAAGATCGTACCTTTGATAACAACATCTGAAAACTCAGCCTTAGGTCTAAAAGGTATGGCATACAATTGACTACGCTTGCCACCTGGTTGGTCTCCTGACCTATTTTTTGAACGATCTGTTTGACGACCTTCATAAGTAACCTGGGGACCACCTCGACGACTATACATGCCACTTCTAGCTAGGGGTAAAATTTCCTAAATCGATGGAACACTCTGAGCTGAAGGAACTATCGCTCCACGACTGGGGCACTGTCTTGAGAAACGGCCAAAGGCCCCACAACTATAACGAGCCCCAAGTGCTGCACTAAAACCAAAAGATCCAACTGAACCATATAACCACCACGGCTAAAATAAGTAGAAGATGAACCCCTCAAGGAATAGCCAGTACTCCGTCTAGGATGATCATTATAACTAGACTGACATCCATTGGTAATCTAAAGTATGACATAAATAGGCTTAATAGACAAACCCTAATACTAATACGAATGATGTGGAGGGTACCTATCCTAAGAACGTGGCCTCTAAATTATGGGCCACTATGGCTCCCAATGAAACTACCCTAATAATGCAGCCTCTTGTTGTTGCCCCATTGGGCCTCGTAATGCATGTTCTCTATAAACTAAGAATGATCAGAAACCTAAGTAAAATACCTACCCTCAATAACCAAACTCTGCGCAGACATGTGAAGAGGGAGTCTCAATCCCCAAATAAAACACTGAACCCTCTCATACTTGGTAGTTAGAATTGAAGTAGCATGCCTAGTTAACTAATGAAATTGAGACTCATACTCCACAATAGTTACAGAGCCCTTCTCCAATCTTGAGAACTGATCCCTAAGATTATGAGGCATATACTTCTTAAATAAGATCTCAGTGAACTGACTCTATGTAAATAGAGGAGATCCAGTTGGCCTAGTATGCCATAAAACCTAGGTAGAGCTAATCCCAAGAATCTACATAAATTCTCCTGGTCAAAAGACATAGAAGACTATGCAACTATCGGTTGAGTAACTACCAGCATAAGGAGGACCTCAACTCTTTGAGTCGTAGCTACAGGTTGTGCCCCCACCTTAGTACCACTTGATCCACAGACTGTGTACCATCAGATGTTGCACCACCAACTAATCCCAAGAGTTAAACTAATATATCTCTAAGCACCAAAGAAGAAATAAACCCTAGTAAAGCCTAGGCTAGTTTGGCCCACCACTGGTTGGGGAAGAAAAATCTCTGGCTCGAGAGCAGGAATAGGGTTTGGTAAAGGCCCCTACCCTGGTCCCTATCTAGGGTTGCATACCTAGGTTATCCTAAACCTCTAGGTCATCTATGAATAGCGATAGGATTCTTAAGATTAGACTCTAAATCCTCATCACATGTAGCAAGTACACATGTTTGAGCCTTCTATAAGAGAGTAAAATCAAAGGAATCTTTAGAAACCAAATAAGACTCTTAGCACTAGATGAGTGAAAGAACTGAAGAACTCCTAAGAATATACTATAGCCTCTCGAAGATAAGAAATAGATGTCATTATTTCAATTCACATGAGTCTACTATACACATGCTCTTGTACAAATAATACTAGTGAACCTAGGCTCTAATACCAATTTTACACGACCTAATTTAGGAGTGATGATGCACCTACTTTATCCCACAAGTATGTAAGCCAAACTGTAGCCTGGAGTTATAAGCAATGGGCTAATTTTAAAGAAAAAAGGAATAAAAGACAGAAATTTGCATGTAAAAACATACAGTAGTAATCAAGTGATAATAATAGTCTAAAAGATAGATAAAACATCAATAACCAACGCACGACCTAGTAGTGTCGGTACAAAAGCCATTAGTAAAAAGAACATAAATACTATAATAGTCAATATACTTTAGTCTCAAATAGTGAAAGACTAGACATAAATATTAGAAGGAAAAAGGAAAACTCTAACTCGAAAATCTCGCCCTATCTCCTTACTTAACACAATCATCACGACATTGGCGGTCACTAGTACACAGATCTGTACCAAAATGCTACAGAAGTGTAGTATAAGTATCAAAACAATGGGTACTCAGCAAGAATCATTAGTTGTCTGAGCTAAATCATGATATAAGTATGATAAAGATGGAAGATAAGTAAGTTAAGTAGAGGTAAAAGGGAAAAATTAGAAATCAGCTCCAACACTGTAAATAAATAATCGAAACAAATATAATTTGAAAGAATGCATAATTAATACTACAAGACTGACCCCTATAAGCCAATGTGTGGAAAAACAAATAACCCAATATGGTCCCCTATAAGCTCGGAGGATAAAATAAAGAAAAGTAACCAACTAAAGTTCCATAAATTTACTGAATATCAAGTCATAACCATAAATTTATCAATAAAGTATCATCTAATAAATAAACTCTCAATGTTAGAATCTAATCGAAACTCAATATCATAATTATTTGTCATATTTTAATTAGAACTCAACATCATCATCATCATTTCCCAGACTTGAATCAAAACTCAATATCAATAAAACCAAACTTGGTCCGAAATCAGCACTAATTCCCAAGTATCTATAGAGCATAAATATAAAAAATATAGCCTCTTCCTCTCTAAAATAAGAAATTTAAAGATAAAATATACCCAATAAGCTTACAAGGAGCCAAGAGTCTTGGCCTAAGGTGGACTAGAGGAGCCCAATTTTAATCCCCGAAATCCATTCTAAGGCAATTATACCCCAAACTAGGCTAAAGTAACTAAACTTACTTTAAGATGTTAAATAAGCCACAAATAGCCCTAAGATAGCAATTTTATGCTAAAACAAAGATAACTAAGTCAATTACGTCTAATTTATAGTTCCAAAATAGTCTAAACGGTCCAAATAATATAAATTATGCCACTCATACCTCCAAGACTTAATTCACATCTCATATCTAGCATAGTGTAATAAATATACTATGAATTAGCTCAATCTATGAGGAAGGTAAGCGTAGCCTACCTGAACACTGAAGAAAAGCCCAAAGAATCTGCTAAACCATCGATTTTCCTTTTTGAGAAATTTTTGCAAGATGTCATGCTATCAAAATCATAATCATCTAACCAAAATGAGTATAATGATACCCATATTGCACTTTTTTCTTTGAATCCAAAATCACATAAAAAATCTTATATGGCCCCAGTTACAGAATCATACTTTTGAAATCACAACACTTCCGTCTATGCTCTAAAAATATTTATCCTCAAGAATGGGTGAATTTTGACCTCAAATGATGCTACAAGAAATCCACCAATATTCTAGGGATTTTAAGAAAATTATGAGAAATTAATCATAGAATTGATGAAAACTTACCAAGAATTCAGATAAGAAATACATTAATCAAGCTTCCGAATGACCCAAAATTACCCACTAATGTTTTTGCCAAGTTTTCACACCTTCTAGGGTTCTACTCTCTTAGAAATGGGTGAAAATGAAAGAAAACTAGCTAAGTGGGAACTTTATAAGTACCAGGTATCACTTAAACAGACACTAGGTCGCTTAAGCTGTCAAGTACCATTTTAGCAATATTGGTGACTATTGCATATGTCGCTTAAGAGACCTTGGTGACTTAAGCAGCCAACTAGGGGTGTGCAAAAACTGAACCAACCAATAAATTGAACCGATAAAAATGTTATTAGTTTATTGTTATTGGTTATTGGGTTAACAACTTATAATGGTTTTATAAAAAAAAATTATTGGGTTATTGATTCGGTTTTGATTTTTTCGTATTGGGTTATTGGGTAAATTGATAACCCAATAAGAATATACTAACTTACTATTTTTCACCTACTTATTTAT
>JAPEIP010000013.1:185121699-185133286 GCA_026120095.1 Capsicum chinense
ATATATCAATTCACCTAAACTTCTTCCCCTTTTTTTTTTCTTTATTCTGATTTTTTTTTACCATTTCTGATGCCATTTCTAGTGTCATTTCTTCATAAAAAAAAAATCATCTTTTAATAATAATCAATCCAGCCATTTCTTCATAAAGCAACAAATCATCTTTTAAGATTTCTTTTGATATTTTTCTCTTTTTTGTGTGGTGAATTTTTTAAGGTATGAATTTTTTAACAATTTTGAACCAAATTTTAGATTCTTCAATCTAGCCGGCAAAAATGAAGTTCACCGAAAAACTTTTTGATTCAATTAAATTTTTATTTTTGATCGAAAATCGATGAAATTCAAATGCAAATGAGTGAAATTAAGAATCAACTTGTTCAAATTGATTATTCTCCAAACTATAAATTTGTAAATAGGAGCTAAATGAAACTCGAAAATCGACGAAATTCAACTGTAAAGATTGAAATTGAGAGTCAAATGGTGGAAATAGTAGATACCCCAAATCCGAACTTTATAAAATAAATCTAAAATTCATTATGCATTTGGAGAGTCAAATGAAAAATTAAACTTCTTGATTGCACTGTTTTTCATGTTAATCATGTTCTTCTTGGTTGAATTTGTTGGTTGCACTGTTCTTCATGTTATTCCGGCGAAGATCGATGATGAGGAGATTTGTATAGTAGTTAGTAATGTTCAAGAAATTCAGATTCTGACACAGGCATAAGTCTGGTGGAATGGACTCTAAAAACGTGTTCTTGGATAGGTCAAGGGAGCTCAGTTCCATTATGACTGAGAAGTTATTAAACAATTTTCAAGCCAGTTTGTTGCTCGAGAATTTGTAATTGTAAAATACAAAAAAAAATCTACTAGTAAAATACAACCAAATATGGAATTGAGAATTCCTTTTGCAATTTCTCTTTATTTGCAGATTTTGCAGATAAAAGCAAAGAAAAACGAGCTTTTAAACTTTATCTTGCAGTATTCTGCAACTATGGAATCTTGATAAACACAAGAAACCAAAAAAGAATAAAAAGGAAAAACTATGGAGTGAGGGCATATGGTTGAGTTTTGTTTTTAAAATTTTATTTTACTATAATTTTTTGGGGCCCTTAGTGCCACTTGACACCTTTTTATCGGTGATTTAGTAAGAAAATCATCTCTCGTAACACGCGACATGTCATGTAGGCAAAAAAAACTTGTGTGGATCAAATTTTGGGTGGTTTAGGGGCTTGATAGATATAGACCTGAGTTGAGAGATTTAAGTGAAATTTGGGGATAAGTTGAAGGGACTATCGATGACTTAAGCCTATACAATATATACTCATGACATACTGTGATACTTATGTATACATATGACATACACAATCTCCTTTTCGCCAAATTTGACGTTGACAAAGGGAATTTTTTTTCACGTGTAAGAAATGTTTAAAATTACCAAATAGTATGTCCATAGATTAATGTCTTGTACAATTGTCTTCGTCATTGTTTTTGTGGGGTAATTGATAGTTGAGAGTATTAAAACTCATTAAAAACAGTACATCACATCATCTTCAACTCTTCAATAGTATAGCATTGCTATATTCCTTCTTAGAAGTAGCTAGCTAGAGATCGAGACCCATGGCTTCAGCAGTAGACATTGAGCCTCCCAATTCATCTATTTCTTCTGCTCCATCTTTCGCCATAAGACCACCTAATAATAATCATCCCACCGCCTTCTTGAGAAGTATCTCCACAAAAGAGGCATCAAATTTCTCCGAAGAACTTTCCTATAGCCCGCCGCGCTTAAGCACTTCAGTCCTTCCTTCCAATACATGTCAAGGCCGTAATTCCCAGCCTTCAACGCCTCGCCTTTCGTTCACGCTTAATAATCCGTCTAAGTCAGTAGACGATCACGCAGAGTTTCATCAAACGAGTTATAGGTGCTCGTCTCAGCCTACTGAATTTTATTTATTCAATTTTTGTTTATTTTATTTTTCAACTGTAATTTACTGCAATTTATAGTATTTTCACCAATAGATGCATTACCTCCGTGCTGAAAAAGGACGGACAGATCTTGTCTGTGGCTGTATCCAACGGACTTGTGTACACGGGGTCTCAGGAGAATGTAATACGCGTGTGGAAGTTGCCTGAGTTTACTGAATGTGATCATCTTAAGACGAGGACGTCCATGGTGGTTTCATTACAAGTTTCGAATGATATGGTATATGCAGCCTATGCTGATTGTAAGATTCGGGTGTGGCGTAGGACTTGGGAAGGTGTCATCAAACATGTCCGAGTTGCAACTATCCCAAAAGTCGGAAGTTATGTCCGGAGCTATATCTCTGGCAGAGATAAGATGGTAATTTTCCTGCCTCAATTATTCATTGTTTTAAGAAATTGAATTTGTTTCAAAATATATATTTGATACTTTAGAAAATAAACTCAAAGTCATCCGTATTGCTCTAATTAGTGAAATACTTAATTTTTCAATTCAAAATTTTTATTAAAATATTTTTTAACTTTGTCCTAAAAACTGTCACGTGCCTTTTTAATATTTTGTCACTTGACTTCTTATCTTGCTTTTAGTTTTTCCTTTATATAGAGAGAGATTGTTTACTAAGAGATGATTAAAACAGAGACTAAAAAAAATGTATATATAATTTCCTACGTGTTAAATATCCTTTTCTTTTTCAAAAAAACAAAAATATGCAAAAATCTTTAAAAAGAGATGACATGAACTGAACAGTACAACTATATTTATTTTTCTATTATATTCCTCGGTTCACTTTTACTTATCATGTTTCACTTACTGAAATCAAACTGTATAAAATTTTACCAACATTTTAAGATCATGATATTAATATTAGAAGAATTACAACTTATAGTATTTATTTTATAGTTTTTGAAAATCTAAATTTAAAATTTAAAATGTTGAATTAATCTAATTCAATTTAACTTTGAAGAGGCGCGATTGTGGAAAGTAAATAAAATGATTTTGTATTTGCATTGAGTTTTTTGTTGTAGTAGTCAATAAGTGTTGATGCATGCATTAATGGTAGGAGGTACACTGTAAGCTGGCATATACACTGTTTCTCAGATCCCTGTTTCTCTCACTGTTATTATGCAAGCATAACCATGCGCTTAGGGATATTTTGTGATCCACGACCACCTTTTTGGACTGAAATTATTCTATTTTTATTTCTTAATAGTATAACTTAGGTTTAAAGACACAACTAATACTAGGACCAAGCATGATGGAGAAGTTCCTTCATCTATAAACAGTGTGATGCATGAGAACTTATGATTTTTAACTTGAATATATTGATATGAAATTTCTAAAAGAAAATTGAAACTATTTATATTTTTGGGAGTACTGAAATTTGTATCTTTGAATCTTGGATTTGCTCTGCGAAGCGGTAGAGCCAAAAGCTTTTTTTTTTTTTAAAATCATAACTCGAGGTTTTCACAAGGGTGCATAGATATTGATAGTAATTATATGACCTTTTCACAAGAGGTTTTGTAAGAAATACACATATATCAAAGATCTTTGTTGTGTTATTTTTTTAATATTACAATTATAAGCGGACATGTGAGATCATTTTCTAGTCACTTTCATTTTGAAAAGAAGTTCAAATTATTTATCCTTTTCAATCTTAAAGATTACGTACCAAAGCCAAGTAAACACACTCGTTCTGGTTCAGATGAACATGGGTGCAATATTTAATGACATTAGGTACTTATCTATTCAAAATGGGAAACGGTCATATTTACTGAAAATAGTTGTTTAATAATGCCCTTAATTTTATATTGTTCTATAAATATATGATGCTCTTAAGAATATAAAAGTGGGCTCAAATATGTCCTTCCTTATTAACCCTATCCATTTTAGCCGAAAAAATGATATATTAACTCACCAAACCAACCCTTTTTATTCTTTCATCACTACCCACAATTATCAGAGGAAATGAGATCAACACTGTTACAATATCTATCATTACAACAAACATAAACCATCTGTTGGAAAAAATGTGGAAGCCACTATTGTTTTGGACATTTTCTAGCGCTGTATTTATTGCAGCAAACCAAACTTTGATATGGACAGTTCTGGGAGCATATTTACTACATGTGCAACTACATCTTTGTGATTAAAGCACAGCAGCATCAACTTTAGTCATTTTCTAGCATCTAATTTAATGCATACTTGAAGCCTTGAGTTGCTTGTCTAACCAGAATAGTTCATAATCGTCACTTTACTGTGTAGCTAGAAAAATTAATGCCTTCTAATGAATTATGACAGATGAAGCATATGGGACCAATATCATCACTGGCAATTAACATGTCAGATGATATCCTCTATTCAGCTTCCCTTGATAAAACAGTAAAAGTATGGCGACTCTCGGACCTCAAGTGCATAGAAACCATCCAGGCCCATAATGATCCGATAAACGCCATTGTTGTTGGTGATGATGGTGTCCTTTATACTGCTTCCGATGATGCCACGGTCCGAGTATGGCGTCGTAATTTTTGTAGTGGAGATGGGCCACATTCCCTCACTGTGAGCTTACCAGCAAAATGTTCACCAGTAAAGACATTAGCCTTAACAACTGATGGTGGGGTACTCTATGGAGGGTGCAGTGATGGTTACATTCATTACTGGCTAAAAGGTTGGTTCTCAGGGCAATTGCAATATGGGGGTGCACTTCTTGGACACACACATGCTGTATTGTGCTTGGCTAGTATGGCTAATTATTTGGTCAGTGGATCAGCTGACTCAACTTGCAGGGTGTGGTTAAGGGAGCAACAAGATTGTCAACATGTGTGTGTGGCCATTTTGCAAGGCCACAGAGGGCCTATTAGGTGTGTTTCCGTGTTCCAAGGAAGACTGAATGAGGAGAGTGAAGATGGTTGCATCATTTGCACAGGAAGTCTTGATGGAGTCCTCAAGATGTGGCATGTGAGACGCACCAGCATTAGAGATAAGGGCAAAGGTTCTTCACAGAATGCCTGCCAATATTTTGAGATTGCTTAAATCTGGACACCCTTTTATTTTTCGTGCAAGATGTGTTGTTTCTAACCAGAGACAGATCGAAGATTTTAAATAACTGCGCAGACATAGTATTAGTATCACTGACTATCCAATTGTTTGTGACAATATAGGTACAGAGTTGCCCTGATTTCAACTTTGAGATAAGAGTAGTAGTGGCCAATGAATTCTTTATACCCTGTCCTCACAGATTGAGATCCGCAACAAAGGAACTAGCAATTACATAAATATTCTAGTATATTTTATAGTTCAGCTTCGTTTTAATATGTATGGTAATATCTAAATTTACAATCAGTTGACTTTGTAATTCACTCAATATACTGTGTTCTATTTTCCCCATTTTTCCTTTCTATACTTGGGGGATTGCGTGGTTGCTCATTGTACTAATTCCACATCTAATAATTTTTCGGGGGGCTTATGTTTTTCCTTCTAAACAATTTAAAGCTTTTCAAAACAAATAACACAATTCAATGTAGTATCAAGTAACGGCGCCATTTAAACAATATAAGACAGAGAAAAATAATTGAAAATGTTTGTCCTGGCCACTTCAACATATTTAGTCAGCCTTGTGACATTCTTGATTGAAGAAATTGTAGAAAGCTAGTACACAGATACAGTTTTAGGAACGAATATGGTTCATCATCTCACTCTCACTCTGTGGAAAGACGAAATGAACGAGATGCAAACTCCAAAGTCGTCTCTAGAAGCTGTCAAAGAGTTGCTCCACGATACATGTGTGTGGACAAAAGAATGAACACATCATCAAATAAAAAGCAGCTCCAACATGGGTCAACATTTGGACTTTATAAACAACCAACACACAAGCGCCCCAACATCAATTCAACAACAAATAAGAAGATGACCCAGTTACAGCTGAATGGCCCAACTACAGCTGAATGATTTGTTTATTTTTCTAACATTGTAAAGGGGTATAATTAGTTTAACTCAACCAATTGTAAAGAAGACAGCTGGATAGTTAGTTAGAATAAAAGGTTCTTTTCTATTCCATTAGCTTGTATAAATAAACGTGATTGACAAGGAATATACACACAAGAAAATTTTTAAATCGTGTCTCTTTATTTCTACATAGTATCAGGGCAGTAGTTATTACATATACAAATCATCTTTCTCACTTAAATTTTTCTTCATCTAACCAATCTCTATAATGGTGAATGAAGTCGCTACTTCTTCTGTATCTTTTGGTTCCACTAGCAGGACTCCACTAGCTATGGATCCCACTCATGCTTTTTATCTTCACTCTTCAGATTCATCTGGAATGAACTTAGTTAACACTCCATTTGATGGGAGAGGTTATCAAGGGTGGAAAAGATCAATGCTTATAGCACTGTCAGCCAAGAACAAGTTGGTTTTACCACAGGTGATGATGCTTCACCAGATCCTTAATCTCCAAATCTGCAATCTCAGAGCAGATGTAATGGCATGGTAATATCTTGACTTTTTATATTCACTTTCCAAGGATATTGTTGATAGTGTGATATACTCTAGGACTGCTAAAGATTTGTGGGTAAGTCTTGAGCATAGATTTGGAGAATCTAGTGGAGCTAAGATGTTTCACCTGCAAAAGGAACTAAATAGGTTAGTTCAAGGAAATAATGACATTGCAAGCTATTTCCCTAAACTTAAAAGACTCTGGGATGAGCTGGAATCCCTTGACTCTGATAAATGCACTTATATGTGTACTTGTGAAGGTAAATTAAAGCTAGAGAAATTTCTAGAAGAAGAGAAAACTTATACAATTTTTGATGGGTTTGCATGATGTCTAGGCTCAAACAAGAGGAAATATCTAAATATTGAATACATTTCCCAACATAAATGATGTTTACTCTCTAATTTTACAAGATAAAAATCAGAGAGAAACCAATATAAGTCCTTTAATCCTAATTGGTTCTTCTTCCTTTATGATAAGCAACATAAATCAAAACAAATTTGGTAAGAACATCTAGAAAATTCCTAGTGCTATGCCTAATTCTGGATCTAGATCATTCAATTCTTATCCAAGGATGAACAATCATTAGTAGTTACCTAAATTCACAAGGACAAACTAGCCACAACAAAGTTTAGGGTCAAGAAGAATATAATCCTAATGTGTCCTGTGATTTTTGTGGTAAGATCGGGCATGTTGATGATGATTGCTTCAGGCTACATGATTTTTTTTGAAGATTTTTAGTTCATAAACAGTAAGGAAATCTTGGTTCAAATCGAAGGAAATGGTGTTATGACTACAGAAGAAGGTGACAAAACATAAGTGGCATGGATTTAATCAGTCAACACATGACCACGGAGCAATTCAAGCATTTCATTCAGATAGCCAAACTGAAATAAACAGAGAGATCATCTATGAACAAAGGATTTAAGATAAATGATAATACAGTTGCTAGTACTATGCTTAAATATTTTGGAGCTTATCTTTTAGTTTTTAATTCTAGAATATGGATAGTAGACTTAGGTGCTTCTGAGAACATGAGTTACAATCTGTTCTTTTTTTCCATGACAACTCTTAAGGTTCATGTTAACATTAATCTACCTAATTTCAGTTCATTCGTGTAACTCACATAGGCAGTGTCATAATTCCTAATGATCTCACACTGCATAATATTCTTTATGTTCCAAGTTTCAAAGACAATCTACTCTCAATTCATAAATTCAGTTTCCAGTACAATTATACTCTTTCCTTTACTTCTAATAGTTCTGTCTTACATGCCCTTTAATGAAGAGGCCTCAAGCTTTTGGTAAAGTAAAGGAAGGTGTATACTTGCTTCAAGACATTCCTAAGGTGTCTAGTGGCAACCAAGACATTCACAAAGCTCCTTAAATTTTTTCTAGTTTTAATAGTTCTGATTTTAGTCCCAGTTCAGTTTCACCTTGTTTTCCAGTCCGTTTCAATACTAATTCTGATGTAAAGTTATAACATGTAAGATTTATGCATTTGCCTTATTCATCAATGAAAATTTTCAATTTCCTTACTATTTTAATTATGATTTTCATTGTGAAATTTGTCATTTAGCTAGGCAAGCTAGATTACCTTTTCCTATTAGTCATGTTAATTCTCAATCCATTTTTGATCTAGATCATATAGACACTTGAGGTCCCTACAAATCATCCACTCATAATAATTATAGGTACTTCTTGACTATAGTAGATGACTACAGTAGAGGAACCTAGACATACTTGCTAGCAACTAAAGGCAATGCATTTTTTGTCATTCAATGCTTCTTGAAAATGGTTGAAAGACAGTTTCACAAAAAGGTAAAGATTATCAGCTCTGATAATGCTATGGAGTTGGGGAAGAGTACAAAGGCTTCAATTTTTTTAATATCTTAAGGAATTATACATCATACATCTTGTGTTTCTACCCTACAAAAAATGGGGTAGCTGAAAGGACACCTACTTGAAATTGCAAGGGCTTTCATATTTCAATCTAGCGTTCCTATGATCTATTAGGGTAAATGTATACTCACTTCTATATTTCTGATCAACATACTACCTTCCTGAGTTATTAAAGGTAAAATGCCTTATGAAATTTTATTTGGCAAGCCACCCTCTTATCAGTTATTAAGATGCTTTGGTTGCTTGTGCTTTTCTAACACTCTATCTCATGGAAGGGGTAAATTTGATCCTAGAGCCACTAGATATGTCTTCTTATGATACTCAAGTGATCAAAAGTGGTACAGACTCCTTGATCTAGTATCTAAGAATTTTTTTGTATCTTGTTATGTTCTACCCCACATGCAAGTATACGTGATCGGACAAATAATATATTGACTCAAAATAATCGGATATCGAACCCACAAGGACTGCTTGTTTAGCAACTTACTCAATTTTTATTCGGACAATGTTATCTTCAAGTGTTGTAGAGTAGCAAAATATTTGTGAACGTTTAGTAACTAAATAACTAATAAGAGAATAAAAAAGTATGATAATAGCAAGTTAGGCAAAGATATAAATAATACGAGAGGAAATTCCAGGGCTAAGGCACTTTCTGCAATCATGCAAATCACTATTCTTATTGTTGGTGATGTTGGTTATTGGGTTGTTGATTCACAGGGTTAATATTATGATTATGGTATTTTTAGCCTCTAATCTTTTACCTAAAAGGACATCACAACTACATCGTTGAGCGCGGACACAATAATCCATTTTAGATGCTTTATCTTCCTGCAATTGAACCAAACAAGGCGTTCCAGGTATATTTCTATCCTAACTGCTAATTCAAATCATTCATTATTTAAAAGAATAAGAACTTGTTACTTAAACCTTTTGATCTATCCTAATATTCCTTTTTTCGGGTTCACAAGAGGATTAAACATCTATTTTAATGGTGGCCAATCATTAAAATAGTAAGAGCAAGAGAATAAGAACAACCCATGCGATAAACCAACAATTAACTAACTCTAAGAGTATAAAAATAATCATGCATTCAACCTTAACCTAGAACAAGGAAATTTAACCACTCATGCTCAGGTTCAACATCCATAAAATAGAAATAGTCATACCAAATTTAGAGTAAGAAAGTTGAATAGTAAAATAACTAAGAAAGTTAAATAGTAATAACCCTAAACAAAGCCTCGTAAGTGTTTGTCCTTGCCTTCATGTCTGCCAAAACAATCTATTATAATAGTACAAGTGCTCCTTTTATAGTTGGGTTGGACTGCACATTTTTAATACACCAACGTGCGACATCGTTATCGCAGAGGATAAGTAGTGTGGCATGCTAGTATCGTGAAAGCGTACTATAATTTGCAAATTAAATTTTACACATTCTCCATGCCATGCCCTTATCGCGAAGGATAAGTGGCATGACAAGCTAATATCGCGCATGCTCACTGGAAATTGCCATCAGTTTTTACCCCACCAATGTGGCACAACCTTTTCACGGAAGCTAGGGTCCTTGGCTTGCTGGTATGTTAATTTCTATATTTTCAGACTTGATGTGTACTCATCCACTTTTGTCCTTAGTCCCAAACATTACAAGCTTTGTTCTACTCTTCTCATGCTCAGCGTGTTTCTTCTGGAGCTTTCCATGATCCATAGGCTTCAAGTTTATGCTCAATCACATTCATTTTTATCACATTCAGGTCCTACAACACTAATCATATCTATTAGCTTGAGGATACAATTTTAACTCAAACACAAGACATTTTACAATATTTAGCTCATAGAACAAGCATATACATGGGTCATGATTGGCACTTGGACCTATATCATGTCTAGAGATATCCACTTTGTGGAATATGTATTTCCTTTTTCTTTTAAACATTTACATATCCCCACTCTTATTTTTCCTATCCCTATAGGAGAAGACCATCACTTCATTTTATCATCTTCCATTCCTTCTAAACCGATTGAACCAGATTCCCACTTACTTCCTTTTAATATTTCTGAATTAACTTTTGATCATTTTGAATCCTCTTCTTCACCTGTCACACCATCTATTCCTTCAGAACCAGATATTTCACAATCTCTACCCCCTTCTAGAAGGTCTCAGAGGAGAAACATTGGCGATCTATCCTCTCATCTTAAGGACTACATTTACAACACAATTTATCTTAGTAATGTCACTGAATCTTGTTTTTTCTACTCCTACTACACCCACTTGTCTGTCTGGTTACACTCTCTTTACTCCCAACCAAGCTATGCTACATTTTATTCCCTTTATCATTAAACCTGGCAGTTATTCTCAGGCATGTACACATCCAGATTGGGTGCAAGTAATACGGGATGAGATTGATACTTTAATACTTAATCAAACTTAGTAAGTTGTTAATTCGCCGTAAGGTAGAAAGGCTTTGCCTTATAAGTGGGTTTATAAAGTGAAACAACATGCAAATGGTTCTCTTAAAAGGTTAAATGCATACTTAGTAATCAGAGGTGATATCTAGCAGGAAGTGGTTGATTTCAATGAGACTTTTTACGCGGTGGTCAAGATGACTACCATCAAATGTTTACTAGCAATTGCAGCCAAAAAGAAATGACAGATCTCACAACTTGATGTGAATAATGCCTTTTTGCAACAAACTTTGTAAGGAGAGGTTTATATGAAATTCCCTGCAGGCATAGAACCTCCTCAACCAATGGTTTGTCAACTTAAAAAATCTCTCTATGGCTTAAAGAAAGCTTCTCGCTAATGGCATGACAAGATTGTTGGAGCCCTAAACTTCAAGGGTTATATAGCCTCCCACAATGATTATGCCTTATTCCTTAAACAATCATGTGGCTTTATCACTATCATAGCGGCCTATGTATATGATATTTTAATTACAGGGGATGCTACTGATGATATTCATAATCTTACGGGGTTTTATCATACTGAGTTTAAAATTAAGGATCTCAGTTCACTACATTATTTTTTGGACATGGAAATTCTACTCGAAGAACAGGAGATTATAATGAGTCAATGGAAATATACCTTGAATTTAATCAGTGGATTTGATGTTTCACACCTTTCTTTCACTTCTTCTCCGTCGGATCCTTTCGTCAAGTTCTCAATAGATTCAGACAATCAAATGTCAGATACGAGGTGTCAAAATAAACCCAAATTGAGCTGAC
>JAPEIP010000013.1:185134093-185145163 GCA_026120095.1 Capsicum chinense
TCTCAACCCCATCTAAATTTATTTTCTTAAGTTGGGTTTACAAGGGGTAAATATTAATATGTTAATATTTTTTAGACTAAGCGGGTCAAATTGGGCGGGTCAAGACCCAACCCAATTTTTACCCATTTCAACAAAAAGTGAATTTGGACGGGTCATGACCCAACCCAATATTTAATTTAACCCATTAACTTTTTTCAATCTCAACCCAATTCGCCCATTTGACACCCATATGTCAGATCCCACACTTTACAGACATCTCATTGGAAAAATCAATTATTTAACTTAAACTAGACTAGATCTATATTTTGCTGTCTTAACTCTCAGTCAATGTATGAAATGGCCTAGCATGGAACACTTCAAAGCAGATTTGAAAGACGTAAATTACCTAAAAGCTTATCAGAATCAAGGCATTTTTCTCAGCGATTCACACTTCTTCTCTCTGAATTCTTATTATGATACTGACTAGGCTTCTTCCAGTACTACACGACAATCAGTCAGTCATTTTTTTATCAACTTGGGGTTCACCAGTCTCCTAAAATTAGAGAAATAACCTTCTATTTCTCTTTCATCTACAAAAGCTGAATACCGATCAATAAGTAGATTAGTTATAGAATTAACCTGGTTGACAAGATTACTTACTAATGTATCAATTCCTTCCCCTCTCCTTACTTTGGTTCACTCCAACAGTCAAGTAGCTCTCTATATTACTTGAAATCTTATTTTCCATGAACGAACAAAGCATGTTAAGAACGTCGAGCTTGACTATCATTTCGTTCACCAATGGTTCTCTTGTTAGGTTCTAGATCAAAAGTGTTAATGGAAAATGCAGGGAACCAAATGGACGAAAAAATTGAGATGACACTCAAAAATAGAAAGTCTACTAATTCTCCCATATTGGTGGGAGAAAAAAACTTTCAAGTGTTTAAATTAAGGAATACTTACTCTACATAGTAAGTGAGACAAGAACCAAGAGGTGCCGCGCGCCATGGTCGTTATCGCTCACTCGACTCGACTTCAGATTTGGATTTAGATTTGTCAAATGATCGATCGATGAGATCCATCTTTGAGGACAAAATTTATTTGAACAGTCTGAAAAACCAAAGGAAAAATACAACCAGTTTTGTTTGTAGTTTTTGAACCTTCATTAACGTGCATGCATGCAGTACAGAAACAACCGCAGAATGTGAAATACTGCTTTAGAAAAGATGCAACCCTTCGACTAAATGACACACTGATTTAGGAAAGGAGATGTCTGTTCAGATAGTTATGACTGCCCGTAAAAAAGAAACAATAATTCAATCAACAGACATGACTGTTCAAAAAGGATACACCTTTCCGGTAAACCATTGCCTCCTTTCAGAAGGGGTACCTAATGGCTATATAAACCTGCATTTTTTCACAGATTTAGATGCAAAAAATTTTCTGCTTTGAAACACTTCTTGCTTTCTGAAATACTCCGTGTGATCATTTAATTGTTGAGTGAGTTTGAAGAGAATTCAATCATTTGAGGTACCACTATAGTCGAATTGTTAGGCTATTTTATTCTGGAAGGAAAATTCGACAACCTCGGCTACTTGAGGGGAATTATTTCCTTAAGGACACTTCGTGAATTCGGAGGACTTAGCCTTTTTTTTTGTTTCATCTAATTTTCTAAAAAACACACTTCTTTGAAAGGTATTTTTGATCTTGTGTTGAGGGTGTTAAATAAATTCATAGGTGTTCTTATTTTATACTTGAACTTTTGTTGAAGTTGTTGTGCTGAATTACTGATTTTGTGTACCTGTAAAAAAACAATCTTAAGGAAATAAATAATTTTCAGAATCTATGTTGCTTGGTTTTTGAAGATTAAAACTTTAAGCTTTCTATTCCATTTGAACTTAACTAGTGGTTTGAGGAAATAAAATCTTCATCACAAGTTAAAGATCACTCTGTTGATGATTGGAAGTCATAAAAACTTTATCGTTAAACTAGAAACAAAGGGTGTTTAAAATCTCTACAAATTTATAAAGTAGTATTTTGATATACTAAAAGTCACTGTCTTTTTGTGACAAGAAAATGACTACGGATAGTCATGTGCATGATACTGCAACGACTATGACAGCAACTAATATTACCACAACGAGTCGTACGAGTACTCCACAGATAATGGCACCAGCGGAGAAAAATTCATGGGTGTTGATTTCAAAAGGTGGCAACAAAATATATTATTCTACCTTACAACTCTATGTCTTCAAAGATTTACATCTGAAGAAGCTCCAGAGGTGCCTGAGGGACCTTCGGTCCAGGAGAAATTTATCATTATGGAGGCATGGAAATACTTCAATTTTCTATGTAGGAATTATATTTTAAATGGCCTCAAAGATGAACTGTACAATGTGTATAGAGGAATAAAGATGACAAACGAGCTGTGAGGTGTGCTAGAAATAAAATACAAGACCGAGGATGCTGGAACCAAGAAGTTCTTCTTTGTATGATTCCTTGAGTTTAAAATGATTGACAACAAGTCTGTTGTATCTCAAGTCCAGGAATTGCAAGTGATCATCCAAGATCTCCTCGTGGAAGGTATGAGTTTGATGAATACCTTAGTTGAACATATTAAAAATATTCTTGATGTTCACATAAACTTTATTGTAGGTTTGATCGTGAATGAGGCATTTCAAGTCGCGGCGATAATAGAGAAGTTACCACCTATGTGGAAGGGCTTCAATAATTACATGAAACATAAATGAAAAGAGATGTCAGTTGAAGATCTTATAGTAAGACTGGGCATTGAAGAAGACAACAAAGCCACAGAAAGAAGGTTGAAAAGAAAATCTGCAATAAGTGGAGCAAATATTGTAGAAGACGACCACAACAACTCCAAAAAGTGGAAGAAAGCTGGACAGAAAAACAATCAACCTAAGAAAAAATTCAAGGGGAAATGCTTTAACTGTGGGAAAATTGGCCACAAGTCAACGGATTGTCGTACCCCAAAGAAAGGCAAAAAGAAGGACAAAGAAAATATGTTTGAATCCAAGAAAGAAATAGACGATCTGTATGCCATGTTTTCTAAATGCAACTTGGTAGAAAATTCTCAAGAGTGGTGGATGGATTCAAGTGCTACCCATCACGTTTATGAAAATAAGGAGTTGTTTGCTGCTTTTACTCTAACTCAAAGTGAAGAGAAGATATATATGGCCAACTCCGCAACTGCAAAGATTGAAGGAATAGAAAAATTCTGCTTGAAAATGACATCAGTCAAAGTGTTGACTTTGAACAATGTCCTGTATGTACTGGAGTTATGGAAGAACTTGATTTTTGTATCACTTCTTGATAAAAATAGATTCAAATGTATATTTTTTTTTAGAATAATTGTACTTAGTAAAGGAGAAGTGTACGTAGAAAAAGGCTAGATCACTGAGGGCCTATTCAAAATAAAAGTAATAAAGTTTGAAATCAATAAAAGTATAGTTTCTTCTTACTTGCTTGAGTTTAATGATTTGTGGCATGAACGATTACGACATGTCAATTACAAAAATTTGCAAAAACTGATTAACTTAGAAGTTTTGTCAAACTTTGAGTGCAATAAATCAAAACGTCAAATGTGTGTGAAATCAAAGTACGCTAAGCATCTGTATAAGTCCATTGAAAGGAATTCCAATCCCTTAGACTTAATACACACTAACATTTGTGATATGAATTCAACACCAACTCGTGGTGAAAAAAAGTATTTTATAACTTTTATTGATGATTGCACTAGATATTATTATGTCTATTTTCTAAATAGTAAGGATGAAGCAATAGATGCGTTTAGGCAATATAAAACAGAAGTTAAAAATCAGTTAGAGAAAAAGATCAAAACTATAAGAAGTGATAGGGGCAGAGAATATGAATCTCCCTTTCAGAAATATACGTAGAGAATGAAATTATCCACCAAACTACAGCCTCGTATTCACCTTAATCTAATGGAATTATGGAAAGGAAAAATCAAACCTTGAAGGAAATGATGAGTGACTTACTTATAAGTTCAGGTTTATCATAAAACTTATGGGGGGAAAGCTATCTTTACAGCTAACCGAATACTCAATAGAGTGCCCCTATAGTAAGACACAATCAATTTCATATAAAAAATAGAAAGGAAGGAAACCCAACTTAAAATATTTTAAATTATGGGGGTATCTAGCAAAGGTCTAAGTTCCTATGCCTAAAAGGGTAAAAATAGGACCTAAGAAAGTGGACTGCATGTTCATAGGATACTCAAAAAGTAGTAAAGCATGTAGGTTTTTGGTTCATGAATCCGAACATCCAGATATCACTGAAAATATGGTAATTGAATCAGATAATGCTGAATTATTTGAACATATATGTATCTGTATAAAACTAGATATGAACAGTCAAGTGGAGGGTCTAAACGACCTCAAGATAAACCAAGTGAGGATGTACATAATGATGAGAATCTAAAATGTAGTATAAGACAAAGAACGACAACTTCGTTTGGATCAAATTTTGTAATATTTCTCTTAGAAAATGAGCCTCAAATATTTAAAGAAGCGATATCATCTTCAGACTCATCCTTTTAGAAAGAGTTTGTCAATAGTGAGATTTATTCAATCTTAAGCAACCATACATGGGAGTTGGTTGATTTTCCTCTAGAAAATAAACCTTTAGGTTTTAAATGAATCTTCAAAGGAAAAAATGAAAGCGGATGGTACTATTGACAAATACAAGGCAATACTTGTAGTAAAAGTTTTCAAACAGAAACAAGGCCTTGATTACTTTGATACATACTCACCAGTAACAAGGATACGTCAATTCAGATATTAATTGCCTTGGTTTTGGTATATGGTTTTGAAATCCATCAAATGGATGTGAAAATCACATTTCTAAATGGAGAATTGGAGGAAGAAATTTATATGGAACAACCTTAGGGTTTTGTGGTTCCAGGAAAAGAAAATAAGGTGTGTAAACTTGTTAAGCCACTTTATGGACTAAAACAAGCACCTAAACAGTGGCAGGTAAAGTTTGACCAAACCATGTTGACGAATGGGTTCAAGATAAATGAATGTGATAAATGTATTTACATTGTTTGTTTGTACGTGGATGATATATTGATCATTAGTAGAGATATTTCTGACATAAATGCTACGAAACAAATGCTCGAGAGTAAGTTTGATATGAAAGACCTTGGAGTTGTGGATGTGATCTTAGGAATAAGAATCCATAGAACTCCACAAGGTTTGGCATTGTCACAGTCTCATTACATCAAAAAGTTACTAGACAAATTCAAGTATTTAGACTTTGGTATTGCCAAGACTCCATTGGACGTGAGCTTCGCACTTTAAAAGAATGGGGGTGAAAGTGACTCACAGTTAGAATACACAAGAGTGATAGGATGTTTAATGTATATCATAAACTGTGCATGACCAGACATAGCATGTGCTATTAGTAAGTTAAGTCGGTACACGAGTAATCCTAATAAAACTTATTGGATTGCAATGAAAAGAGTTTTGGAGTATCTTAAATACACTCAAGACTATGCTTTGCATTATAATAAATATCCCAGGTACTTGAAGGTTTTAGTGATGCAAATTGGATCACTGGATCGAATGAAGTAAAATCCACAAGTGGATATGTATTTGCTATAGATGGAGAAGCAGTTTCTTGGAAATCATCCAAACAAGACATGTATTGCTCGCTCTACAATGGAATAAGATTTTTTCACATTAGATAAAGCCGTTGAAGAAATAGAATGGCTCCGAAATTTCTTGGAACATATTCCTTATTAGCCCAAACCACTGGCACCAGTATGTCTACACTGTGATAGTCAAGCTGTAATCGGTAGGGCAGGGAGAATGATGTACAACAGTAACTCTCGTCAGATAAAACAAAGATATAATACTATTATAGAACTTCTATCTAGTGGAATTATCACTGTTGACTATGTGAATTCAAAGGATAATATGTTGGATCCACTTACAAAAGGCCTATCTAGAGAAGGAGTTGAGAGGACATCCAAGGGAATGGGTTTATGGCCTAAGATAAGTTAGCATGGTGATAACTCTACCTAGCAGGAGATCTTAAGAGTTAGGTTTAAGAAGATCAAACAAAATTGTGTCTGGAAGGTTCATCATTGTCAATATACCCAACCCATTCTCATGATATAGACAATGTTTAGTAAATAAGGATAAGACTTATGAAGTAAAATCTTTTAATGATTATCTAAGTTTGGAAGATTTGACCAAATAGTTTAATCTATAGGATTGAACATTTAGAAATCACCTATGTGAGGGTGAAGTGGAAGCCACTTCAAAGAGAATGTTAGTAAAGGTCTATTCTTTAAGCTCTCATGAGATCGAGATGTTTTCATGGCTGAAATGAACAAAACTGTAAGAACCATAAATAGTAAAAGGCTGGTTGTGTGACATGTGTTATCTAGGTGTACATTAAAGATCGATGGTTTAAATATATCAAATCTACCGAGTGACCGAGTGCATCCGATGCATGTTCACTACAAAAAGCTCAAAGGGAAACCTATTTATCCAGATGTAATCAGTCTTTGCTTGATGATCACATACTTGTTTGTAAAGTTTTAAGAAAAAAGTAGCCATTCCCCATTTATATGGGGGATTATTAGGCTTTAGCTCAAAAGTGTGAATTAAAAATAAAGGGAACCAAGTGGAGAGAAAAAATTGAGATAACACTAAAAAATGGGTACTAAAAAATAGAAATTCTATTAATTCTCCCACATTGGTGGGAGAAGTAAACTTTAAAGTGTTTAAATTAAGGAACACTTACTCCACATGGTAAGTGAGGCAAGAACCAAGTGGTGCCTCACTCCGTCGTCTTCATCGCTTGCTCGACTCGGCTTCAGCTTTGGATTCGAATTCGGATTTGTCAATTGATCAATCGATGAGATCTATCTTTTTGGACAAAATTTATCTAAAAAGTCTAAAAAATCAAAGGAAAAAAGTAACCAGTTTTGTTTGTAGTTTTTGAACCTCTATTAACGTGCATGTATGTAGTGTATAAACAACTGCAGAATGTGAAATGCTGATGCAAAATGGATGCAACCGTTCGATGAAATGACATATTAATTTGGGAAAGGAGATGTAGGTTTGAATGGTTATGACTGTCCATAAAAAAACACAATGATTCAATGAATAGATATGACTGTTCAGAAAGGATACACCTTTCTGGTGAACCATTGCCACCTTTCAGAAGTGGCACCTAATATTTATATAAACCTGCATCTTTCCACAGGTTTAGATATGAAAAATTTTCTACATTGAAATATTTCTTGCTTTCTGAAATACTCTCTGTGATCATCTAATCGTTGAGTGAGTTTGAAGAGAATCCTATCGTTTGAGGTACCACTACAGTTGGATTGTTAGGCCATTTTATCCTGGGAGGAAAATTACGTAACCTTGGGTACTTGAGGGAAATTATTTTCTTAAGAACACTCTGTGAATTCAGAGGACTTGACCTTTTTTTGTTTCATCTAATTTTTTAAAAAACACACTTCTTTGAAAGGTATTTTTGATCTTGTGTTAAGGGTATTACGTAACTTCATAGGTGTTCTTGTTTTATACTTAAACTTGTGGTGAAGTTGTTGTACCGAAATACTGATTTTATGTACCCGTAAAACAACACTACTAAAAAAAAAGGAAAATCGACCAAAATGCATGGTTGGTAAAAGTGTGGTAGCTTTTTAAAACCGACCACACGAAAAATATATATATATTTTTAAAATTTATTATTATTTTATTAGAATAGAAAAAAATAATTTTAAAAATAAAAAAATTCAATATAAACCAACCACAAATGGTCGGTTTTATTTTAAAATTAATTGATTAAATTTATTAAAATCGACCACTTGTGGTCGATTTACTTTTAAAATTAATTAATTAATTGTATTAAAATCGACCACACTTTTAAAATTAATTTAATTAATTTTATTAAAACCGACCACTTGTGGGTTTCTTTAAAAAATTAAATAATTAATTTTATTAAAATCGACCACATGTGGTCGATTTTTTTTAAAAAATTTGCAGAAAACCGACCACAAGTGGTCGGTTGTTCTGGAATTTCTTTTTAAAAAATAAAAAGCAACAAGTTGAACAATTGAAACAACAACATACAATACAACAACAACAGCAACAACAAACCAAGTGTATTCCCACACAACTAACATACAATACAACTCTAAAAACATACAAAAATATAAAAACTACAAGTCATCTCCAAATCCAAACTATAACACGTACAAAAGTCAAACAACTACCACTCATCATCATCGTCTTCGTCTTCTGCATTCTCAGCCGCACACACAGGATCTGATTTCTCATCTATGCTAATATCATCCAGTGGGCCTAGACCTTTTGCAGCCCAAATTGAATCACCAGGACATGGATGAATAATCCCTGCAGATTGAATAAAAGAGCTGAACTGCTTCTGCAGCATCCTGATTTATGATGATGTTTTCTTCCCCTTCTTCTGCGCCCTCTCTCTCTCACTACAGCAAGCTCCTCAGTGAGTTTAGAAACCTTAGTTTTTAGTGATTCAATGGTTTCTTTATCAACTGACAAGGTATAGGATGTAGGGCCAAAGGAAGGCCTAACGTTATTGCCAAAATAATTTCTGTGGTATTCGTAGAACTGGCCTCTAACTACAGGATCCACAGTTTGTTCCCATAACTCCTCCTCTACATGTTGGGGTATTGGTTCACCTTGAATTTCAGGAGGCTGAGTACTGCGAAACTCACTAAGGAGCTGCATATATTTATCCTATATTCAAAGTAAAGTTAAAATTAATAGTAAAAAAATATTAAAGTACTTATACTTGAATAATATAAACTTTGAGAAAAAGATTCATAAATTCAAAATTTGATTCTTACATGGGCAGCTTTTGCATGAGGCTCAACCCAGACATCTTCATCAGTTAGATTCTTTTTCTTCTTCACATGTGTCTCCCTGAATACCTCATAGAAGGATATCTTCCTATCCTTTTATTTTTCCTTCATATAAACAAATTATTAATCTTCAAATAATTAAAAATTTAAATAGAAACAAATAATTAAAACTGTAAAAGTTACATATCATTTTTTCTTCCACAACAATCATACTAACTGCACCCGCAGTATATAGAGAGTCACCCTTGGACGATGTTCGGGCTTTCTTTCCTTTGTCCCTCAACAATTGGTTTTCTTCGCTATTCCAATAGCGAATATAGTATTTCCATATGGATTCGAGTATCTAGTTAGGTCGTAACAAGTTGGTTGTAGCATAATCCAACAGACTGTTAAATTTGGATCTAGCTCTTCTGTAAAAATTCCTTCTTATAGCACATATATTCGTATCATTCCACCAGTAATATTTCTACAATAAAAATAAAAATATAATATTCATTATTTTGTTCTAACAATGTGTTAAGTAGTCAATAAGTTACATCCTTACCTGAATTTCTTTAAACATTTTTTCTGTCATTTTCTGGAACTTTTTGCCAACTGGTCTAGTAGCCGTTGAAGTTTCGACAAATACATTTACTCGCAATTTTTTCAACTCCAGCATCCGGCTTAAACCTACAATACAAGATCAAACAGTAATTTCATAGAGCATAATAATATAGTAATGAAAAATGAATAATGTCATTATATTTAGAAATCTTACCCTGTTCGATATGGAATAAGATAACGCCTCCCATAATTATCTCTGTCTCTGGGATGTAGAGCAAGTGCTGGTAGATGCACTGGCATGGGCGGATCTGAAGCACCGAATGAAGTGCCTCCAAGATGAAGATTTGACAACCCAATAGATCCAGCAGAATCACTGTGCAAACATGGGTGACTGCTACAGGAGGGTACTGGCGATGAAAGATGTTCGGATATTCCAGCGGTTGTTCGATAGTATATGATGGCAGTGGTACGGTGATAAGAGCAGAATGAGTCAGCTTAGACCCAAAAAGTGGCCCCACATGCATAGGAGCAGGAATCGAATGCTGAGATGACCTAGAATATGAGGGTCGTCCTGGCGCATTAGCAAACTGACCCTTAGATATATGAATACCTGTTGGTCGTCTATGAGGCAGAGGTAGTTTTTATTTTTTTGTTTTTGTAGGATCAAATTTCCTTTACCTTTGTCACCTCTACCTAACATCTAAATTATGTAAAGTTAACAAGTAGTTAGTTCCTACAAAATGAATATACAAGAAAATATTTCAAGTTACTAATTCACATTTCAAATCGCTCCAACAACACGAGATAAATAAGAATATTTTTATTACTATATAAATTATAGAAAAGTGAAAACAATAATCTTAAACAGTATATTACATATTAATCTTAAATAAGAAACATAAAGGTAAATATATAGTACAAAGCATAAAGACATCAATACATAATAAATACAACCTACACAAACTAATCCTCCTCTTCTGAAGACTCTAATCCTCCTCTTCTGAAGACTCTCCACTAAACCATTCACCCTTTTCGGAAGTTTCCTCATATCCTACCCACTCAACCTCTTCTTCCACAATATTAACTTCTTTAAATATATTTTCTGGGTGATTCAAACTAGCCACTAAGGCTGGTGATCAATCTACATTTTATTTTGATATGCAGTCTCCAATACATTCTCAACTTCCACCCATCCTATAGGCTTTGTTTTGATTACATCCCACCAATCAGACTTATCACTGTGCAACTGATAAGGAGCATAATACACTTGTTTAGCATTTTGCTCTAAAACAAAAGGATCATAAATAGGATACGACCTATTGTGCTTCACTTTAATGATGTTATACTTCTTATGTACTCTTGTGCCTCTTGTGCTTGGATCAAACTACTTATATCGAAAGAGGATAATTTTTTTTATTGGGAGACTAGCATACTTCAGTTCTAAGATCTCGTGTATGATGCCAAAGTAATCAACATCATCATCACCCTTAACCCAAACACCACTATTGTTTGTTTTCCTTGTTCTAGAGTGTTCTTCGGTGGAAAATTTAAACCCATTTACTGTATAATGGGACATTGCATGAGCGTCAACTGGACCTAAATAAATATCTCTCAAGAACTGATTGTATGCGGCTGCATTT
>JAPEIP010000013.1:185152365-185167204 GCA_026120095.1 Capsicum chinense
AATTTAATTATTTTTTAATAAAAATAATATATATATTTGATTATATATATAATTATTGGTTTCTAAAAATTATTTACTTTTTTATTTTTTAGTTCAAAAACTGAACACTTGTGGTCGGTTTTTTTATTTTTTTTTAATTAAAAAACCGACTACAAGTGGTTGGTTTTTAAAAATAATTTTCTTTTTATTCTAACAAAAACCGACCTCAAGTGTTCGATTTTTTAAAATAATTTTCATTTTTATTTTAATTAAAAAATCGACCACAAGTGGTCGGTTTTTAAAAATTAATTTCTTTTTTATTTTAATAAAAACAGACCACTGGTGGTCGATTTTTTAAAATTATTATTTTTTATTTTAATTTAAAACCGACCACAAGTGGCCTTTTTTTAAAAATTATTATTTTTTATTTTAATAAAAATCGACCACAAGTGGTCAATTTTTTAAAATAATTTTCTTTTTTTATTTTTGTTAATTTAAAAATTATTTTTTTTATTTTAATAAAAATCGACCACTAGTGGTCGGTTATTTATTTATTTTAATTAAAAATTGACCACTTGTGATTGATTTTATTTAAAAAATTAACTAAAAACTATTTTAGTTATATTTTTTTAAATAAAACCCACCACAAGTGGTAGATTTTTTTATTTTATTAATTTTTTATTTTAAAAAGAAATAATTATTAATATAAAAATTATTGAAATGATTTTTTTGAAATTTTAAAATACAAATTTCAATTTTTTTTTTTTTTTTATAAAAAAATCGACCACATGTGGTGAGTTTTTTCCGACCACAATCTGTGGTCGTTTTTTTGTGGTCGGAAATCATGTAATTTTTATTAGTGCTGCAAGATCTCTCAGGATTAATATCTTTTTTATTTGTTCCTCCAAAGACCAACTCACCGACATCTTCACAAAATCCCTTGCCGGACCTCGATACCATCAGAATTTGTGCATGTTGGGTGCCACTTCATTTCCCTCAAACTTGAGGGGGAATGTTAGGAATGAATATGGTTCATCATCTCACTCTCACTGCATGGAAAGACAAAATGAACGAGATAAAAACTCAAAAATCATCTCTAGAAGCTGTCGTAGAATTGCTCCACCTACACATGTAATGAACACATTATCAGATGAAAAGCAACTCTAACATGGATCAACATTTGGGCTTTATAAACAACCAACACACAGGCGACCCAACATCAATTCAACAACAAATATGAGGACGGACCAACTACAACTGAACGACCCAACTACATCTAAATGATTTGCTTATTTTTCTCGTATTGTAAAGGGCTATAATTAGTTTAGCTCAACCAATTATAAATAGGACAGCTGGATAGTTAGCTAGAATAGAAGATTCTTTTTCATTCCATTAGCTTGTACGTTATTGGCAATGCTGTCTCTTGTTTTCTACATACAGTGCGAGAACTAGGAAAACTACTAAACAAGATAGAATTAAGGCAAGCAAATTGTTTGCTTGACCAAGTTCATTAGCTGAGTTTTGAGTTGTCAGTTTAACTCTTGTAAGTTTGTTGCTGGATTTGTTGTGGCTGCAACTGCTGTTCCCTCCCTGTATAAGAACCCAGTGATCTCTACGAGATTGTCTTCTCTTTCGTAGCTGATAAATATAGTAACATAGTATCTTTAAAATGACAAGGAAGCCTATAATTATCAGAGCCGAGAATATAACCGATTTAGTGGAAGAGTTCTTGCACCCAAATATGACGCTTAGACACACCATAAGACTCTATGTCAGGCAGTGACAATTCAAAATTTAAAAGTAGTGGAATTTGAATTGAGAGAACGCCGTTCTGAAATGGTTCATCCTTCCTGCATGCCAATAAATATAAATAATCTTTCTGCTTACTATATTCCTAACTTGCTCATACTATTTAGTCATTACCTTTTCTCCTAAATCAAGCATTCTTGAAATTTGCAAAAGTAGGCAAACGAAAAAGTTTATTTCCTCGAAATTGTTCTGAGTGCGTTTTACCTTTTGCATATGCCATTTTAATTAATTGGGTGCTATTATAGTAGACATCATACGCGTGTCCTTCTCATAATTGATTTCTTTTATGATTAATTCAAAAGTAATAGAATAAAAGCATACATATTTCCCCTAGTGTTTGACTTATTCTGGAAAGTAACTGTTAGGATTCGGACAGGATAAGTAAATCGCAAGTAAAAAAATTCAAGAACAACACGCACATTTATGTAGAAACTTTTGTGGAAAAAATCACAGGCAGAGGCAAAAGAGGTTTCACTATAATGGAGAGCGAGTACAATGTGGAGAAGGTTGAATTTTCTTAATAATGAAAATAACCCACTAAATCACATTTATATAGTACGTGCGTACAAATAGGTCCTACACCCAAAAACATAAAGGTCCATACCATGAAACTTTCAAGGTTGGGCCAACAAAATTCGGGTCACAATTCTAAGAGACCCGATGGCAATAGAGTATGGAACTCGAGACATATAGCCACGCTCATCATCTATCTTTGGAGATAAAGTGGGCGAGCGTTTGAAGTGAGCTGCCAATGGAGTACAAACAGGCTTGGCATTTTGCATATTGAACCTGTGAAGCACTTTTTCAATGTATCTTTTCTGACTCAAGTATAACTTATAATTCTTTCTATCCCTCAGAATCTCCATGCCAAGAATCTTCTTTGCTGCTCCTAGTTCCTTCATATCAAACTCCTTATTGATCTAGGCTTTGACTTTAGTTATCTCTCTCATATCCTTTGCTGCAATCAATATATCACTAAAATACAAGAGAAGATACACAAATGAACCATCATTTACCTCCTTGAAGTAGACACAACTATCATAGCTGCTCTTCTGAAATATATGAGAGGTCATAAAAGAGTCAAACCTCTTATACCACTTCCTGGACGACTACTTTAAGCCATAAAGAGACTTTTTCAGCAAGCATACATAGTCCTCCTTTTCCTGAGACTACAAAGCCCTCTGGTTGCTGCATATAGATATCCTCCTCAAGTTCTCCATGTAAGAATGCAGTTTTGACATGCAACTGCTCAAGCTCAGGATTATACGTGGCCACAATACCAAGCAATGCTCGAATCGAACTATACTTTATAACTAGAGAAAACACATCTATGAAGTCAATACCTGGAACCTGACTGTAACCTTTAGCAACTAGTCTTACATTGTACCTAGCATCTCTCGATGTTTTTTCTTTCTTTTTAAATACCTACTTGTAATGAATAACTTTCTTATCTTTAGGCAATCTCACCAGATCCCATGTTCTATTCTTATGAAGTGATTCCATCTCCTCCTGCATAGCAATCATCCATTGGCCAGAATTATCACAATTAACTACCTCTGAGTAAAAAGAAGGTTCTTTACCAAAATCAATACCTTCTGCTACACTCAATGCATAAGAAACCAAATCAGCTTCAACATACTTTTTAGGAGGTCTAATATATCTTCTAGGCCTATTTTTAGCAATAGAATATTGTAGCACCACTGGTGGTGAAGAAGAAATAGTATCACTCTGTATCTCCGGGCTAGACTGAGAAGTAGGCACTGGTGTAGACTTTGCTCCAATCTTTAATTCAACATAGGTGCTTGACTTTTTCTGATTCATGTCACTAAGCTCATCTGGGGGCGAAGCACTAGATTCGGAGGGAGCCCAAAGCATAGTAGTTTCATCAAACACAATATCTCTGCTAATTATAACCTTTCTTCTTTCTGGACACCAACGCTTATAACCTTTAACACCTGGCTTATAACCCATAAATAAGCAGTTGATAGATCTAGGTTTTAACTTTCCATTATCAACATGATTATACGCAAGACATCCAACTATCCTCAAATCAGTATAACTAGCAGGAGTACCAGACCATACCTCTTGTGGAGTTTTTTTTATCCATTGTGACAGAGAGAGAGTGGTTAATAAGAAGGCAAGCTATGGAAGCAACTTCAGCCCAAAAAGAATTAGGTAAACCAGTATTAGAGAGCATATAACGTACCTTCTCCATTATAGTCCTATTTATTTATTCAGCCACACCATTCTGCTGTGGAGTATGACGAACTGTTAAGTGACTCATATTTCCTTCTGACTTGCATAAAGCATTAAATTTATTAGAACAAAACTCTAAACCATTATCAGTCTAAAGGTATTTTACCTACTTCCCTGTCTGCTTTTCAATCATAGTCTTCTACTCCTTGAAAGTAAGAAATACATCATTCTTTTACTTCATAAAAACACCCAAACTTTTATGGAATAGTCATCAATAATAGTTAATAAGTAATTAGCACCTCCTCTAGAAGGTACTCTAGTAGGAACCAGAGATTAGAATAAATGTAATCAAATGTACCCTTAGTTGAGTGGATGCCTTCAGTGAATCTGTCTCTCTTCTTCTTCCTAAAAATACAGTGCTCACAGAACTCTAATTTGGTAATACTCTTCCAATCAAGAAGTCCTCTCCTACTTAGTTCAACCATCCTATTTTCACTCATATGCCCCAGGAACATATGCTAAAGTTTAATAACATCACTTTCTAATAAAGAGGAGGTAGAAATAGCTGCATCACCTATAATAGTGAAGCCTTACAGGACATAGAAATTTGCAAACTTTTTCTATCCCTTCATCACAATAAGAGCACCTTTAGTAACCTTCAGGACTCCCCCTTCACCAGTGTATCTATAACCGTTTGAATCAAAGGTACTCAAGGAAATAAGATTTCTCTTCAGATTTGGGACATATCGCACATCACCAAGTATCCTCACAACCCCATCAAATATCTTAATCCTGATTGTTCTAATACCAACTATCTTATAAGGTGTGTTATTTAACATCAACACGACACCTTTAGGGACTATTTCATATGTTGTAAACCAATCTCGATTATGATACATATGAAACGTGCAAGTTGAATTAAGAATCTAATCCTCATAGGGTTTGGAGTTACTATCAAAAAATACCAAGAGTTCTCCATCACTACCACCATATTCAATAAAACTGGCTTCACTGAACTTCTCTAGCTGGTTTCCCTTCGGGTTTGGAGCTTTTTTTTCTCTCTATTCTACAACTTCCAACACTGGGATTTGATACGGCCCTTCTTCTTGTAGTAATTATATATTTTGTTTCTGTTTCTAGATTTTGACCTATTCCTATCATCACCCTCATAATTCCTCTCACGAGTCCTTCCTTCTCAAATAATAAGACTATTTCCTTGAGTCTCCGACCCATTCATAAGATGATTCATCTTCTCCTTAGAGAATAAAACATCATAGACTTCATCATTCGTTAGGGTATCATGACTATATAAAATTATATCCCTAAAGGTTGTGTATGATGTAGGCATTGAACACAATAAAATAAACCCTAGATCTTCCTCATCTTACTTAACCACTAGAGTCTCTAAATCAGAGACGATTTCTTTAAATACAGATAGGTGATCCTCCAAGGATGTACCCTCAGACATGCGATGGGAATAAATTCATTGGTTGAGATGCAACTTACTTGTTAAGGTCTTTTTCATACACAATGATTCCAGTTTCAACTACAATACAATGGCCATGGTCTCTTTCAAAATATCCTATAGAATCTGATTGGATAAATGAAGGTGGATCTGAGATAGAGCCATCCGATCCTTACATTATTTGTCCTCGTCCATCCATGATGCGGGAATATTCTCAAAACCTAATATAAAATCAGCCAAATCCATCTGTACGAGCACAACCCACATCTTAACCTACCATAATAAAAATCTAGTGTTGCGATCCAATAGTGGAATATCATACTTCATGGTTGCCATCCCTGAGAAAATCATCGAACAGGCTCTGATACTAGTTTGTCAGGATTCAGATAAAATAAAAAAACCATAAGTAAAAGAAATTAAGAATAACACACAGATTTATGTGGAAAGCTTTACGGGAAAAACCACGGGCAGAGGTAAAGGAGGTTTCACTTTAATGGAGAGCGAGTATAATTTGGAGAAGGCTGAATTTTCTTAATAATGAAAATAACCCACTAAATCGCACTTATACCATACGTGCGCAAATAGGTCCTAGGCCCAAAAACATAAAGGTCCATACTACGAAACTTTCAAGGCTAGACCAATAAAGTTTGGGCATAATTCTAACAGTAACTAAATTATTTAATAAGATAAGGAGAATATTTGAATAAGATTTTCCTTTATGAGAAATAAAATATACTCCACAACCCACATACTATCTTTGGGATCTAAGTTTTGATCCTATACCGCTTCTTAAGATTTTATTGATATTACAATCTTTACGTATAAAGTCTTTAGCTTAACAGTGGAGAAAAGGCCCAAAATTTTCCCTTAGTTTTGGACTTAACCTCAAAGTCATCCTTATTCTTTTGCATGTAGTACTAATTAACATGTCAAATTAATAGCCTTTTAGGCCCTCTCCAAAGGAGATGTTAGTTTTTAATGTAGAGAACATAATTACAAGTGTGTTCAGTTTTCTCTCAAATCTAATCTAAAGATCCAAACTCTCTATTATTTTTCGTCTTGCTAATTTACCTAACTAAATTGATTTAGAAACAATTAGCCTAATAAAAGTCAAAATCATTCATTTAAAAAATAATCAATCATTTGGAATTGTAATTGCAACACCCCATATTTTTGCATTTGAAAATTTTTTAAGTTTAGAGCTCACTGCTCAAACTATGGCTCACCTAACGAGTTGTAAGGCCTCCTTATGGGTCACAGGGCTCTATTCATATGGTGACCAGCGAGGGTTGCCTATGTTTTTGTTATGAATACGACTGGTATTTCATGAGTCGTAATGACTCTTTATGAGTCATAGGGTGCCTTCCATAGTCAAACCAGTATAGGTGACTAAGTCATTATTGCATTTATGACTAGGAACCTATGAGTCGAAAGGTCCATGTATGAGTTGTAGGGTATGAATCATAGGGTAAATAGTGAGGAGGCCCCAAGTCTCTGCCCAGACTATAAGTCGTGGAAATAACTCTAACAGATGTCATGAGTGGTGACGTGACTCATAGTTACTGGGGATAGTTTTTCCTGTGTTTTAATTGGGGGAACTTTGGTCACTCCCCTCTTTCCCCAATTATAAACCACGACTTAAAATAACTTTAGGATCTTATTATCACTCCAAAATAAAATAAATATATGTCTCTTTTCTTATATTTCTCAAGCAAGAACAAAGCTAGGGTTTCTCAAGGTTAATCATCTAGGGCTCAGAGGTTGATTTCCCCTTTTAATTTCTACTACTTTCAGGCATGTACCTCTCTTCTTAAACTTGTTTTACTTAAATCATGTGTTTAAATAATTATTCATGTGGATTTGAATATGTATTTTGATTAGGGTTGAAGGTTTTGGAAGGATTGTTACTTGATTTGAATTTCTATGGTTTTAATGCAAGTGTTCATGTTTTAGTTATGTATTTAGAAACTCATTGGGGTGCATGAGTATGATGAATGGGATGGGGGTCGAGGTATTCCCCTAATTTGATAATCTTGGGGTGGAATTTAATTTTGGAAATTGTGTTCCCTCAACTCACTTGTATAATTGAAAATATGGTTAGTCACTTGATTTGGCTTACTTTCCTAAACTATGGGTTGCACAAATATTTAAATGGATAAAAAGGGGTTTTAAAGGCCTTATTGACCATTTTTTTGAATTTAAATCTAATTTAATGAACAAAAAAGATTTGTGGCATTCTCCCAAGTTGATGGAATTGATATGACATAATTATAAGCTTACAATTATAATGATATGATAATACCTGTGGTTGATGCCTTAATGGATAATTCCTTGGTTAAATGGATGGGTATGTAATACTATTTTAATTGGGCTTAAAGAGGGTTGTGTAGCTTGCTGTGGAAGGTGGAGATCCCAAAGGAACTGATACTGGAGACCATATTTGTTGAGTGGGGGTTTGTATGATCTAGTGCATAGTTTACACACACACACACACACACATATATATATATATATATATATATATATATATTTTGGATTGGCTGGGGTCAAGGTATTCCCTAGATCATCCTTGAATTTTCTTGGTTTGTGCAGATAAAATATGCTGGGACCCTTTCAGCAGGGAAGCAAAACTTATATAGCCCGTGGGTGTCTTTAGGATGGTTAGAGATACACAGTCCAGGTTAATGGTTTTAAATCTCATGCTAAACCTTGTTCCCTATCCTAACATTTTATATAGATGCATGTATGTATATATGTATATATGTGAACATGTATATTGAGTTTGGACTGGATTTTGAATAGACATTATTTTATACTTATCTTGAGTTACATGCTAGCGCTTATCCTGCTAACAGTCTCTAGATGTTGTACCCCCATGCGATGTATAAAATATAGACACTTTTGATTCCCTGCATAGTGATAGGTGATTTCTGGATAGCTCTTGAGTCAGCTTTGATGTGGTGAGCTTTCATTCTCTAGAAAACCCTCATTTATTTGTCTTTCTTTATTCATGTTTTGGACTATTCCTTTTGGACTCATTTTAGCTATGATCGGGGATATATCCCAACTTCGGTTGTTCTTTGTTATTAGAGGCTTTGTGGATTACTGTTGATTGGTATGGATGTTAAGTTCTTAGATTTCTTTCTGAGCTAGTTGCTTAACTATCTTGTTATATATTTGAAATTCATCCGCTGCTAGTTGTATTATGTTCTGTTTAAAGGGGTTGGTCTCTGGTACTCGATGGACTTAACATACCCATCATGTCCAGGACCTGGTTCGGGTAATGAAAACTTTGGTATCAGAGCATAGGTTCATGGTCATTGGGTGTCTACAAAGCCATGTCTAGTAAAATTCTTTTATGGGTGTGTAGCATGCCACACTTATAAGAGAGACTATAGGGCATTTAAGAATATTCCCTTTTTTGTGATTTTTTTTTTGAGATATAGAGTCTAAGATCTTTAAATTTCCTCTAATTCCATTTGTTTGCATTTCAGATCATGCCTCCCTGAAGGTCTGATACTCGTGGAAACTCCTTTGTCCCTCCTAAGGACAATATGGATGGAACCCATTCTACTTATAAAGTACAGACCCAGTCTAGGGCCCTTACTCCTAACTGCCTACATGGAGTTTTATCGATCTCTACCAATCCTTATCAGACTTCTTGAGCTGATGATGTTTATGCCTCACTGCCCCAAGGAGATATTTCTAATACCAAATTATGTCAATTCATTCATTTTTTAACTCAGTTGGTGACTTCTCAGTCTTGTTAGTCTGACTGTGTTGGTTCTATTTCTCCATCTTTTGAGGTTACTAGTGTTGGCCAGTTCATGAGGTAAGATCTCCTAAACTTCACAGGCTCTAAGGTTGAGGAGAATCCTCAAAGGTTTGTGTATGAGATAGAGAAGATATTTAGGGTGATGTATGCTACTGATGTGGAGGGTGCAGAGTTTGCCGCATATCAATTACAAGATATGGCATATTAGTGGTATGAGGAGTGAGAGTATTTGAAGGGTGATGATCCTTAGTAGGTTATGTAGGAGGAATTTTCTAGTGCTTTCCCTGATCATTTTTTTCCTCAGGAGTTGAGAGACGACAAGGCTAAAGAGTTTCTGAACTTGAATCAAGGAAGGATGATTGTAAAGAAATATGCCTTGAAGTTCCACTAGCTGTCTCATTACACTCCAAATTTGGTTTCTAGCATGAGGGAAAAAATGAGAAAGTTTGCTTCGTGTTTCTCTCGGGACCTGGTACTAGAGTGTAAGGCAATAATGTTGAATAATGACATAGATATCTCCAGGTTGGTGGTGTATATGCAACAGGTTGAGGATGAAAATAAGAAATAGATAGAGAAGGAAGAAAGTCAGGGTAAGAAATTTAGATATTCAGAGCAGGGTGGAGGCCAGCAAAACAGTGGTAGAGATGGTAGGCAGTAGGGTAAGAGAAAGGCTTGGGGAAATTTTGGTTCTATTTTTACGGCTATTTCTTTTTATCCTAAGCCATTTGACGATCATCCCTTTTAGGCTAACAGTAGGTTTAAGAACCAGGGTGTCCAGACCTAGGCTAGTAGAGCTCAGTCATCTCCATCATATCCTCCTTGTAGATTTTGTTGATAGATGCACTATGGTTATTGTGATGATAGAAAGAATCTGTGTTTCAAGTGTGGCCAGCCTAGTTATTTTTAGAGGAACTGTCTGTCAATAAATGTTTCTACTATAGCTAATAAGGTATTGGTTTCTAATTTCTTGGCTCTTACGCCAAAGGGTGCTACTTATAGTACCAGTACTGGTTGAAACCTTCTTTATGCTCGTGCCACCCTTCAGGAATCTAAGGCATCTCCTAATATTATCACTGGTACATTATAGCTTTTCTCTCGTGATGTGTATTATTTACTTGATCCGGGGTCTACTATTTTTTATGTGACCCCTTGTATAGATTTTTTTGGTCTTGAGAGTATTTCCGATCCCTTCTCTTTGTCTACCCTGGTGGGTGACTCTGTTGTGGCTATAAGGGTCTATAGTGGTTGTGTGGTATCTATTTGTGATAGGGAGACATTGGTGGATCCGATTGAATTAGATATGGTAGATTTTGATGTGATCTTAGGGATAGATTGACTCCATTTGTGCTACGCTTTTCTAGATTGTCGGACCCATACTGTAAGTTTTCAAGTCCCAAATAAACTGATAATGGAATGGGAGGGAAGTTCCTTAGTTACTAAGTGAAGGTTCATTTCATATCTTAGAGCCCTAAAGTTGATTTTCAAGGGGTTTCTATACCATCTAGTTCTGGTTAAAGATTCTAGTTCTAAGGTTCCCTCTCTACAATTTGTCTCTATTGTTAATGAATTTCCTGAAGTATTTCTCAATGATTTTCTTGGTATTTCTCCAAATACATAAACAGACTTTAGGATCAATCTTTTATCAGTACCTATCCTATATCTATTCCTCCTTGTAGAATGGCTTCGACTGAGTTTAAAAAACTTATGGAGCAGTTAAAAGATCTTCTTGGTAAGGGTTTCATCCATTTTAGTGTATCCCCGTGGGGTGCTCCCATGTTTTTCCGTGTGTAAGAAGGATGGTTCCCATTGGATATGTATACATTATTGGCAACTGAATAAGGTGCCGGTGAATAATAAGTATCCTCTTCATATAATAGATAATATCTTTAACTAGCTCCAGGATGATAGATGTTTTTTTAAGATTGATCTTTGGTTGAGTTATCATCAGTTAAAGATTAGGGAGGCGGATATCCTTAAGACTGCCTTCAGAACCCGATATAGTTATTATAAGTTTCTGGTGATATCATTCGAGTTGACTAATGCTTATGGACTTTATGAACTAGGTATTCAAATAATTCTTGGATTTATTCATGATTTTTATTGATGACATCTTGGTATATTCTAAGAGTAAGGAGTACCATGCCAATCACCTCCGAGTAGTGTTGCAGACTCTTAAGGATCAACGATTGTACGTAAAGTTTTTGATGTGCAAGTTTTGGTTGAATGTTGTGATCTTTCTAGGTCATGTTATGTCTAGTGAAGGGATCATGGTAGATCTTCAGAAAATTGAAGGGGTTAAGAAGTGGCCAAGACCCATGACTCTAATAATTATTGAAGCTCTGGGGTTTAGATGAGTATTATAGGAGTTTTATGGAGAGTTTCTCTTCGATTGGTGCCCCATTGATTAAGTTGACTAAAAAATGGTAAAATTTTTGTGGTTTGATGCTTGCGAGGGTATCTTTGATAAGCTAAAGAATAAGTTGACTTTGCTCTGGTTTTGACCCTACTCAAGGGTATCGATGAGTTTGTTGTTTACTGTAATGCAACGTATTTGGGACTAGGATGTGTCTTGATGCAGCATGGTAAGGTTGTGGCCTATGCTTCTAGGCAGCTAAAATTTATGAAAAGAATTATCCGACTCATGATTTGGAGTTGGCGGCTATTATAATTGCTTTGAAGATTTGGCATCATTACTTGTATGGGTTATATGTTGATATCTATTCAGATCATAAAATCAGTATGTGTTTACCCATAAAGAGTTGAATCTCAAGCAAAAGAGATGATTTGAGTTACTAAAAGACTATGACATGAATCTTCATTGCCATCTAGGTAAGTCTAATGTGGTTGCTGATGCTCTTAGCAGGTTTTCCATGGGTAGCTTGTCTCATGTAGATGAGAAAAAACTAGGATTGGTGAAGAACATTCACTGGTTGGCTAATCTTAGAGTTTATCTTTTGGATACTGAAGATGGTGGTGTGATTGTACAAGAGGTAGTAAAGTTATCTTCTAGTGCAGAAGCGTATGAGAAGTAAGTTTGGAACCCCATCTTGATGCAAGTTAAAGATGATGTGGGTCAGTAGAAGGTCATGGCATTTGATATTGGTGGAGATGATATCTTGAGGCACCAAGGTAGATTGTGTGTTCCTAATGTTGATGGGCTATGAGAAAGAGTTTTGACTGAGGCTCATAAGTCGAGTTATATAGTTTATCTGTGCTCTAAAAAGATGTATCATAACCTGAAGAAGATTTATTGGTGGAACAATATAAAGAGAGACGTGGCTAACTTTATGGTTAAATGTATGGAGTGTCAGCAAAGTGAAGGTTGAGAGCTTAAGGCCTGGCAGAATGTCTCAAGAGGTTGAGTTTCCTATGTGGAAGTGGGGGATGATTAACATAGACTTTTTACTGGTCTTCTTCGGTCTCGAAATCAACATGATTTGATTTGGGTCCTTATAGATGGGACGACTAATCTGCCCACTTCTTACCGGTGAGTACTACTTATACTGGAGAGGACTATGCGAAGTAGTTTATTCTGGAAATCGTCAATTTGCATGGTCCTCTAGTTTCTATCATTTCAGATCGAGGTATTTCATTTTTTTCTCACTGTTGGCATTCGTTTCAGCAAGCTTTGGGAATACGGGTGAACCTTAGCACCAAATTCCACCCTCAGACAGATAGACAAGTGAAGAGGACTATTTAGACTTTAGAAGATATGCTAAGGGCCTATGTGATCAATTTTGGAGGTAGTTGGGTGGATCATTTGCCTCTTATTAATTTGTGTATAATCATAGTTATCACTCTAGTATTAGGATGACTCCTTCTGAATCCCTTAATGGTAGGAGGTGTAGATCTCCTATTGCGTGGTTTGAGGTTGTTGAGACTAGATTATTCGTATGGACACGGTTTACTAAGCCATGGAGAAGGTAAAGATGATTTAGGATAGAATTAAGACTGTCTAGAGTTACCAAAAGTCCTATGCGGATGTGAGGCGAAGATAGTTGGAGTTTGAGGTTGGTGATTGGGTGTCCTTAAAGGTATCTCCTATGAAGGGAGTGATGAGGTTTGGGAAGAAGGGAAAGCTCACTCCCCATTATGTTGGTTTGTACATAATTTTGAGAAGAGTAGGGAAGGTTTCTTATGAGTTAGATTTTCCTTCGAGTTTGGGTACCGTTCACCTAATTTTCCATGTTTCGATGTTAAAAAAGTGCGTGGGTGATGCTTCTTTGGTGGTTCTTATTAAGGATATTTGTATTTCAAATTCCTTGTCTTATTAGGAAGTCTCGGAGGAGATTTTGGATAGACAAGTTCGTTGTTTACGAACTAAGGATGTGTCTTCGGTAAAGCTTCTATGGAGGAACCAAAAGGTTCAAGAAGCTACTTGGGAGGCTGAAGAGGACATGGAGTCTAAGTATCCATTCTTGTTCCCCGGATTGGATAATCTTGCTTAAGGTATGGGTTTTTCTACTCTTTTTGTTTTCTGACTTTGTTAAAGGAAGTGTGGTTATGTGTCTGTCTTAAATCGTGCTAATGGATTCCTTAACTCCTTATTTGAGAATGAATGATCCTGGGGGGAGGGGGTGTTAATGTAACATCCCAGATATTTTCCTTAAGAAATTTCTTGAGTTTAGAGCTCACTACTCAGACTACGACTCACCTAACGAGTCATAAGGTCTCCTTAATATAGTCACTAGTAATAGTTTTTCCTGTATTTTAATTAGGGGCACTTTGGTCGTTTTTCTTTTTCCTCAATTGTAACCCACGACTTAAAAACACTTTAGGGTCTTATTATTACTCTAAAAGAAATCAAAATACACCTCTTTTCTCTCAAATTTCTCAAAGCAAGAACAGAGATAGGGTTTCTTAAGGTTGATCATCTAGGGCTTATAGGTTGATTTCCCTCCTTAATTCCTAATACTTTTAGGCATGTACCTCTCCCTTTAAACTAGTTTTACTTAAGGCATGTGTTTAAATGATAATTTATGTAGGACTATGGATTTTGATTTGGGTTGAGGGTTTTGAAAGGATTGTTAGTTGATTTGAATTTTCATGGTTTTAATGCAAGTGTTCATGTTTTAATTATGTATTTTGAAATTCGTTGGGGTGCATGGGTATGGTGAATGGGATGGGGGTCGAGGCATTCCCCCAATTTAATGATTTTGGTTTGGAATTTGGTTCTGGAAATTGTGTTCCCTCAGCCTACTTGCATAATTGGATTTGAAATAGGGTTAATCATATGATTTGGCTTATTTCCCTAAACTATGGCATTGCACAAATGGTTAAATGGATAAAAAGGGGTTTTGAAGACCTTGCTAGCCATGTTTTTGAATTTAAATATAATTTAATGCACAAAATGAGGTCGTGGCATTCTCCTAAGTTGATGGAATCGATATGGCATAATTATAAGCTTGCAAGCATAGTGGTATGACAATATCTGTGGTTGATGCCTTAACGGATAATTCCTTGGTTAATGGATGGTTTATGTGAAACTTGTTTTAATTGGGCTTAAGGGGGGTTGTGTAGCTCACCGTGACTGGTGGAGGTCCTGGGGGAAGCGATACTGGAAACCATTCTTTTTGGCGTAGGGGTCTGTATGACCGTGTACATGGTTTGCATTA